>VZRM01002778.1:424896-504954 GCA_013397955.1 Grantiella picta | reverse complement strand
CCCTCCCTATGCCTCGTGAGGCGGGTGTGCCTCCGTGTGCCTCTCTGTGCCTCATGTCCCTCGAGTCCCTTCGTGTCCCTCATATTCCTCCCTGTGCCTCATGTTTCTCCCTGCGCCTCCCTGTCCATCATGTCCCCTCATGTCCCCTTACATCCCTCCCTGTGCCTTCCTGTCCCTCATGTCCCTCCCTGTCCCCTCATTCCCCTTATGTCCCTCCCTGTCCCTCCCTGTGCCTCCCTGTGCCTCATGTCCCCTCATGTCCCTCCCCGTCCCCTCATGTCCCTCCCTGTCCCCGCCGTCCCCACCCTCACTGCTCCCTGCAGAGCCCGTGTGGAGCCTGAGGGCTCCGGAGCAGCGCTCTGCTGAGGTGAGACTGTTCAGGGCCTCTGTAGTCCAGAGCAGCCTGAGAGAGGAGCTCAGCAATCCACAAAAATACCTCATACCCATGGGAATCTCACCAGTCCGTAGGAATATCTCAAATATCCGCACAAATATATCTCAAATATCCACACAAATACCTCAGAAGCAGTGCCAAGAGGTGCTGTGGTGTTCCCTTGCACTCCCTCCACTCAGCTGTTTCTGCATCAGAAAAATGGAAATTCCATTGTTTTCCTTCATTTTCTCCCGCAGTTCAAGTTGTTGTAGTTGTTGAAGATGCTGGTGCTCTGCCACATAAAATCTTTACTTTTTGTGGGAGCTTCTGTTCAGAACTCTAAACAGAATGGATCTTCTGGATCCACTATGCCAAAAGAAATCTTTACTCATCCTATGGGATATTAATTCAACATATACAATATATTTTTACTCATACTTGCGGCTAAAAGAAGCATGACCAGAGTGAAGGAGGGGTTTTATTGTTTGGTTTGTGTGAGTACTGAAAGGAGCTGCACTCAGCTGTGTTTGCTCTATGAAATTTTACTGTGTGTAAAATGGCAGTGCTGGGAGGCCTCGCAGGGATGACTTCCAATTATCCATCATTACTCCCTTTTGCCCCATGACGTGTTTCAGAAAAGCATCAGAGTGCAGGAAAACAAATGAATGCAAACTTAATTATACAACCAACCCTTGCTGCTTTGGGGTCAGAAAATGGAAATATTCCTTTACATTGACACAGTGCTATTTGTCCTGTATTAATGAATGAATATCGATGAAAATGAGAATTAAATCCAACTTATTTTCTCCTTCCAAATTTTTCCCAACACAACTCACTGAAACAAGAGCACAATGTAGGTATCCAAATTCCACAGACCTCTAAAACTGAAAACAGTCTGCCAGCATAACCTCCCCTTATTAAAGCCATGGGATTCTGGCTATGTGATGATGGAATTCAGGAAAATCAGCTGATTTCCAATGAGCTGGGCCAGCTCTCTGGTGTATCCTGCCCACTCGTTCTCATGGCTCGTTTTCCTAGAATTCTCGTGTGCATCATTTGTGTGGATCCATCAGGAGGGTTCATATTCCTTAGTCTCCCTGGAGAGCAGATGAAATAATTACAGTTTGCTTCTGAGCAACATCCTACTTCCAGTGTGTGATCCTGAGGACTTTGGAGAACTGTTGCTGGTGTGGATCAAGTTTGTGCTCAGTTTGAGACAGATTGATCCTCAGGGTCCTGGAATATCTTCTGCTCTCATTTTCCTTCCAGGGCTGTTGAGCTGCCAACAGTAGAGACAAAACCTGTGCAAAGCCACCCTGCAGGCTGGAGGTGCAATGTTTCCAAAACAGCCCAGGGAAATCAATGGTTAGTTGCAAATTTGACAGCATAAAACAGGACAATGGAAATAAAAAGCAAATAAAAGACTTCAAACTTCATTTTAACATCTTTCATCAATGCTGAATTTCCATATTTGCTAAAAATAAAGGAGGAATGGAGCAGAATAAGGTTTAACAAGGAGAAAAATAACAAAGTACTCCAACAGCAAAAAATCAAAATCTCTCACAAGTTGTTTCCCTGTGACTGAAACCACATGTTAAATTAGGCCAACAATTCATATTATAGCTCCCAGGGCTGAAGTGATACCTACCAAGTAGTGTTTTTTCACTATTTCCTTTCTGAATTCTTGAGTTCATTCCTTCGACCCTCTGAGGGTGTGTGGGCTCCAAGCCCAGCCCTCATTTGCTACTGAGTGAACAGGATTCTGTTCCTATCTCAGGGCTGCCTCCTCAGTTCCCATTGTCAGGGAAACAGCTCCTTGAAGGGAATAACTCTGCTACTTCCCAAGGTGACCTTTTCCCCTCCCAGACTGCCCTACTATTTCACCTCTTCTCAAGCATGTAAGATTACAGGAACCTTATGAACTCACTGTGCCTGCAGCAGCATGCCAGAGCAAGTTCCTGAAGAAAAATGGAAATGTTTTCTACTACTGGAAACTTCCATGATGATCCTGTTTTTGCCTTCAAATCTAGCAAGTTCTTTGCAGAGCTTATTCAGTATTTTTGGCTGAAGGCCCATAAATTGATGAGGGGCCATCCCTAGCAAATACTTCTAATGACAGGACAAGTGTGAATGGATTCCAGCTAACAAGAATAGGTGCAGACTGCATATTAGGAAGAAATTCTTCCCTGTGAGAGTGGTGAAACTCTGGCACAGGGTGTCCAGAGAAGCTGTGGCTGTCCCATCCCTGGGAGTGTCCAAGGCCAGGTTGGATACAACTGGCCAGGTTTGGAGCAACTCAAACCATTCTGGGATTCTGATTCTGTCAGCTCCTCAGCCTTTGACAAACTGACCAAGACCCAGAATCAAAAGTAGTCCATAAGAGAAAACGTGGCCTTTGCTATTTGGCATTTGGGAGAGGAATGTCTCCAGAGGGGGAGACTCCACGCCCTGCCTGGGCAGCCTGTTCCAGTGCTCCCCCCTGCTGCTGCTCGGATTTAGCCCTCAGCACTGGAGCTATTTCAAGGCACGCTGTTTGCAGAGCTGCTCAAGGTGCTCAGCAGGCAAAGCTCTGCCCCTGGCTCTGGTGACAGCCCTTCTGTCACTGCCTCAGAGCCACTGCAGCCACTCACACCCTCCGCCTGCTGAGCCCTTCCAGAGATTAGATTTGATTACACAAGAATTCATTAGGATTATCTAATGATATTAGGCACCACTACTCTGCCAAATTCCTGATGAGTAATGGTTTGTAGTATTGCAGCCATGGAGGAAACCCATAAAACTCTGTTCTCTGACCTTCGCTTCAATTCCTGAGTCACGGGCTCCAGCTTCTGCATATCCTTGCTCCAGAGCCACAGCTATAACTCTTCTGGAGTTATTTTTAATGGAGAACCAGTGCAGAGAGAGGTTATGTTGATTTGAAACACTGGCTAATCTGGGTTTTTTCCCATTCACCAGCATTATCCTGCTGCTGTAGAGAGGGAGACAAGCGTTGAGCCGAGCAGCAGTTCCATGCAGGTAGGAAACAGAGTTTTATGGGTTTCCACCATGGAATTCCTACCTGTTCTCCACGGCAGCAGGTGGCTGTGGGTGAGAGAGAGCGGAGGGAAGTGTTTCCTTCACCTAAATCCCTGTTAAAGCAATTCAGATGTTATGCAGGGAAACATTGCACCCACCACTGCACAGCTCTGGGTGCTGCCAGCCAGCCCCAGAGGGCAGGGAAACTAGGGTATAACTGCAGGAAATAACCTTAGCTAATATTTAAGGACAAGTAATTGCACCGTACAATAAATAATGAAATATTACTATTTTTTTATTTGCTGCTGGTCATTCTGGACGAAGTTGTGATGTTGCATTGGTGATACCCCCATGCCATAGTTTCAGTGAAGAGGAGCCCCAGTGACACTCGGTGTTTTCAGAGTTTGGAGCCGTTTCCTGCAGAACAGCCGTGACCCTGCTCAGCCAAGGGCTCGTCCCCGAGTCACGGCAGAGGTGGCACTACCTGTGCCAGCAGGTGCCCGTCTCAGAACTCACCTCCCCGCTATTCTGCGCTCCCCAAGCCGTGCAGACACCTGCTTTACTCAGTGTTTACTCAGTGTTAACTCTCCCTGGCTGGTTTCCCTGCAGCCTCTGTGCCCGCTACCCCCGTTCGCTGGTCCCCGGCCGCTCCAGGGCTCTGTGCGGAGCGCCCCCGATCAAAACACATCCGCGTTCCCAGCGCAGGGGTCTATCGCCATCACTGGCCGCACGGACCGGGGGACCATGCGCATCCTGATCGCAAGGACCGGCGGTCCATCCCTGTCACTCACTGACCGCACGGCCCCCGGGGGACTCTCCGCTGCCCCCTGCCCGGAGCCCGGCGCGGGGCACGCTGGGAGTTGTAGTCCTGCGGGAAGCCCCCCTGCGGCGGCGCGGCGGCGGCAGGACTCGGTTACCCAGCATGCCCGTGATCTATTTAAGGCGCGGCGGCGAGCGCGGAGGGCAGTGACCCTGTGGGCGCNGGACGCGCAGCGGAGGCGGCGGCGGGCGCAGCCTCCGGGAGCGGGACCGGGAGCGCCGCCGGAATGGGGCTGCCGAGCCGCCCATAGCCCGCCCCGCCGCCTCCGTAGCCAGGTACGGCTGGGAGAGAGCGGGCACGGCTGGGGAGGCAGGGAGGGAGGCGGTGAGTGGCCGCCGGGGCAGCACCGTCCCGCAGCCCGAGGGATGCAGCCTGGTGCTGGGCGGGGATGCCCGGGGGATGCAGCCCGTTGCTAGGCGGGAATGGCCGGGGATGCAGCCCGCTGCTGTGCAGGGATGCATTCCCCTGCTCGGGGGATGCCCGGCCGCCGCTGCCCCCGCAGGAGCGGGCAGAGACCCCTCCGTGCTCCCGGCGGGTCCCGCAGCGCTGGCGGACCGCGGTCCCCTCCCCTGGACCGCCGCGGGCTCGGCAGTGGAGCGGCGTGTCCGCTCCAACTTTCCCGTGTTTTTGCCCCGGGGCTCAACTGCGAGGGATGTTTCGCGTTATGTAAACACTTGTGAGCGCCGATGGGGACTTGGCTATGGGCGATCTTCCTCTTAAATGGTCAAAAACCGGGCAGCTGTGGGTGGATGTTTCAGAGGGTCCCGGCGACTGGCCTGACAGGCCAAATATTTGGCTGTTTCCTGGACTACAATAACTGGACTTCAGCGGGGGAAGGGGTGGGGGCACATGTGCATTCCCCATCCCTGTACGTGGGATGTGCCATAATCCCGGGCGGCTTTCCGTCTTCGTGCCGAGAGCTCAAGTCGTGCGGGTTGTTGGCGGTTGTCGCTGCCCCGTGGCTCCTCCGGCTGAGCACAGGCTCCCTGTGCCTGTTGCTCTGTGGGGTTATCGGGGCTTTTCGCCGGAGCTGCTGGGGACAGTGGGCTCCGTGCAGCGGGAACAGCTGGGGCTAGGTCAGGCTTTCCCCTCGCTGCCCCAGCTGGGTTCACTCCGGCTCACGGGAGTTTGTATAAAAAGGCTCCAACAGGTGAAAGGTTTGAGTTGAATTCATTGCTGTGCAAGGGTTCAGTGCCTGCTCAGCCACAGATGGATTGGGCTGCGATCCTGCTGCTCACAAATCAGGGAGGGAGAACGTGGCTAATACAATCCAGATCTTTGCCTGATGAAGACTTAGTGACTGCAAGCCATGCAGAGAGTAGTGTGTGTGGGAGCCGTTGGTTTTATTTATTAGTGAGGGTCGGTACCTGTGCATGTGTTTTATTTTTTAAAGTGTGTTTAGTTATTTGCCTTTGAGGTTCTTTTCCTATCCTTGGAAATTTGCCTGGTATCCCAGGACTTGCAGACCTGTTGAGGCAGAGGATTGGCTGACGGAGCCCAGGCCAGAGGCCCACGGTGGAGCTGTTTTCCTCACAGGGTTCAGCTGTGTGAGTGTGGGATGCCATGTGAGGCCAATATCCCTTCCTTTCCCTCAGTGGTTCCTCTGTGGCCAAGTTAATGGGCTCCCAGGCACTGGATTTCTTGTTGGTTTATTTCCTGTGCCTTAATTTACACCAATTTCCTCACACAGCAAATATTCCAGGTTCTAAATGCCTGGTGGTTTACTGGTGTAAGTGCCTGAAACAATAACAGCATTACAGAGTGTTGTGGCTGGAGCAGAGCTTGGGCTACCCAGCCCTGGCTGTTCAGTGAGTGGAGAGAGCAGGTGGCATTGATCAGACAAAACTCAGGTGTAACAGGGCACTTGATGAAAGAAACGTGAAAGTTGACCATTGTGGGACCTAGCAGCTTGAACTGGTGTGAAAGTGTAGTGCTCAGTGTGCCTAAACCAAAAAAAGGAGTCACTGTGAAAATAAAACCACAGTTCCAATGTGTTTCAAAACAAGCCGATGCTGAGCTGATTATTCCTAATGTTTTCTTTAAGCCGTCTCTTGTTTGTCAATAATAGGGTTTTTTCTTGTTAAAATACCTTATTTCCCCAAGATTAAAGTGCTTGCTTAGATGAGGGTTTTTCCCCCTGTCTGCTTGTTTCGCAGTGTTGATTAAGCCTTTAAAATAGTTCCCTCTTACAGGGTTTCATAAATTAGGAAGTAAACAACCAACAAGAGTAACTTTGGTTTGCCTTTGCAATCATTGGGCGGAGCTTAGCTGTGGGAAATGGTATATTTTTGTGAGATGTGCTAATCCTGAACAGCATTGTTGAAGGGTGGAAGAGGACCTAGTGAAGAGTACAGGAGGGGGAGCATTTGGTTTATTTCTTTCGTGATGATTGTTGGAGCTGTAGGTTTGGATGACTGGAGCTGTCCTGGGATGAATGGACAGGGTGGAGGGGATGTAAGGGACAGTTGTGATCTTTGGTTATAAATGAGAAGCACAGTTTCAGGAGGAATTCTTCACAGAAAGGGTGGTCAGGCCTTGGCAGGGGCTGCCCAGGGAGGTTTGCAGTCCCCATCCCTGGTGGTGTCCAAGGAAGGTCTGGATGTGGCACTCAGTGCTGGGGTACAGGTTGGGCTTGATGATCTTGGAGGGCTTTTCCAACCTCAGTGGTTCTGTAACGTGATCTTATCCACAGCACCATCAATCCTCTCATGTTCCCTCAACAAACCTGTTTTGATGTGGCGTAGTCCAGAAAGTGGATGAATGAAGTTAAAGTGACAAAATAACCTCAAGTCCTGGCAGCTCACAAGTGAGCCCATTGCCGCTTAGAGGGAGACTTGCAAACCACGATGTCCTGCTGTTGCGTAGGGCAGTTCTGGAACCCTCAGTGCAGAAAAAACATTGTGGGGCTGGAGTGCCTCCAGAGAAAGGAGTGGAACTGGGGAGGGGCTGGAGCACCAGGAGCACCTCTACAGGGAGCTGGGAAAGGAGCTCGGCCTGGAGCAAAGGAGGCTTAGGGGGAACCTTGTGGCTCTGCACAGCTGCTGACAGGAGGGGACAGCCGGGGGGTCAGGCTGTGCTCCAGGGAACAGGGACAGGAGGAGAGGCAACGGCCTCAGAGTGTGCCAGTGGAAGGTCAGGTTGGATATTGGGAAAATTACTTTCACTTGGAAGAGTAGTCAAGCATTGAAATGAGCTGCTTGGGGAAGTGGTAGAATCTCTGTCCCTGGAGCTGTTCTAAAATCGAGCAGATGTGGCACTTCTTGGCATGGTTTAGTGGGCATGATGGTATCAGCTGGACTTGATATCTGGGAGGTCTTTTCCAACTTCCATGATCCTGTGATTCTGTCTGGTTTGTTGGCTGGGGTGATTCCTCAGTGCGCAGGAAGCTCCTTTGGAATATCGGATGTGTCAAGTTGCAAAGTGTACTGGGAGTCTTTGAGACATTATTACCCCATAAATACAAGACAGTTGTAGTTGTAGGATTGTCTTAAAGCCAGGAGGAATCTCAGGCTCCCGTGGGAGGTGGGATGAGGGTAGTGGCTCTGTAGTAGCTGGTAGACGAGCTGCTGGCTTGCCCGTGGGTGAGTGTGAGGGAAGGCGGCCTCACCAAAGCAGCTTATGGAGACCAAAGGCTTTAGAGGTAGAAAATCATGTGCTGCTAGCAAGTTATGTAAATGTAACGTCTCTGTCACAATGTGGTGTAAATCCTGATTCCTAAAAATCTGCGTTACAGTATGTTCCAAATTAGCTGCTTCTACTAAGATAACAACAGAAACTGAAGGTGCTTGGGTGGCCTGGAGCCTTTTTTGTGCTGTGTGTGAGATAATGCCCAAGGGGAGTCAAAAGCTGCTGAGTTTGATGTGGTGGCCTGTGCTGGCTGGGGACAGGTGCTGCTTTCGGGGGTGCTGTAAAGGAGCAGAGTGGAAGAGCAGCGGAGTCTCCCTGTGCTGCAGGGCCGGATGCTGGCTGTGTCCATAGCTGTTCCAAATCATTCCTGTGCTCTTCCGCCGAGCCTCTCCTGGAGGCTGCTGCGGGAGGCAGGATGCCAAAACTGCACGAGCTTAGATCTGGCTCGATGTTCCTGCCTAATTTCTGCTCCCCATGGACACTACACAGGCACTACAGCAATTACTGCCTGGTTCTCTGTCTTGGCACAGGCGGGCAGTGGCTGGGGATGGAGGCAGATCCCTCTTTCCAGGGTGCTGCAACCACTTGTTAGATTGGCAGAGGCATCCAGAGGCTCCGTGTGTGGCTCTTGCTTGTGCTGTACCTGTTGAGAAAGTGCATTTGCAGGTCTCCAGAGCAGTTGTGGTTTATGGGATCAAATTTGCTCAGGGAGGCTGTGCTTGCCCCGTTGCTGGAAGTGTCCAAGGCCAGGTTGGACAGGGCTTGGAGCACCCTGGGACAGTGGAAGGTGTCCCTGCCATGGCACAGGGTGCAATGAGATGGTCTTCAAGGCTCCTTCCAACCCAAACCATTCTGGGATTCTATTCTGTGAAAAAGATGAAGATGAAATGGAAACTACAGGAACTGTAATTCAAGCAAGGAAAGCTGCAACATTCAGCTGTGGATTCTGAACTCAGAGGAGTTTCATTTTCATACTTGTGGTTTTGGTTAAGCTTGTCAAAACTTGGATCAGAACTTCCTAGCAGTGTTGTATGGGGAATGAAATGTCACTTCATATCTGAGCAAGTTAACCCTCTGGAGACAAAAATGGGTTAGAAATGTGCATGGAAGTCTGTGTTTTTCGGGGATTTGTGGCAATGTAAGTGAATCCTCATATGCCAGAACACCAACGTGAGGAGTGTTGCAGCAAGCTGAGTGTTCCTGTCTCACTGATAATCTTCCCTGGAAGTGTCCAGGGCTGGGTCGGACAGGGTCTGGAGCAATCTGGTCTCGTGGAAGATGTGCCTGCCCAGGGCAGGGGGTGGAATGGGATGAGCTTTCAATTCCCTTTCAAGCCAAACCAGTCTGAGATTTGGCTGCACAGGTGATCAAAGGAAGGGGAATAGCTCTGAGACATTGAAATGCTAGATGTTTCTGAGTGAGGATGTTAGGTAATGCCTCAGCTTTTGGCATAACGTGATGCTGAGCTCTAAGGGAAGAGGCTTGGATGACTGAACCCAATGTCATGATGGACACAGGCAGTTCATTCTCTCCTCATCCTGCCCTGTGCATGATGCCTGTGGTCAGATGATAATCTCTGAGCATGTGCATGATAGAAATTTCTGATCACAGTAGACCAAAAAAGGGCTGCTGCCCAAAGGCTGTACTTCACTTTTTAATTTATGGATTTGTTGAATAGCAGTTTTGCATGAAACTTTTATAAACATTTCTTTTGTGCCTTGGCCCATCCTGTCCACTTCTTCAGAAATCCAGAAATCTGCCAAGAAGTTGTGAAGAAAAAAGCTTTGTTTGCAGTCCAGCTATGTCCCATCTGCATCCCACTCCAGGAAGAAACCCATGACTACAGATGCAAACTCATGCCTCAGCTGGCTGATGATGCTTGATCCGAAGGGTTAATTGAAAACTTCTGATTAAAATAACTCTGCAATCCTTGGCTGCTCCTCTGGAAGTATTTAGTAGATTCAGATGCTAATGCTCGTGGGTGGTTCAGTATTTTGAACCTTCGCCTTCTAGAAAATTACAGTTGGGAGGCCAACAGGTACAAGTCAGCCTGGGAGCTGGAGCCTTCATCTGTAAAGGAGCCCAGCCCATCAGGGCTTTGGAGCTCAGCAGAGCTCAAAGTAGGTCCCCTGGCCACCAGTGGCTCTCCACACGTGCTCATCATGTGCTGGCAGTGGCTCCTCCTCTTGGGCTGGTTGTCCCTGGCGCTGAGGTTTTATCCAGAGAGCCAGGAGCCTGCGGAGGTGTCCAGGAGGGTCCTGCCTCGGGAACTCGGGACGAGCCCTCGGAGCCTGCAGGGGTTTCCTAGCGGGAGAGAGGCGTTGGCTTCACTGCCAGTGCAGAGCCAGCTGTGCCGGGGGACACCCTGCAAAGCCCAGCCCTGGAGACCGACAGCAGCACCACCATGGAGGAGAGGGAGCCCCCGCCGAGGTGCTGTATGGGACTGGGAGAAACGGGAGTGGGGATGGTGTTGGGCAGTGGGGACAGACGGAGTGAGCAGCTGCAGGGCATGGAGGCAGTCAGGGACAGGCAAGGAAACTGCACCGCTGAATTTTGGGAGTTGCATTTGCTGAGGAGGGCGAGGAAGGGAGCATGGTGGGTTGATGAGGGGAGCAGGGTGTAGGAACAGTCCCTGCTGTGGTGACATCTCAGGAGATACCCAGCCAAGCAAAATGACATTGGGGCTGTTCTGTACCTTCTTCTTCCCTGGCCATCTCTGTTCCTTGGCCAAACTCCAGTTGGTGTAATAAACCAAGCTTGCTCTCTTTCCCCATGACATTGGTTGTCCTGGTCCTTTTGGCATGTTCCAACTCTCTCCTGATAGAAAAATGCAGGAAAACATTGTGTGCTCGTAGGGGCCTCGTCCAGAGGCTGACGTGCAGGCTGCCTCCTCCCAGCAGGGCTGGAGCCAGCAAGGATGGACTTCAGCAAGTATCAGCTTCAGTAAGTGCTCCTTACTTTTCATGGCATTAAAAAGATGCTGTCAGGTCATACTTGGTTTGGAACAAAACAATATGTTTTCCCCTGACAGTGTGTCTCGAATAGATTTTCTTTTTCCAGCTGTCTGCAGATGCCTGTCAATAGGACCTGTCAGTCGTGTGTCTTACCTCAGTCAGTGGTTGCTGTGTAAGGGATTGCTGTCAGAGTGTAATTTCTATGTTTCTGACCTGAATTTTCTGTAACTGGCTTGTCTGGTTGCACTGGGCAAATAATTTTTAAAAAAAGCAGGTGCCCTTTATAAGGAGAAAAGGACATTGGGCACGTTTGCTTTCCTGTACTAAAGCTTTATTGAGGTTAAAGTTAACAAAATTGGTTACTTTATCTATTTTCTTAAACTGGTGTTGCACCTATGAAGTAGTAACTTCTGAATAACTTTGTCACTGATATGATAAAAAAGTCTATTTATCCGTGAAGTGGCAAATAGTATGAATAGACCCTAATTAACTTGGCCATCATCTTGCTGTGTGAATTTACACTCCTCTTCCTACTTATTTTTAGAGAAAGGGGAAGTGTGTGCTTGATTAGATGTGCAGTGAGACTGATCTCCCTCCTGGGAGCAGAGGGGCCGTGTGGGCTGGTGGATGGGGATTCGGGAGACCTGGATTCACATCTGGGCTCCGAGTCTGACCTGCTGTGTGTCCTTGAGAAAGTCACAGTGCCGTGCTGCTCCCTCCTTCCCTCTTCCCCAGCCTCCAGCTTGCCTGCTCAGCCTGGAAATTGGAGAAAAATCTGCTGCATTTTAAGTGTAGGGAGGAAAAGTACTTTGTCTGAGAAAGTGCATTTCTCTTCCTTAATCTAACGGTTCATCAGCCGCCCATGTGTGGCAGATAGCAGCCTCCTGGACATGAAAGGTTGCAGCTGAAGGGAAAACAAGATCCTGTGGTAGATAAATGTACTGCACTGATAGGTTTTTTTTAATGTGTGATCTCTGAAATGTAACTCCATGTGCAGAAAGCGAGCAGTGCTGAGCTCTCGCAGCACCCAACGCTGTTCCTGAGCTGAGTCCCACTGCAGGCGTGTGAGGATCCTGGTGCTCAGGACCTGGCCTGCTCCATATCCCCAAAATCCCTTCATCTGCCTCTTCCTGGTGAGTGCAAAGAGCTCCTTTTAGATTTGCTAAGTCAGAAGCTTTGCAGATGACGGAGCCCGGTCCTCAGCCCCAGCACGGTGATTATTCACTGGATGATCTTTTAAATAAAGCACTTCCTCCCTGCTTTGGCTGTTTTAATGGGATTCTTAGGAGTCTTTCTCAGCATCCTCAGGGAGGAAATCTTCCTTTTTTTACTGAAATAAGAATGAGAAACATCAGATTTGGGTGCTGATTTTCATGTTACCTGCACCTGTGAAAATAGATATAGAATGCTCTGCAGGTGTTATCAAAAAAAACCACATAAAATCTTGGTTAGTCTATAGGGCCAAATTTTCAGCCAAGTAATCTTGTAAAGTTTGGACTTATTAGATTATTTAAGTACTGGACCTTCAGTATAATACAGTGTATGGTTGCATTTAAAAAATGTTAACTTGCTTGGCCTAATTTACCAATATTAATGACCCAATTCCACATAATTCAAACACAGACTTACCTGGTCTTGGGAGTTCTCAGATCTGTTAATTTCTGGATGATTCTGCTTATGCCATTAAGCAGTTCTTTGTGTTTGCTTCTTTGTTGTCTCTTTTCTCTTAAATTCTGGTCTTGTTTCTATCAAAAACCGAAACAAAATTAAACTTTGACTCTAGAGCTTCCTGTCTGCAGTAACGAAGTTGAAACTATTAAGTTCAGTTTGAGATTCTGTTCTTAAAGTGAAGAAGACTTTGAAAAAGTGCTGCTCCAATTTTGGTAGCAGCACATATAAAATTGCCAGTGTTTATTTCATTGAGCACTAAAGCACAGTGCAAATCTGCCAGTCGAGCCCTGAGTGCATCCTGGGACTGCAGGGCCTAGCAAGGAGCTTCTTTTTGCTCTAAACAAACATCATTAGAACCATCTTAGAAAGATACAGTCATTTGTATCCCAGTTGCTGTGAATCAAACCCTCGGCAATAAGACACATTTGGGCTTGTTTATTTTACAAACGGGATTTGCAGTTGTAGGATAAAGAATTAAAATCCCACGCAAAGCAGACGTGTGAGACACGAAAGCAGGGAAATGGCTTTGGATTCTTTGAAAAGTCCTTTCACAAGTGCAAGTGCTTGAGATGAGGAATGACAGTGCAGGGATGTTGTCACAAACAGTCCCCGTGAAGAGGGACTTCAAACGGGGCCTTGACTCTGCTCTTCAAGGAAAGCAAACTTCAGCGTTGCTCTTGAAACCTGTTTTTATTAACTTAGCATCGGCACTGAGATGAGTGATGGGAGAAATTAGCGTGAAATGTTTATAAAGCAGTTGCATTTCCCATTCTGAGGGTTTCAAAAGGCAGCTGTCTCATTAGGGTATTTGATATTGAGCAGTCAGTTTGATTTTGCAGTGTTTTTACTGTTAATCCTGCTTTAACTGCCAGTGTGAAATGTGTTTTCATGAGAAAAAGGATTGCATTTCAGGGACTATATTAAGCTTATCCTGGCTTATTCAAGGCCATTAGGCTGAACATATGCTCTGCTTGTGCCCTAAAATACAACTGAGTCCTGAGAGCTGCTGGGAACTGTTCTGGGTTTGCAGAGCTTCACCTTGGGTTTAGGGACAAACCGTGGTCAAGGTATTGCACAAACCCTTCCTTTGCGTTTCACAACTGCTTCTGTGCAATCCTTTTTGCTGTAGGGAAAGCAGCTTCTTTTGAAGATACACACAATTTGTCCTAAGAAATAATCAGAGCTGACCCCTCGTGTTGTGTCACTTTGTGTTCTTGCAGAACATCAGACTCATGGTGTGGTGCAGATTTGTGCTCACCAGAGCAGGAGGGCAAAGTCCTGAAACTCCTGAGCTGAACAGCAGGTTCTCCTGGGTTTAATTCTCTGCCTGGATTTAGCTGATGCATTTTCAGATCCAGCCCTATAGAGCAAAGCTATAGACTGGCAGAATAACCTGTAGGTCAGTGTCTTGAAATTCACTTGAAATTCATATGAAATGCAGCAGATTTCTATGCTTGTTTATTTATTTTTAGTCAGCTTCTTAAACAGAGACTTGATTTTATTTTCCTGTGCAGATAAACTGAAATAAAACATACTCAGACACTAACTTTTATATAGGTGTGAGAAAATAGGCACCAACATAATTACAAAAATTCAGGCTTTCAGGGCTTAAAAAAAATACTGTAGAATGTATTCATCTCTCAGGAATTTTTTGATGTCTATGGGCAGATATAGTTAACTTCTCAATGTACAGTCCACTTCTAGTTCATGTTTCTTTTGTAGTCTGGCAAGTCCTTCTGTCTGTTAAAATTAGAACCTTCCGCTTAGTGGGAAAAGAACATTATTTTTAAAACTTGGATTGCTGCTGTCGACATCGCTGCCACCTGAGTTAAGCTGCTTGGAGAAAGCTGACTTAATTTCTGCTAGATATTGCCATGCTTATCAGTGCTTCATCTTTGATTTTTTTCAAAGTGCGTTTACCTAGAAGGAATCTTGCTTTCCTGCAGTGTTTAAGGGGAAGAGGAGGACAATGCTCCCTGGCCATTATTGCCTTGTTACAGCTGGAACAGCACGAATTTCCTGCAGCCTCTCTTGCAAGGCTGTGAGAGTGCCATTAAAACTGGCATTAGGCACAGAATAACTGCAAATGTTCCTTTAGGGCCGTCCCCTCCTCTACTATAATCAATTGCTCTTGGCACTGGCATATCTAAAATAAATAAATTGTGGGGTAATGGTTGTATTTGTCCAGGGAGCACAATTGCTTTTTCAGCAGTGGGATTGTGCTGAACCCATGAGAGCCAGGAATGGGGAGAGCGTGAAAATCCTCCCGTCCTGAACTTCCAGGGACTTGTGGTGGTCATGTCCTGTGTGTGCTCAGTGCTTTGTGGAGGGAAGTGTCCCCTCCCCAGCCAGGGACACACACAGATGCTCTGCCTGACGTGTCCAGGAGCAAACCTGTTCTCCTCCGTCCCTGTGCTCTCCCTGTGCTGTGAACTCAGGATAAATGTGCCAAGGTTGACAGATTTTTACTGCCTCCGCTTCTGGCTTCTCCTGCTGAAGAAAATAATCAAAAATGACTCCTGTAGAGGTCTGATTTTGGGAGGATTGGTGTGGTCAGCTGTTGGTGACAGCATTTTTTAAAAAAGGTTTTCAAGCTGGGTACTTGGGAACTTTGCTCTTGAAAACCTTCCAGTTCTACTTTTCCCTTCACATTTCCCAGTTGTCCTCAACAAAGGTGGAAAATACTCCATTGGTGGTGGCTGATCACTTAGTGTTTGGTGCCAAGAACTGGAGTAATTTTGTTAGTCCCTTGTGAGGAGACTATAAACAGCTTTGAAGCTCAGTCAGGCTAGCAATTGAGGCTGTATCCTGGAAAGTGTTGCAGGAATTTGCTTGTTCATCCCTGAGCCTGGCTTTGGTCAATGGTCTGAGATTTTTTTTTTTCTTCCTTTTGCCAAGAAAAAAATCTCTGATGGAAGTCAATAATTTTGACCTTCACATTCCCTTGGTTCAGCTGTGATGAACATCTGTCTCTTTGAAAAGAAAATGTAATCCCCCTTATAGCCTGCAAAGGAAATCTGAATGCCATTGTAGAAAGGGTTAATTTGGAAGTTTTTTGTTGGCTTAGATAGCTTTTGCTTTAGGCTGTATTACTTCAGAGCTGAGCTTAACTTTGAGGGATGAAAAGTTTTTTGGTCTAAAGTTGGTAGTTATCATCCAAGTCAGGAAATGGGAAAAGTTGTATTTCCAGTGCTGCTAATTCAGTCACTCTCTGCATATTTCTGTATGTTTTGTGGCATATATCTTAAAATAGGTAGCAGTGTTTTTCTGTCCACTTATCAGGAAGGAATGGGAACAGACTGTGGAACATGCAGTGGCTGAAGGACTTGGTGTTTAACAAGCAACCTGGAGCCAAAGGGTTTTGATGTGCACCCAGATTTGATTCTGGAGGAGCTGAGACCCCTTTAACAGCTTGTCAGCTTGGACTGTTGTCTCTTGGTTTCCCTGAATTTGTTTTGAATTGTACCAAGGGTACAGATTTCCAGGGATGGAATATCTGTAATGTGCGTTGACTTAATAACGATGAAAGTTGTTATTGTTATTCCCAGCAGCACAGATCCTTTGGGAGTGAGGAGGGAGGGCTGATTTGACCTTTTCAGAAGAAAAGTGTAACTTCAGGTCTTGGTTGCCCTTTCATAGCTGCCAGCATCACCTTTAGATCTCCATGAGTCTGTCCTTGTTGAGCTCCAACCTTGCTTCACAATCTGATCCTTGTGCTTTTGGTAAACAAGATAATGTCCAGGGAAAGGGGATTTTTATCCCTGCACAGTGGCAGGGCTGTGCTCTGTAATAAGCAGAATTTCCTGCTGCTCAGTTTTCCTGCTCTTAGACCACTTAGATCCTCTTTGGGTGTGATGGAGAGAGGGCGTGAAGGGTTTTGAGTTCTTTTTCCCTGATCTGTGGGAGTGTGGGCTGGCAGGGCTCACAGCCTGCCAGGAGGAGCAGCTTGGTGCTCCTGCTGTTTGAAACCTCAAGCACAGGAGCTGCTTGGGCCTTTTGAACTCAGTGATCAAAAAGCAGGGTTTGGGAGGATCTCCAGGAAAACCAGCAAATGGCCTTGGAAATGGTGGCTTTGAAAGTCTGTTCTGTTGGGGCTTTTATTTGGGCTCACGTTGTCTCTTTGTTGCTGTGACAGATGGAAGTTCACCTTTTTTCTATATTTATTTAAGTGACAGGTGGGTCCTGTGTCATTCGGACTTGGGGCTTTAGAAAAAATAAAGTTTTTAATACAGTGGAAGCTGACAACATTCAGTGTCTGTCTCCTCAGTGTTCCATTTAAGCCATCTATTTTAAACCCAGGATTGAAATACTGCTGATTTCACAGGGATTTGGATCCTGATAAAGCATTCAAGCATCGGAAAAACCTTTATGTTCTTACATGCAAAGTCTGTTGTCAGGCACACTGCGTGGGTCTTGACCTAGTTCTGGTTTTGGGCCTGCAGGTGTGAGCAGGAGGCTGCTGGTGTCATGTCAAAATACTGATGTGACCAAAAACTGTTTGCATGAATCAGGTCAATATTTTGAATTGTGGTGTGAATTCCACCACAAAGGAGAACCTTTAACAGTTGCTTAAATCTACCTTTAATTCTGGCAAAGAAATGTGATACAGTTACAAATAGGCCTTAAACTGAAGCAGTTCCCTCTGGCAGGTGGGGTGCAATGGGTTGGTACAGCTGGACTGAAATGCAGCATCCTCTGGGATGAATGCCTGCCTGTGAAGCAATCCCTCATGGAATGGGTTGCCAGTAGCTGCTTGTTTTTCCCTGGTTTGTTTTTCCAAGCAAGCACTCTGGAGTGCTGGGTTTTCTTTGATACCTGAAATTCCACTGCAGGAACTTGCTCAGTTTTTCAAACAAACAAATAATCAAAGGCAAAGGGTCCTGTTGCTGTAACCTCTGGTAGCTGCACCGAGGAATGCTGCCTGATTCATGTTGTGCTTTATTCTTTATTCTTTCTTCCAGGGGCAGTAAGCCAGAGATGACTGACAAGATGTCGAGCTTCCTTCATATTGGAGATATTTGTTCTCTCTATGCAGAGGGCTCAACAAATGGATTTATTAGCACTTTGGGGTAAGAGCAGCTGTTCTCTTGTATTAAAGACACCGTAAGAAGGACTAGCAGAGCTCAGCTAGCTCTCCTGAGCCTGATCCTGGGGAACGCTGGGTATAGCAAGGGAGCCTTATGGATAGATATGGCCTTAATTAAAAATGGCCTAAACTTAATATGGCAGGATAGATTTTGGGAGACTGGAGAGTGTATCAATGGCTGTGGTGTGGTTTTATGTCCTTGGTGGGGAGGAGAAACCTTGTCAAGTGAAGGTGTGGGTAGGGGGAATGAATGCAATCCAATGATTTCCATGTTGTTGTCTGTCCCGTGTCCATCTGTGTGTCCAGTCCTGTCCCTCCCTGCCCCCTCCTCCAGTCAGGGATGGATAGACCCCAGTGCACTCTGCTGACTGCACAAAAGGATGTAGCACAGGCAATGGAAGTAGTTTAAAAGAGGTATATATCTAAAAAAAACACCAAAAAAAAAAAACCCAACCAAATCCCCAAGCCAAATGGTTTAAACACCACCAACTCACCACTACGACTAGTTCTGCCATAAAATTGAAGTTTAATCTGAGGTTTCTCCTACAAACAATTGTTCTTCTCCAGTCAAAGGAGAACTTGTTTTGACCCTCGTGCTTTGCCAGAGCTCTGGAGCTGCGGTGGGAGCTGTGCCATGCTGGCTCCTGCCCCGGTGTGCTTCCCACAGAGCCCCTTTCTGCTGCCTCCCCCAAGGACACAGAGCAGGTGCCCCGGAGCAGGGAGAAGTGAATGCTACTCCTTTAACCAAAAAAAGTAGCTTTTCACGTGGGAAAAGGAAGAGCTGGCGGAGCCCACCATGGAATTGAACGCAGCTCTGAGGAGGGCTGGGCAATGTTTGATCCTGCTGAGGAGGATGCTCTCCACACACCAGGAGCTGGCAGAGGAGCTGGGTGCTGCTTGGGGAGGAACCCTGGCAGGGTGAGAAGCTCCAGGAGCACTTTTCCCCCTCTCCCCAAAGGCGTGAGGAGTGCAAGGGCAGGAGCAGCATGTGCCACGGGACTGTGCTGACAGAGTGAGGGGTTTGCACACAAACCTGCTCTTTCTCATTTCCAGTAGCCCTAAGGGCCTCAGGGTGGGTACAGTCACAGCACATTTTTTGATGCCTACAGCCCAGATGCATCTGATAAGTGGAGCTCCCAAGCAGGGTACAGAGACAGCATCCTGGTAAGTGTCCTTGGCAGGAAACGATGGGCTGGAATCTCACCTGAGTGACTCCAAACTAACTTGTAGGTTTAGTCCTCTAGCTATTAGGATTCTGGAAAATAAGGGGGCAGAGAAGGAAGCAGACACTGAAGATGCACCATGATCTATTATAGGAAAGAGAAGAAAATATGGGATGCTGCCAGAAAGGAAAGAAGGTATGCTAAAAGCAAGGGATGTAGTAAGTAGGGTTGGTTGAATAGTATTTGGCAAATGTATTTGACAAATTTCCCAGGTCCTCGTCAAATATGACACGTGCACTCTGCAGCCCTGGATCAGCTGTGGAACGGGCCAAATACTATCTGCTGAACACTGGCAACGTGAACTATCCTATACATCTGGCTATTGTTTTTCTTCCCAGTCCTGAAGCGAGTTTGGCAGTAAATAATTCCAGACCAAGTAGAAAGTTGTTATGTCATGTGGAATCCCTAAACGGTGCATGATGAACAGTATGCAGTGGCTGTGGCTTCTGATGGCATTGCTGAGCAGATATTTTTCACCATGGGTAGTCCTTTTGGACATTACAGGCCCCAAGCACGTGTATTTCCTAGGCTTGATGAGATATTCTCATGGCAGAGAGACCTAAAGACCTCCCAGTGTTCAACCCTCCTCTTTGATTCGGTTAGTGCTGTTTTAAGGTAACTGCATTTTATAATGGCCACATATCTTCTGAGCCTAATTTAAGCCAGAATTCCTAATTGCTATGAGAAACATGAAATGCATTATCATCTTAATAAGCCTTTATAATCAAATTAGTTTTGTCCCATTTTTAATTTAGTCTTTGTCCTGGAGAAAATTAAAGCAGCAGAGGAAAGATTTGGTGTAATTGTCCTCTAGACCATGTGGAGTTTTGACAGTCTGATGTCATAACGATGTGTAATGACTTGTTATGTGGTTACTGAAGGTTGAGGAGCAGATACCACTCTACATTCTAATGCTGTCCTAAATCTCTGAAGAGTGTTCTTATTTAATATTCCCATGACACATTGCTTAATCAGGACTTTACTCTTGCTGTTTCCCAAACTCAGTGCTGTCATCATGATGATTACTGATGTACAAGATATCCTCTTTCGTGTTTTTCACCCTGTAAATTTTTTCTCTTACCAGTTTGGGAAGTTCCTCTTTACTTTCAACTTAATCTCAGAAGAGAGGGATGTATTGCACTGAGATAATCTGTGTGGGATGATCAGAGTAACCTATTTTCTTGATCGTTTTTGGCCCTTTGTTCACCAGAAGCAGGTGCTTCAGCTCAAACGTTAATACCATTCATTCTGGAGCACCTTTGTGTATATATAGTACCAAGTAGGGAGAAAATCCATGGGGAAAAAGCAATTCACTCTGAATGTTTGCATATGCAAATTTTAGATGCATAGAACTGTTGAGCCCACTTAGTTTCTCTGATCTCTTAATTTTCATGCACTTCTTTATTTTCTCTAATTGTTGTCTCAAGATGCTCCCTGCATGTGACCAGCCTCTGCAAGGAACAACTCTCATATTCTAGGTCTCAGTCTTTCTCAAGTTGATTCTGCATGAGAATGGACCTCTCAAACCTCTGACCTTGGAGTTTAACTTTCTACGTTTGTGTAGAAAGCCTCTTTGACAGATTGCTTTTAAGGGGCCAAATTGAGTCATTTAGGATCAAATCAAGCCCCAAAGTGTTTGGTTACAGGTGCATTTTTCCAATTTGGAAGTGGTGTTTGGTAAAAGTGCAATTCCACCTCGATCCACAGCCTGCTCAGGCAGAGCAGTGAGAACAGGTGCTTCTTACATTTCCTTCATTCTGTGGGATTCCAATTGACCCCGTGTGGTTTTAGAGGGACAGAAAGCTCTGTCCTGGCATTCCCTGTTCGAATCTCTTGTCCAGCTCACTCCCTTCCTGGCAGAACAGGAGGAGGTTGTCTCAATCCCTTGACTCACCTTGTGTTTGGCTGGTGAGCAGGAAGGTACTTTTGTGCCTTCTTTGACTCTTCTGGAGTCAATTTTTATTGTGGCAGTGACTGTTTCTGCCATTTCTTAATGCTTGAGGGGTCCCAGGGTCAGTGTCCAGTTTGCACAGTTGTCATATTTTCCCGTTCTCCATTCATACAAACACATTTGCAGCGTGACTCAAATCTGTCCAAGAGGCAGGACCTGTCCTGAGGGTGTCTGTCACCTCCCTAGAATATGGGCTGTTCTGTCTGCACCTCGAGCAGGGGACAGAAAGGCGATGCAGAACACAGGAGCAATGACTTATTTATTGTCCCACCTACCAGGAGCATAGCTCTGGACAACAGTAAAAATTAGCTGCATGCTTCTTAGAAAGATCTGGCATAAGTTGGCATTTGGGGAATGTCTTCTGCTGAAGTGGCCACTCGGATGAAATATTGCAAGTGAACGACTTTGGTTTTGTTGACAAGGATGTAAGGGACTGCAGGGGATGGAATCTCACTTCACTGCTCATTTCTTTGCAGCCTTGTGGATGATCGGTGTGTTGTGCAGCCAGAAGCAGGTGATCTTAACAACCCACCCAAAAAATTCAGAGGTAAGTTGGTCAGACAGCTCCTTGCCCTTCTGCTTAGAAATGATTCTTCGTTTTGTGCAGTGATGAGTAACGATTTCTGACCTCTGTGATTTCTGCAGCATGTTTTAGTGCCATCTCTTTCCGTGGAGGACAGCTCAGGAGGAAAAATGTGTGTTGAATGTCCGTGGGATTGTGATGGCTTAACCTGAGTCAGTCCCACCTGGTGGGATGGGGGAGAGAATTGGGTGAGGAAAAGAGAAAACTGACAGTTTAGTAGATAAAGGAAAAGCTTCACACACAAGCAAAGCAAAACAAGAAATTCATTTCCCATGGGTGGGCAGGTGTTGGGCCAAGACAAATGCTATTGCTCCAGATGCCCCCAGCTCTATATCCTGGTGGGATGCCCTATGGTCTGGGATGTCCCTGGGGTCAGCTGTGCCCCCCAGCTCCTCGTGCACCCTCAGTCCTTGCAGGTGGCATGAGGAGCAGAGATCTGCTCAGCAATAACTGAAACACATCCCTGTGTTATCAACAGTTTCCAGCACAAATCCAGAATGTGGCTCTACCAGCCACTGCAAAGACNACAAGCAAAGCAAAACAAGAAATTCATTTCCCATGGGTGGGCAGGTGTTGGGCCAAGACAAATGCTATTGCTCCAGATGCCCCCAGCTCTATATCCTGGTGGGATGCCCTATGGTCTGGGATGTCCCTGGGGTCAGCTGTGCCCCCCAGCTCCTCGTGCACCCTCAGTCCTTGCAGGTGGCATGAGGAGCAGAGATCTGCTCAGCAATAACTGAAACACATCCCTGTGTTATCAACAGTTTCCAGCACAAATCCAGAATGTGGCTCTACCAGCCACTGCAAAGACAATTAACTCTGTCCCAGCCAAAGCCAGGAACTGAGAGGAAAGCTTTGTGAGCAGATGGGGTTGAGGTTGTTAATTGTTTGCCTTTCAGATCTATCCAAACTTCCAGGATCCCTGGAATTTTTTTTTTCTCCATTCTATCACACATTCTTTTTAATTACCCAATACCAAACCTGTTTCAGAGAAGAGGAAAATAAAAAGGAGCGACTGTTTGCCACAGCTATTGTTGTCTGACCTAATTTGATATGAGCTACCTTGGGCTTTGCTTTCATTCTTCCAGGAAACTTATGCTCAGTGATAAGAAATTAGTGCTGTGGCTTTGCAGTTTGGCAAGGGCTGACGTGGTCAAGAAGGGCCACAGACAGGAAGAGAAGCACTAACTGGGATTTTGTTTCCAAAGACCTTGAATTGTTTTTCTCACCCCTGGGTTGCATCTTTTACCCAAAGGATAACTCAGCCAAATATTCTACAATTTTGATCTGGATTTTATTGTTTCAGATGTAGCAGTAACTGTGGGTCTTGTTTCTTTGGATGAATCTTGTTTCCTTGGTTATGCTTTGCCTTTATCAGGGCCTCAGAATGACCACAATTCTGTTCAGGTTTGGCCAGAACTGCAGGTGATTGCCCTTGAAAATCATATGCCATCTGTACTAGTTTTGCTTGCTGTTATTTGGGTGGGTTTGGGGTTTTTTGCCATGACATGATGTCTCATATAATGAAACTCTCCTTTTAAAATACTGCTGAAGTCTGTGAGTTCTTGTTGGTTTTTCTCCCTTTTTCCTGGAAAACTGAAGAGCTGATAATTGAAACTCTAAAGAGGCAACCTGGGGAAGTTTCAGCATTCAGTGTTAAGCTCTCCAAAACAGAACAATGTTGTTATGTGAAGCAGAGCTTTGACTCGAGGCATTCTTGATTTTAAAATCATGTGAAAGAATAAAGCCAGATTTGACTGAGACTGCTGGGTGCAGAAGGAGGCGGAGGGAGAGAGGGAGAGAGAGAAAAGAATGAGAAAAAGGCAGTTCTTGCTAGCACAGTTTAGGAACTGCAAGTACAGAGAGACATTTGTCTGACATAAAACACCGTGGTTACACATTGTAAATGTTCTCATATTACTTATAATTTATACAGGGAGAAAGAATGGTGTGAACCTTTTCCAACCTTTGTAGTTGCTTCAGTAAAGCTTTCATGGGGAAGTTTATGCTTAATGGTAAATGGCAACAAAAGTAATAAAATTTTAGCAGGCTTTTCTGTTATTTATACACATACTTGGTAAGTGTAGTCTGAGATAAAATGCTTTCCATGATAAATATGTTCAGAAGCGGGACTAGTGAAGTTTATCACCCTACCTTCACCAGAAATGGAAAATACCCCATGTTATGAGGAGGTTGGATGGGGCTGGGAGGAACCTGGGATAGGGGAAGGTGTCCCTGTCCATGGGATGACTTTTGAGGTCACTTCCATCCCAAACCGTTCTGTGAATCATGTTGGTCATCACAGCAGCTAAGGCCTGAGAAGTGGAACCAGGCACTGATAACTGAGAAGGAATGTTTGAAAATCTGCCTGGAGTGAGAACAGAATTAATCAAATGCAAGTGACTTGCATTATACTCCTACAGAGAACTGCAAAGTCATTTCTATGGCTTGGTGACCTGGTTTATGTCCCTGTGCTCCAGGGTGTCCAGATCCAGGTCAGTGCCATCTGAAGTCCCCTCTGGGAGGCACACTGAGCCTGTGACCTTTGGCCAGGCTTGAGGATCTTATTTTTGGTATCATTTTTAAGAAATGTCATTGTGAGCATCTCAGAGCAGACCTGTCTTCTGTGGGCAGATGTTAAACAGTTGTAAATATAAATTTCATGCTTAATCAACATCAGGAAAGATCTCTAGAAGCAAGATTGACTGCTTAGATATGCATACGTGACTCCCAAGAAAATTCAGGGTGAAACTCAAGCTCTATATCCAGAATGAATCCATCCTGCTTTTTTTCCTAACCGCAGGTGTTTCAGGTTGTAAAAAGTCGTGTTTTGAAGGCTGTATTAAATTGCTGGTATCTTGTGGCAGCAGCAAGGCCCTGCTCTAGAGGGTGGGGGATTTTCTTTCTACTTTAGCCCCTTGCCGTGCAGCAGAGCTGCTGAGCACCATCCCTGTGCCTGGAGAGAGGGATCTGACAGCAGTGCCTAAATGTGAGTGTATTCTGTCACTAAACACTGCTAACCTGCTCGTGGTGTGAAAATTGCCCTGCCTGAGCAATGTGTTCCTAAAAACAGCCGCTTGCCAGCTGAAACGGAGGTGGGGTTTGTGTGCTGGGAAATCACTGCTTGGGAGAAGATCAGCCTGGAGTTGTCCTGAGGCGAAGGGAGCGAGGGAAGCTGGATGTGTGTGGTGGGACAGCAGGATGTGCAGCAGCAGGGATGGAGCTGGAGCCACAGAGCCTTGCAGGCTGCGGGGAGGGAAGCGAGCAGAGGGATCCTGAGGACAGCAGGACTCGTTTTGTTGACAAAAGTTGTGGAAAAAGGAGGCTGACAGATGGATCTGGTGGTAGGGGAGCCCTGGGAGGGGTGAGGTGCAAGAGGCAGCTGAGAGTCAGAGGGGGTGGTGTTCAGGGTTGGAGTGTGGAGTAAAAGTGTAAATGAGACGTTAAAAAAAGAGAAAAAGGAATTCCAGGGTTGTTAGATGGAAAGAACTCCAGCACTTCACTTTCTTCCAACTCCAAAGGAAGTTAGTGCAGCACTCTCAAGTTCCTGTGAGTGTTTACCTGCAGTTACTTCATGTGATAAATGCTGTGGTGCTTCTAGGTCATTTGAATACTCATTTGATCACTTGAAGGTGTGAAGGTTGATTCTTAATTATTTTCTGTCCCAGTCAGGATTTCATAGCACCTGAGGTCAGTGGTTTGAGGTTGGATGGTAATTACGGTCCAGGAGATTTCAGTGGGTTTTTTTAATTCTGGCTTTCTGTGTCCACTTTGAATATGGTGGTTTGGGTGTGTTTGGGTTTCTTTTTTCAAGTACAGTGTTTCTCTGGCCCTTTGTGCTTTCAGCGCCAAATAATTCAAAAGTCCTCTAAAACCGCCTTGCAAAATGTGAAGACAGAAGAGTGCATTCATTAGGGTGATTCTTTTTTAAAATGTTAATATGAAAATTCTTGCAAAAGAGTTTTTTTACTTAACTGTTGTAAACACACTGTGTACAGATGAGATTCCTGGAAGAAATTAGATGTGTACAAGTCTCCAAAAAAAAGGAAGTGTGACAGTTCCTTAGTTATCTGCACTTCTTTGAACAAAAAATACGTTTAAATTTTTTTTTTAAGCTGGAACCACTGCTCTAATTGCCATCTTTGAGTGTGACTAAAGAGGGGCTATAAATGAATTTCCTTTTAACATGCATGGATTGATGTGGGGATTATGAACTGGAGCTGAGCCTCAGCTGGGCTCAAGCCCCACGTTTCACTGGAAATCATTCCTGCTGAAAGGCACAGAGAGATCCCTGTTCTCCAATCAAACTCAGAGCTGCCCGTGGTGGTGGAGCTGCAGCAGAGCCTGGGGCTGGCAATTCTGTGCTGGAGCTGCTGTTGTGTGCTCTATTAGGGACTTTGCCTGTGCATTTTAGAGGTTTATTTGTGTTCATTTGTACTGCAGCGTAGCCAAATGTGTTTGTTTAATGCAAGACACTGCTACTACAGCAAAACAGTCTGTCTGACAGACTTCTCAGGAAATTCCTTACAGCTCTTTATTTGGGATGCAGAGCTGTCTGCCAGGCTTCCAGCAGCTCTGCAATAGCTGCTGGAAACTCTGGCAAAAAGGGCACTCACTGGGTTAATTTGTCCAGCAGCTCCCTCCTTCCAGAACATTGTTTTAGTAGTTGCTGGGCAACACGCTTTTTTTGGCAAGATGTTCAAGGAATGAACCCATATCTTAGACTTAAAATACCCTCATGGCGAAGCAGGAGAGGAGTAGTTCAAATTCTGTTTGTTCTTTTGATCCTAATCCGCGGTGTGCTCCTGTGAGTGCTGCTGTGCAGGTGCTGGGGGCCAGCCCTGGGGGGCTCAGCCTGGAGCTGCAGCTTCATCTGCAGTAGGAGGAACCCCCTGGGCAGCTGCATTTTATCAACGTGTGGGTAGAAAAGCTCTATTTAGTGTGAATCATGGAATGGATTGGGTTGGAAGGGTTAAAGTTCATTTCATACCATTCCACATCTTCTGCTGTCCCAGGTTGCTCCCAGCCCTGTCCAGCCTGGCCTTGGACACTGCCAGGGATCCAGGAGCAGCACAGCTTCTCTGGGCACCCTGTGCCAGGGCCTCCCCACCCTCACAGCCAGGAATTCCTTCCCAATACCCAGTCACAGTTTTGATGGATATTTTCGAGTTATCCCTGTGCTCAGCATCAGTGAGTTCAGTGTGCTTCTCCCCAGCAGAAATGTTTTATATTTTGCCCTTCAGAGCTTTGCCTTCACACATCTGAAGTCTCCCCATTCCTGCTTTGTGTTACATGAAGGAAACTCCATATGGAGGAAAAATATGAAGGAAATCTGTGATTCATGCAGGTCTGATGGAGGCTTAGGAATTCTGTTGCACACATACACATTATTTACCCTTATTTAGCCAGGGCAAGCTTGTTTATGGTTTAGCATCAGGACTGAGATTAAGGGATTCTTTCAGTTGAAGGGTCACATACATAGTTTGCCCAAACACTTCTGAAAATTAAAAAACAAGCTAAAACAAATAACCAGGTGCCTCTGTCTGTTAGTTTTGGAAGAATCTGAGCAGCATATAGAGTGCCCTTTGTAGGCTGTGAGGTGGTTCAGTGCCACCCCCTGTGCTCATCACGAGTTTTCTGTGGGATCAGCCCTGAGGTTCCTTGTTCAGCTTCCAGTAAGTGGGCAGCCTTGAATCCTGGTGCTCTCCATGCACACTTCTCCAGATCCGCTGTGGTGAAAGCGATGACAGCAGCTTTTTAACTTGGATGTGAAATAGCCTGAATTGTTTGACTCTCTCAGCTCAGCTGGAGTGGGTGTTTTGCAGAAGGTTGAGCTCATCTACCTGGAGTGGTGGGGAAGAGGATGGGATAGACCTGAGCTGCACAGCGAGTTTGGGCTTTTTTTCCTTTTGAACGTGGAGTTTCTAATGCTGCTGAAATGCTTGGATGCATTAATTATTAAGATGCCTGGATTCCTTTAAGGAATATTTAAACAAGAGTCTAAATATGACTTCTTTTTTTCACTGTGATATTAGCAGTTCAAATAGCAGGATTTGTTTTTCATGCAGGAAGCAGAACTTTGGGGAGTGCCTGAGTGCTGAGGCCAAAGCCTTCTTGCAGAGAAATCCATCACTTGCAATAGAAACTCCTTTCCAGTTTTGAGATGTCCAAGTCAGATTAAAATGCCTGTGCTGAATACCAGAAGTAGAAAGTGGAGCATAATAGTGAATACCCACTTAGCAATTTCTGTTTACAGCCAAGCACCACAAAAAAAAAAAGATGCCTTTTACCCCCATTTCAAAAAGAGCAAAAATCAAAATAAGTCTAAAATCAAAATAAACTTTTAGGTTGTTTGATGGAAGAGAAAAATTATAAAAACAGTCTAATGTTGTGCCTATAATTTTTTTTATTCCAAATTGGTGCAGTGAGCATTTTGAGTAAAAACAAAATCTTTCAATCTTGCTGAATTCGAATACAGTTAAATCTAAAATATACTTTGCTGCCTTGATGAGGAATCTTTCAGTATTTATAGAACTGCACTAGAAAACTGCCAACTGCTTGTATGCATTTGAATTCGCTGCCCTTTATAAGATGAAGAAATCCTGAATCCTGTCTCTGAATTGTGAAACCTTAGCCCACTGCAGCCCACGTGCAAGCAGATGTTGGGGACAATTGTCACTGCAGCATTTAGGTCTTTTAAAAAAAACTGGGAAATTGGAAGTGTTGCTTTTTCATACAGCCAAGTTTGCTTTGTATCTGCTAAGGCTGATCAGGGTGCATGCAGGAATCAAAGGCAAGGTTGGTTAGGTTTTTCATCATGGAGACTGAATTGGAAAGCTGTTTTTATTTCATTTCCCACATCCCTTGCAGTGCTTCCTCACTGGCCTGTGAAGCCAGACAAGTTTGTGGTGCAGTCAGTAAATATTTGTGATAAAGATCCAGGATATCCCAAAGACTCTCTGAGTCTGTGGTGCTTTGTTGCCCAGAGAAGCTGTGCTGCCCCTGGATCCCTGGCAGTGTCCAAGGCCAGGCTGGACAGGGCTTGGAGCAGCCTGGGACAGTGGAAAGTGTCCCTGCCATGGCTGGGGTGGCACTGGATGGGATTTGAGGTCCTTCCAACTCTAAACCCTTTTGGGATTGTGTGTTGATGTGCTTAGCACAGATAGTGAATTAACAACTGGCTAAATAATTATTGGTTTAATCCAGGTGGTTTAACATATTTATTTCTGCGTCCTGCTGATGTGTCCCAAGATCAGTGGGAGAGTCTGGCACAGATCAGGAAGGCTCTGTGTGACAAAGCTGTCACAGGGCTGTGAGGCACAGCCTGCAGAGATTTGCTGGGCTGTGTTTCCCTGCTGCTCTGTGCCCTGAGTCCTGTGGCCAAACAGCTGCCTGCCAGCTCCTGGGTTTCGAGTGCTTTCATCTGGGATGTTTGCATGGAGATGAAGGCAAAGCAAAGCCCCTTTGAAACAGCAAGTGCCGTTAATATGCATAACTGGAACGCTGTGTGAAACCCAATCTGCTGGTTCAGGTACAGCAGAAGAAGGAGAGGGATTTATTTGAACTCCTGGTGAGAAGTTTGATTTGTGCACCTTGTCCATCTGCAAATGTGGGTGGCAGTTCTGTCTTGAGTTCTGTGTGGGATAAGGGGGGGGGTTGACTGTGCCCTGAAGTTGAAGAAATAAGGAAGATGCTGTTTTGAATGTTCGTTCTTTCTCAACTCTTGCAGGTCTGAGCTTTTTCCCCTCTGGAAAGCTCAGGGTATTTCAGGTAGGATCGAGGAAGGGATTGCCAAAAAGCTGAGCTATTAAGTAGAGCAGTTCTGTTAATAAACCTGGTCCCAACCTTGTAGACAAAAGAATACTGTGGCTTTGTTGCCATAGTTTCAGTGCAAAATCTGACCTTAGCTACAATAACATTCGGTTAGAAAGAACTAGCTAATCAGTTTTCTAAAATTAGTGTGTTCCCTAGTACATAAGCCAGTATGAACAGGATATTTAATGAAATATTATACTTAGTCACAAGAGCCCAAGGGAGTGAAATGCCTTGATGAATTGTGGGGGTGGGGTGACATTGGTCCCTATCTTTTAATACAGCAAAGTTATTAAGATTTGTGGCTTGCTTAATATTTAGAGTGGCTCAAGTGTTGTATTCTTCTGTGCACCCCATCTATTTTGCTCAGCTCCTTTTGAAGGCTTTCAGAGTGTTCTGTGAGCTGGGAAGATTGAGGTGCTGGGGAGTCTCATCAATCCCAAGTGCTTCCAGAGGACCTTCAGGTAAACTTCAGGGTGGGTGTTGTGCTTTCTGCCGGCACAGCCTGAGTGCTCTGCAGAAAGAGTCTCACTCGCTTAGAAGGAGGCAGGCAGATGGAGAATGTCATAAATCCTGTGGGAAAAAATCTCCTGTGTGTGAGGGCAGAAGTCTCCCAGGTACTGGGAACATCTTGAGCCGTACACTGATTATCTAAAGCGCTGAGAGACTGAAGGGAGAGGCTCAGGTAGGGCCTTGGGTGAGATTCCATCCAACTGTGGCAATGTAGAGCTAAAGATTTGTTTCTCTGCAATACAGGAGCTGTGATGAATTACTGTTTTCTTATGTGCAAGTTGGTTCAATTCAAAATAGGCAAGTTTGGGGTGGGAGGCTGGGTGAGCTGTCAGTTCTCCACTTCTGTTTGAATTGGAGTTCTTTGGAGCTGTGTTGGGTGCTTGAGATACCCAAATACATGGGAAAAGGATTTAGACAAGAATCATCGAAGTCATGCTTCCCAATTTGCTGGGAGCTTTTGGAATTTGCTAGCCAGGGTGAGTTGCCTGAGTGATCATCACCTCTGTGAGTGATCATCACCTCTGTCACAGAGCTTTGCATTTAAGGTTAAAAGTGCCATTAATCAGCCAAAAGCTGCTACAGTTCACTTAAAGGCGTTCCTAGGATTTAGCTGTGGCCTGTGCTGGATGTGTGGAAGCACAGACATTTGGTGCCAAACGCACTCAGGTTTGGTTCAGAAAAGCATTTTCAACTTGGAAATGCTGACACTTGCAGGGCTCAGCTTCAGGCACATCCTCTTGGCTCCCCTTGGCTCGATGATTCCCGATGAGCACTCAGGGGAGGTGTGATCCGTGCTCCTGGATCATCCCGTTCACATTTACATTAGCATCTTGGCGCTTCAGGAATTTTGTTTTTCAGTTCTCCTTCCCCAGTAAGCTTTAGGGAGCCACGCCTGGCCTCTCAAGCTTTTTCCCCTTGACATTTCTATGTGGCCAGGTGTGATTTCCTCTCAGCCCTTGACACTGGGTGGTCATGAGGTGTTTGAGGTGTTTGGTTTTTCAGAGGGAGCAGATGAATGTACTGTAACACCCCTCGAGAGCTCCTCTGTGTCAAAATCTTTAGAGTCTCATCTGTGCCATCTCCCTTCTCTTGTTTTTAAGACACAGTGAAGTTCTGTACTGCTTGCAGTAGCAGGAAGCTATACTAAAAACTTAAATAACTTAAAAAATAAGGCTTTTTACTTGGAACTGAGTTACAATTCAAAAATATTTTCAATTTAGGTTATTTACCTAGGAAGACAAGAGATAAATATGCTAAATATTCGTATCAAGGAGGCCTTACAGGTGCTGTGTCCAAGTGCCACAAGGCAGTCATTAGTCCAAGAGGAACCCAACCCAGAAGTAAAATAATTTCACCTCTGATTTTCTGGGCAGCCTGTTCTTCACTGAGCAGGAGCCCTGACTGCAGTGCTGGTGTCCAGGGAAGTAGAGCTTGTGAATATTTGTGTTTGAGGGCAGTCAGAAGGAAAGTGCTGAGGCTGCCAGCATTGCCAGCCATAAAAACGTGCTGCTGGGGAAGGCAGACCTCGCCAGGTGCTTCCAGCAAACAGCCTGTGCCACTCACATCTTCTCCCTTCCCACACTGCTGCTGCTGGAGGTGGAATACTCTGTCCTTCTCCCTGCAGGATCTGGATTCACCCTGCAAGATGAAGTGTAGTACTTAATGTGTCAACACCTGAGTGTGATTCCTCTCCTTCCATCCCCGCTGCAGTTCTAGCACCTCCAGCTGCATTTTTCACATTGCTGGGTGGAGATCAAGGTGCCAGTGCTGATCTGCCAAGCTCCTGGTGATCTGGGGCCTGAGTGTGTAAAAACCTCCGGTCTTTCCCGCCTGCCTTGAAAGTTTGTGATCCGAACTCCGGGAAACAAGTGAGCTGTTGGTGAAGGTTCTTGTTTCTGAAAACTGCTTTGCATTTTTTTGCAGCCATTTGCTGCTTTCAGGTCAGTCTTGAAAAGCACCTTCCAGGATCTTTAGGAATAAACTGGAGAATGTCTGTTTGTTTCCTTGCTTGGCTACTGGCTGGCTGGTTAGGGGTAGGGAGCTGCAAAAAATCCTGGATTAGCTTTAGTAGCCCCTGTCAAATGTGTAAAAGAAGCCTTATGTCTCACATGAGTGTAGAAACACCAGAATAGCCATTGCAGATTGCCACTGAGTGCAGTGTTCCTCGAAAATTTTATTCTAATGAACAACTATTCAGTCAGAGAGGGACTTACGTGCTAGGGCTAACACTTCTTCATTCCTAATTTGTGAAAATAGTCAGCACTGAGCCCTCAGTGTTGGCAATTATCATCTGTTTTGATTATGTAATGTACAGAAGTTCAATGAAAACATAACTCCTTGTGTTGTGGTTGAAGAGCCTTTCTGTAGCTCTCAGTGAGATGTTCAGAGGGAAAAAATCTCCTGCAAGCTCTCCTGACAGCAGAGAAACCGTGACAGTGCTGAAAACACTGCTACAGGATCCTCCCCTGCCTGAACCAGAACAAATTATCCCTGAGCTGGGCTTTACTGCGGATACAGAGAGCTGTGCTCTGCAGAAGCAATGTGGTAGCACTTAGACCTTGCATTTAGTGAATGTCAACCCTTTCATTTGTCGAGGTTAAAAATTACACAAGGAAAAAATAAACACAGAACTCGCAGGCATGAGGAAGTGAGGGAGCTGGATGAGAGAGCAGCCATCCTGAAAAGGAAAAAATCTGAGCTAGAGCTACAAAAATGCTTTCCGTCCCCTTTGGAGCTGCACGTGATCTCCAGCCAGCACCAGTTGGCTTTGGCCAGCCCTGGGGCAGAGGTTTGGGCTGCTGGTGGCCCAGCACTCTCTGGGACTCAGGCCAAAGGGGCTGGTTTGGGTTGGGGATTCCAGTGCACAGCTGCTTGTGCTGCCATAAAGCTGTGTTTTATTGTCAGAGAAAGGGGAATAAATCTCAGCACTATTAGGATGTAACCAGCACCAGTGTGGATGAAGGGAGAGCTCAGTCCCTCTGCAAACCTCTGGAAGGGATAACAGCACCAGAGGGAGCTGAGCCGGGTGTGGACATTGGTGCTTTCCCAAACTCCTCCCAAAAGCAGCAGTGCTGATCTGGCAAATGCTCCATCACTGCAGGCTCAGAGCTTGGATTTAGCAGCACCAAAGGCCTCAAAGAAAGGACCAGCTGGTGGATCTGTGATGTTGGCTGCTCACAAATGGCTTCAGCACTGAGCCTTTCTCAACCACAGCATTTTGATGTACGTTTAACTGGATTTTTATGGCAAATGCATCCAGGTGCCTTTGACCTCTTGCTCATGTTTTATCAGTATTGAGCAAGGAGGCTTTTTGGAGCAGACGTGATTGTGCAACTTTGCTGGGGGTTGTGTTGACTTACTTTGTTCTGTCCTTCAAAAGTGCATTTTCCTTTTTGATTAAAGCAAATCATGTCCCATACTCAGGTGATTGCCACAAAAACTGATCAGAACTTGAGGTCCTGTAAGAATAACTCAATCACCACGGTTTTCTGGGAAATAAAATTGTGTCTTTGCTGTAGGAACATTTGGCAGTGGAATGGGATGGTGGCTCTGTGCCCTTTGTGTGCTCCATAGGGAGAATAATCTTTCCCTGCTGCAAAGTGCATCCTCTCTAAATAGGAATGTCAGCACCCTCTGAGCTCCTGCCTTAGGGATTGGGGTAAATCTGAAGGCAATATAGATTTTACAAATAATGTTCTTGGTTGGCATTGACAAGCTTTAAAATAAGTGAAGAATTTCTATCCTCCCACTCCCTGTCAGGCAGATGGCCTTGGTCATGAAGAATGACAATGAGGAGAAGATCCTTCAAATATGATCTATAAGGTTTAATCCCAAATATAATTTTTTCCATATGCAGCCTGTCATGTGCTGAAAGTTTTTGTGTTCTGTGAAAATTTGGGAAACTTGACAGATGAGAATTCTGCGTTGGGATGAGAATTTGCCTGCAGAGAGCTCTGGGGTTTAACAGCTGATTTCTATTACAGTCTCCTTACAGGTTCATGTATCTTTCTATATGTATAGATACACAAACATTGCAGGAAAAGGGAGCACAGTATATAGAGATAATTTAATATTTAATTGTAGCAGCTTATGCTATGAATATCCTCTAATATTTCTCATCAGCTTAATATTACAGTTGACATTTGATTTGTAATCTTTGTCTGATGCACAAATAACTGAGAGGATGTTGTCCTGTTTAATATTTAGGTGCAGTTACCTTGAAAGATCAGAAGGCATCAGCACAGCTGCTCAGTGTTCCCAATCCTCAGTGCTGAGTGATATTAGGAGGACCTTGAAGGCAGAGGAGGAGCAGGGAGAGCTGTGAAGGGAACAAATGGAATTAATTAGTTCTTTGCCTCTGTGGAGTGTTTGACTGAGGGGAAGCCCTGCAGCTGTGCTGAGGCTGAACTGTTCCAGGATGTGTTTGCAGAGGGGTGCACAATTCCCTGGGCTGCCTGTGCACCCACTAGATGGGCAGAGGGAGTTAGTTGTGTAAGGATGGGAGGGAAAACCTCAGCAAGGTTTGGAGGTGTGGAGTGCATATGGGGATCTTATTGTTCAAACTGAGTGGTAAAACTCAGTGTTTGGAATTGAACAGGTGAAAATATTCTGTTCTTGCAACTTCTCCATGAATCCTTTACTGAGAAAGAATACGAAAATATCCAAGTTTTTCATTTTCTGAAATGCAGCAGAAAAAAAGAAGCGTAACCCAAAACCTCAGAGAAAAAGTAATGTTCTTGGGGGGTAAAAAAAGCCCAGAAAACTTGGTTCTGGTTTTCAGACACTTTCCAGGGACAGGGAATTTTTCTCTGCAGAAATTCTTTCAACTTTCTGTGCTGTTTTCATACTGATGGCTGCATACATTTGTACTGTGCTGAGGCTCTTGTGATCCTTCACCAAGGTCTGTTCTTGCCTAAAACCAGGAAGGGATTGAGGGGAGCTGTCTGCATCTCACACTGAATTAATTCCACCTTACTGTACCTTGTGTTCCCTTCAGGTATTTCCAATGTTTACTTTTTCTGTTCTCTTTCTTGTACCTTTTCTGTGCAGAAGCTACAGGATTTGCCTGTCTGCGCTGAGTTTTTAGAAGTCTGGTGAGCCGGGTCCTTGCTCTGATGTTTAATGCGGGATTGAAGTTAAATATTGTGTTGGGAACTAGATATCAAAGTACTCAAAAATAAAAGGGAAAAAAGTGTGAAGTAAAGAAGCTGCAGCCTTAGACTGAAAAAACTCGGGAACTTTAAAAGAAAAACTTTTATCTGTCAGAGATTTTGAAGTGCCTGTCACTTACTGTTCCTTCCTTCAAGTTCCTGGTTGGAGGCTCATTTCAGAAAACCACAATGACTCAGCTACTTTGAATATCTGCTCTGTGGCGCGTGTTGGAAGCTCCCAGAGCTTCTCCCGCCTCCAAAGGTGGTTTTTATTGGTGGATAATTCACTGGCAGTATCTTGTGCACTGTGCTAATTTAAACCGTGCTTCCAATATTTAGATTTTTAAAGTGTAAAGGCATAGTGCCCTGATACTGTAAGTAGCAAGGAGAACATTTGTTGATAAATATTTATTATTTTGCAAGTGTAAAGGTAAGTTTATCTAGATTTTTGTTCCAGATAAATGTACAACACTCAATGTTCTCGAGGGCAAGGCTTGCCTTGTGCTGTCTTTTATGTCCTTTTTTTATGTTTTGTTTTATGTCCTCAGGCTCTTTGGGAAGGTTGTGGGGAGAGCTGGTTCTGGACAGAACTTGGCTGAATCAGGCAGGTGACCTAGTGAGAGCTGCTGAATGCATCAAAAGGAATTTTGGAGCGAATGCTGTGTAAATACACCCAAACCAGAGCTAGTGGATTGTACAGGAAGGAACCACGTGGCTGTGGTCAGGCTGCAATAACTTTTCTATCCCTGTTTAACACTCACAAGCCTGAGGATGGTAGGAGTAGATGAGAGGGACTGGATATTTGTGATGATTGGAAAAAGAAGGTGTCCAGTGGAATAACCTTTCCTCAGACACGGATCCACAGGAATTCTTTCACCATCTGTGATGGATTTTGACAGGCAGTATCCTGTGAGAGTTTGCTGTGCCCCACCAGCTGCCAGGTTGGGTTTTTGGACTCACATGGAGCCAACCCAACCTCTGGGCTGGAATTCACACACTGACTGAGGTGCTGCCCTTGCTGTGCAGCGATTCCTGGAGCCTGAGCTGTGCGAGGGCTGAGCACAGCAATCATCTCATGTTCCTCTCTCCCTACTTCCCTGGTGTGCATGGAAGTGTTGCCATGGAGGAGAGCGTGGGGTGCGAGTGGGCAGGAGCAGCTGCCTGAGGGCCACGCTGGGAGCACGGGGGAGGATCCTCCGGCAGGGCTGCTCCTGCGGGAAATCCTGGGAAATTCTGCTGCCCAGGGCTGCGAGCATTCCTTGGGGAAGGAAAGGTTTGCAGTTTGTGGGCAAAGGTGGAGCTTCTCAGTGAGGAAAGTGGCTTTTCCTGCACTGCTTGCGAGGGAAGAGGTTAAGACCTCATGGACCTTTGGATTTAGTTGAGCTCCTTGTCCATCCTCTGTGCATTTAAACCAGTTCTGCCCCTTAGAGGATGTGCAGAACAGCCCTGTGACTTCTTCAAAAGACCTTTGCAAATTTTTAATCTTTGTCACTTCTTGAAAAGCCCTCTGCAAATTTTCAATCTAGCAAAAGGGTGTTCTGATGGTGAACTGACGGATCCATCTGCTCCCATCACAGTGGGTTTATCAACAGTTTCAGTTTAAATATTTTTAGTGGAAAAGTTGATTTGTGTATGTAACAGGCATATGGCTTGAGGCTTGTACTCAGCAGCTGTTTGGGTGTATTTATTAGTAAAAGTACCACGCAGGGATGTGCAATAAGAAAATCTTGTTTTCTGGGTGAGGTTGGGGTGTTGGAAGTCACTCAGAATCCTCGAGCAGCCCTCGAGTGCAGGCTGGAAGCTTTCTCAGTTTAGCGGTCATTTGTGTCCCCAAACGTGGGACACAGTGTCTGAGAGTGTGGGCAAGCTGATGACAAGTTTCCAGACATGTTGTATCAAAGAGATGGAGATCATGTGCGTGGAAATTCTAACACTTGGCAGTGTCTGTAGTAGTGCGAGCTCAGGGCTGGAATAGCAAATCTGTTCCACCCCAGTCTGCAGCTCTGTTCTATCCCTGCTCTGACCTGCTGTCACACTTCCAGCCTCAATATTGCCTAGGAAAAAAAAAATGGGATTATTCTCACCATGTTGTACAAGTGTTTTGGCTCAGAAGCTGCTCTGCAGTGCATGTGATTCTCCAGCAGCTCATCTGTTTCTCCTCAAATACTGACTTTTTGTAGCGTTTTTAACCATACTTTCAATGGCTGCACCTTGTAAAAAAAGCCTTCAAAGCTTTTTGAATGAGCAAGAAGGGAAATCTGCACAGTGGAAGTTCTGCCACAGGGTACCAGTGACCATTTCAGCTCATTAATGGTTCTCTGTTTCTACAAGAGCTGAAGATCATGGCAATACAATTCACTAGTCTGTGCCAGCCAACGTCTCTAGTTTATACCCACAATCCTTTCTTTAAGAAGTTTTTCATTTCACTTAATGTGGAGTATTCTGAGTGCTCTTTAATAAAAAATAATGGATTTATTCTGCAAATCCCTAAGGTGCATTTGAGTGATGGAAAAGTAGCAGACTTTTCACTGTGCAAAGAGAAGGCATTGTTGGTGTCTTGAAGTTCACCTTCTAAAAGTCCAGAGACTTGGCAGACAAATTTACTTTACTGCTTCTCGTGGCTTCCTCTTCACAACATCTTAGTAAAATGGGAAATCCATGTGGAAAGTCCCAAGTGCTCCTCCAGATCTAAAAGCTCAGGAAACTGCGGATAATCAGCTTTTCACATCTTTCTCACGTAATTTTTTTTTAACGTAACGTCTGTATCTTCAGATGTCTCAAGGGAAGGTTTTGTTCTGCATGCACCATTTATCTTTGAATAAGATTCCAATATTTCATCAGGACAGTTGGCACTTCTCATGATGGAGCCTTTGGATAACATCAGTTGTCTGGGTTTCATTTGGGATTTGCTGAAATAGTTGCTATTTCTGAATCTATTTTTTGAGTGTCTCTAATACCGAGGACGTTTCCAATCCAGATTTCATAACTTGTCTCTGGTTCATCGTATGGGAGTCGCTGGTTGGATTGAGAAGCTGACAATTTTGTTTTTCCAAAGGTTGGAATTGTTGTGGGTAAAAATTTTCCCTGGGATCTACAGGTGAGTAACACAGTCCAGTGCTACCTCATGCTGCTGCAATTTTTCTCTGGACTCATAAATCTGAGAAGCATTGTTTTAAACCTCCTCTGTGGGAGAGCTGGCAGGGGCTGGTGAGCTGAGCCCTCGTGGAGCTCAGGGTGCCAAGGGCGGGATTTTAGGGCTTGGAAGCAACAAGTGGCAGTGCAGGGGTGAAGTGGCACCACTCAGGTGTCACTGTTGGTCAGTGCAGTTTACAGCAGAGCCAGACAGCTCCAGGAGCTTTGGGAATTCTCCATCCTGGCTGTGAAGCCACCAGGGTTACCTCCTAAATGTGAGTGTGGCTGCCTTACCCTCATGTCCCCACCAAAGGGAGTTTCACCTCCTGCTCTGTGCCTCCATCGTGGTCTCCAAACCCACAGCTGTAAATTGATATTATCGAAGCTGTGGGATAAAATCAGGGGTTTTTTGGTTGTTTCTCCTCTTTCTGAATGCTAAAATTTTGTGTAGAAATGGAAAATTAATCTGAAACTTGATGAAATGAACATGAAACCTGAAATCCTGAAAATCAAGGCATAAAACAGATGCAGATCTGGAAATAGAGACTGGGCCACCAGACACAAGCAGAAAACAGTTCTAATGCAATTATGATACAAATAATAATTGGAAATAAAGACAGTGATGGAAATGAAAATAAATGGAGGGGAACAGAAAGGAACAGACAGTGTTGAAAGAAGATTTCAGTTCATTTTCCTGAACTTGGAAGGTTATTTCTGCTTTGAGGCTACTGACAGGGGTGGTATTGGTGAGCCAAGATGACCGTTTTTGCTGACTCTGGGTGGATGTGCATGCAGGATGCCTTCAGTGATGCAGCTGGTGTTATTAAATAATTCTCCCAGCCCGTCCATCACTTCTGAATCCAGCTTTCTCCCTCCCTGATTCATGTGTTATCACTGTGGCAGTAAGGCAGCTTGAAAGATGGCTGAAAACAGTGAAAATATCTAATTATTGTTCTTTGTGGAAAAGGGAGGTTTTAAATAGCTGCAGCACAAGGCAGCTTGAATACATTTATTTTCTGTAGAGTTTTCTGACAGGCACCCAGGATGTCTGTGGTGGTGACAGTGGCCATGCCTGGAGGGGCAGAGGGACACTGTCCTTTTTGACAATCCAAATGCCTTGGTGCATTGCTGTGGTCCAAGGGCTTCATTACACTCTCACCACAAGGATTAATTAAGGAGTAATAACATCTGTGCTGCAGTGATAGGTAAAGGTTTGATTGTCACTTTTTCCCTCCTGTTTTCCAGCTACAGGTGTGGCAGGTGAGCTCAGCTTTGGCTGCTGCAGCTGCTGTGACAGAGGAGTGAGAAGCCTCATTTTAGTATCAGCAGAATGGTTTTCTTTGGGTTGTTTTTGTCTCTAGCATTGCAGGGGGAACAAAGGGAGGCTTTGCCATGTGCATTTGTAGCACCTAACCCCAAACTTCCTTGCTTCATAGTTGGACATGGAGTTAAAGAAATGAAACTGGTGGTTTTCTCTGCTGGTGTGTTTTAACTCCCTGGTTTATCCCATGAAGTTTTGGTGTTCCTGTGGGCTCTTACAGCCTCTTCTCCAGGGATACAATCAGCTGTGATAAACCAAGGAGTCAGAGAAGCTGCTCTGTCTGCTGGAAAATAGCCACCAAGTTTACAGAGTGTTTATTTCTGCAGAAGGCTCACACTGGGAGCGTGTATGAAACACCCCTGAGACGGATGATAGTGTGTTCTTGTTCTTTTGCTGGAAGACAAGGTAGTAGAGCAGGCAAAAATAAATTGAATTACAGCCATGCAAATAAAACGGAGAGAAGAAAACAACAGCTCAGTTGAAGCTGAAAAGGATCAGTTTCTTTTTAGCAGCTCCGCGTTGTGCTCCTGGAGCAGCACCCTGGCAGGTGAGAGGTGTCCCTGTGGGACACACGGAGCATCCCCAGCTCTGGGGCTGTCTCTGCAGCCTCTCTGTGTTTCAGGTGGTCACAGGTGGCCCACGGTGTCTGTCTGACACAGTCCCTGCGGTTTGCCTGTTCCAGTGGCTCCCTGCAGTGCCAGCCCCAAGCAGCCCCATGCTGCCGGTGGGATGAGCCCTGCTGTGCTTCCTCTCCCGGCCGGGAGTGTGTTCCGTCAGCCCTGCAGCCCGGCGGGGCTGGCGGGTTCCATCGCTGCTGCAGCTGTGCTGTCCCGGATCCAGCGGCGCTCTCTGCTGCCTTGGCTCCCGGCGCTCACTTCCCTTATTTGGTAACGCACAGCTCCCGAGCTGTTCCTGGAAGGGGCTGTTTTACTAGTTTAGGGACTATTTTCCACTTTCATTTTTGATCTCCAAAGCCGTGGATTGTGTTTCAGCAGCGCTGCTGGCACAGCTTAACTCTTAAGTGCTGTCAGACTGGAATATTGTGCTTTTTAGAAGTGCTTGGCTGTTTCCCTCTCTGCTTTGCTGCTGCAGAGGCAATATATGGCAGCACTTGTGTTTACGGGGTATATACACCTTGTCAGCATAACCTGCCTATTAAAATGACTTCCAGAGTGCAGCCTTCAGTGCTGAGATTACGTTCTGAAGGCCAGATTTTAATTAGCCGCATGATTTGTTGGCGTTTTCCGTGCTGCGTTCCTGGGAAGGGAAGCGGCGCCCAGCGCCGGAGAGAGCTTGGACAGATTGAGCTGCACCACTTGATAGGCCTCAGCAGAGCATCTCTGGGGCCCTGCCAAGAGGATGGGGACTGTTTAAAGTGCAGAGAGGGAGAGGCCTTCGGGAGGTGAAACACTCAAGCCCAGGAACAGAAAGCAAGGAATAAGACTCTGAGGCTCGGAGCAGATACGGGCAGTGATGTTTTGCTGGGTTTGCCTGGGAATGCAGCACAGCTGGGCAGCAGGACTCTGCCCTGTTCAGCTCCAGAGTGGTGTTTTCCTCTAGTTAAGGCAGGCCTGGGTGTTTTGCAGTTGTCTTTGCTTTATTACGGCAGTTTCTGGAAGGCTGAACATCTGTGGCAGCTCAGAGCTTCTGGGTGCTGCCCACGTCTGCCCACACCGTTGGTCACAGCTGGCTGTGCTCTGTGAGCTCTGCAGAGGAGACACCAGCTTGGGAATTCACTCCAAATCTGTCAGAGATTGCTCTAAAACGGCTGCATCCAGGGAGGACGAGGAGGAGGAGGAGGAGGAGGATGGGCACATGGCAGTGCCAGAGGGAAGGATCCACGGTGTGGGAATCGTGGTTAGAAATGGAGTGGTCCATGCTGTGCTGTGACAAAAAGTGCAATTGCTGCCTTGGAAAATATATAAAAGGAAACATTGCCAAAAATCATAGTAATTCTTTTTTCCAGTTTTGCTTCATGGCAGAGCCTCAAGTGAAGTTTCTTGTTTAGTACAGCACCTCATACTTCCAGAAAGGTACAGAAAAAATCCAGGAAGGAAATGAGCAGGAACGCCACTGACCAGTCTGTTATCTGGGTAGCTGTGGGACAGAGGACCTGCAGATACTGCTGGGAGAGGGAGAAGTTCTCTTCTGCCATGTCCACGTGGAGAGGGAAGGAAATCATGGCATGAAATTGTAAAAATAAATAGGTTAGATACAGAAATAGTGGAGCACTGGAAGGGATCACTTCAGGTGTTAGATCAAGAATGGAGCTAATTGTGCCTTGGAAGGGAGGGATGAGCCAAGGAAGTTCTCCAAGGTGCTGCCAGCCCTGGGAACCTGGATTTGGAATTCTGCAGGAGGGCAGCACCTGGTGCAGAAGGAAGGAAACAAAAAAAGCATTTCAGGCAAGGGATGCCAAGTGCTTCATTAGCGTAAGAAATACTGAAGCGCTGAACTCAATTTTATTATTTCTTCCATTCTTCCAACCAAGACCTCAATAATATTATCAAATATTTATTTAACGTCCCTACATATTTTTTGGCAATGCATTTTTTCTTTAAGCCAAATCCATTTAAGAGCTGAAAATGGAGTTGCTTTATTGAACAGCTGAAAAATTTGCCTTTTCTCCTGTGTGATGCTGTGCTGGTTCATTCCTGGTGACACAGACACCAAACGTTTTTAAATAGAAATGGCTTTTATTATGCTGTTCACTCAGCTCTGTCTAACAGCACAACAGTATTCTTTCCATGCTGGTCAACACTGACACTTCCAGAGGGAGTTTGAAATTTGATCTTCCTTGTTCTTCCTGTGCTCAGACTGTCCAAGCTTTCCCTCCTGCCCCCACTTCCTGCCCCGTTTTCAGCAGGAGCTTTCATCTGGAAAAGCAGGAACAAGTGAAGAAGCAAATGTGAGAATGAAATCCTCAGGGGTGAGCAGCCAAAATGAAATTAAATTTGGCCAGGAAATAAATATGCTTTGGTTTGCTGCTGGGGTAAAATGTAGACTGAAGAGACCCCAAGATCCTGAAGAAGGAATGAAGAAGTTCCTCTCCTGAGAACTGTTAGTGTCTCACGGGGAGCTTTGTCATGGAAACTGTCAAAAGGGAGAGAGGGAATGGCTTCCTGGGTCAAGGATCCAGCTCAGGCTGGGACAAAGGCTGAAGCCACAACAATTTACTTAAAACTGCTTTTGCAACTCTTATGACATTAGTTTGCTGAATTCCCTTCATACAAAATACAAATCCTTATCCTTGCAGTGAGTAAAAGTTGGTTTTCTGTGCTTGTGAGGGAGAGAAGGATGGCCTTTCAATTTGTCCAGGTGGCCTCTTGTTCAGGGTTTCTTTTCCTGCTGAACCTCAGATGGAGCTGAGGTAAGACAGCAGAAACACTCAGTGTTTCTGAGCCCAGCAGCTTCCTTGGACCTTGGGTTCACTCCAATTAATGTGTGCAGCTGGGAACCCCTCTCTTGAGCTGTTTCCTTCTCTTTTCCCCTCTCCTCAGCAGGAAGAGGTTTTCTCCCTGACTTGCATCTGTTACTCACCAGGAGCCATCAAGGTGCTCGACGATTTCTAAAGAGATTTTTCTTAAGTAGCTTCTCTTGGTCGATGGATGGAAATCATCCATCGTGCCTGTAAGTTATGCTGTTCCTTAGTGCTTCCCAGGATACCTGGTGCATTCACTGTGTCCTTAACAGCTTCCTCTGGGGGAATTTGCTCTATGTTGTTGTCTCAGATCTCTGGTAACCAGTATTGTGCATTATCCATCCTGGTGACAAGGAGAAGAATTGTTTTCTTGCTTTCTTTAGCCTGACCCCTGGATGTGGGATGGGATACTCTGTACTTAAATCAGTGCGGTTTAGGGGTTTTTTTTTCTTCCTTTTCTACTCCTGCTGCTCTCCCTTTTGGCTCTGTGTTTTCACGCAGCATCTTCCCTCAGTATCAGAGATAGAAAAAAGCATCTGGTCTTTCCTGCAAATGTTTCCTTTTGGAACTGCCTGTATATGCAGTGTCTAAATATTTCTCTCTTTTCGAGTAGCAGCTTTCTTTTTGAAGGAGACCAAAGAGGTTACGTGTAGAAATAAAACAAACACCGGTGTGTTCGGAACTCTTTGGAACACAAGGTGTTTACTTAAAGGTGCATTTCCCAGGTCAGTATTTTGGTCATTTTTGGGCACTTTGCTGCTGTGGTGGTCGTGGGGAGGTTGAGTTCTCTGTGCTTTGGTTTTTATTTTACCCTGAGATGTGGCAGCATGTCCAGAGCCTCAGGAGATGAATCCCTGCAGGTGAGGAGTGAGGTGTTTGCTCTTCCATGCTGGAATCCACTTATCCTCTTGGGTTTCTGCTGAAGCAGAAGCCAGGTTGGATGTGGCTGGGAGCAGCCTGGTCTTTGGAAGGTGTCTCTGCCCATGGAATGGAGTGGAGCTGGATGGCTTTAAGGTCCTGTCCAGAACCCAAACCCTTCTGTGATCCCATGATTCTAAGGATAGCTTTATCCCACAGAAAATTTCAATAAATCTAAAATGCTGTGTTTATCACTAATTATCAGTGTTGTGTCAGCTAGTTAGTTAAAATGGTCAAAAAGCCATTAATTTTTCATTAATGTTTCATTGCTGAATATGTAGTTTTAGCAGACATTGATATTCAGTGTCCAGCTCCCAGGTATATAATTTTTCTTGCTCTGAAATCTCAGTTCAGTCTTCTCCCTTTGCTTTGATACCTCAGCTCCAAGTTAATAACAATTACATGATTTCCTGTGTTGTTACAGCTTGAACAAATGAAGCAGCAGTTCCAATTGGAATGGTTTTGCATAAATGAATATAATAGCAAGAGGGTGGTTACCCTCGTGTCTTGCAGATAGGAATTGAAGGTGGTTATTTTAACATAAAAATTAAAATATATTTAGATCACAAATCGTGCATATTTAAATGTTGGTTGCAAGGGTGATTTTCCCCTTTATTCTGCTTTGAAAAGCAAAGCATTGAAAGCCCTTGAAACACAAGATGCAGCAGCACAAAGCAGGGAGGTAACAGACGTCACCACAGCAGAAACCTCTAATAAATTTTGTCATGTAATTAGTTCAGCGTTTGAATCCTGAGTGATTGGGCTGCTTTGCAGAGGGATGTGATTGCTACGAGATCTCTGGGCCTGGAATAGAATCCCAGACTGGTTGGGGTTGGAATGGACATTAAATCCTATCCAGTGTCACCCCTGCCATGGCAGGGACACCTTCCACTGTCCCAGGCTGCTCCAAGCCCTGTCCAGCCTGGCCTTGGACACTGCCAGGGATCCAGGGGCAGCACAGCTTCTCTGGGCAGCAAAGCACCACAGAGTCAGGATGGCTTTGGGATATTGTGGATCTTCATCACAAATATTGACTGACAGCTTTTCCGTGTCCTGTTCCATACCAATGCCCTGCTCACCTGTGCTTCGCTTTCCCCACTGTGGAATGGCAGAGCTGTTGGCAACATGAGGTTGGAATCCAGTTGAGTTCTTCCACCAGGCTAAACGTGCAGCATCCAGGTTTGGTTTTTTTTGCTGGGGTGGAACTCCTTTGGGACCACAGGGCAAGTGCTGCTGCATCCTGACAGAATCCCAGTTCTGAACAGAGCTGCTGTGCTCCCAGCAAGGATTGATCACTGCAAATTGAAAATGAAAGGATGTCTTCTCATCACAAAGAGAGTCATTGCAGCAGGATCTTGGTTTTTTTCTCCCTCTTCATGGAATTGCAGGAATGATTAATAATCAACACATTTCTGTAGCTGCTTTTGTTCTATATTCTTTGAAGCTCTTAGGCTGTCATCTATTAATTTTAAATCTCAGAAGGAACAAGTATAGAAATAGATGATGGAGTAATCCAAGGGTTTCTGAAAAGGTGAAACTTGTCTGTGATTGAATATGTGCATTTTGTATTATTCTCTAAGTCTCCTGTGTGAAAATACTGCTTTTAAGCACAAGAGAGGTCTTCATTTTGCCTTTAAATAAACACCTCATCTTGTGGAGCATTATCATCCTTGTGAGTGTATTAAAGCTGTGCAATTTTGTAAATATAAAGTCAAGAATCTCTATTTACAGTATCTCCATCATTGCCAGCTAAGTTACTGCTTCATTACTGCTACTCTTTCATATTTAAAATAAAAAGAACAGGTACTATCTGTGTATTTATTCTCTCCTGTGAGCAGGCTTTGGCCTTGGGAAAATATCAGGCACCTAAGTATAGAAAAGTCTGAAGAGAAACTGCTAAATTTCAGCAGGGAATTGCTGGTTTTCTTTTAATTTTAGTTTTGCTGTGCAAAAAAGAGTTTGGTTTTTTCCAAGTAATGAGGAAACAGCTGTGTTGGTGTTAAATATTCAGTGGATTTGTAAGTGACTTATTTAAAGATCTTCATTTTTACAGATTTCCCTCATTTGAAAGCGCCCTAAAGTATGATTTTTGTGAGGGGGAGTAATTTCTCTTGGTTCTTACCTTTCTCCAGTTGGCATTTTGGAGAGTCTGGGTTTAAAACCCGAAATAACGACACACCTTTTTGTTGCCAGCAAAGTGTTTGATTCCTGCTCTCTCCAACTGCAGAAAAGTTGGTGAAGACCTTCTCCTAAGTGCTTAAAATAGGCAGTGGAGATTTGGAAAAAATGATGAGTGGTGGATTGCACAACCAGCCTGGCTGGAGCTGAAACTGCTTCCAGATCATTCCATAACGGGTGTGCTGGAGAAGGGCAGGGAGGAAAATGGGCTGGAAAATGGAGCTGGGCTCTGACAGGAGCAGGATGGCACCTGAAGGAGCTGACAAGAAAGGCAGGGAGAGACTGTTTGCAAGGATGGAGGGACAGGACACAGGGAGTGGCTTCCCACTGCCAGAGGGCAGGGATGGATGGGATTTGGGAAGGAATTGTTCCCTGGCAGGGTGGGCAGGCCCTGGCACAGGGTGACAGAGAAGCTGTGGTGCCCCTGGATCCCTGGCAGTGTCCAAGGCCAGGCTGGACAGGGCTTGGAGCAGCCTGGGACAGTGGAAGGTGTCCCTGCCATGGCAGTGGGTGGGCTTTTAGATCCTTTCCAACCCAAGCCCGTCTGGGATTCCATGAATCTTTGCCATTCTCTGAAAGGTGTTTGATGTTGCCTGGTGGAGCTCTGGGTGTCAGCAGTGTTCAGGAGCTTTCTGAGCTGTTCTCTTACACCAAGGATAGAATGGACATCATTAATGCCCCAAAGGGTGGGAAAGCCTCTGAAGGGCAGGCTGGAATTGCATGGGTATGTTTGGCTTATGGATTTCTGGGCAGCTTTGTGTCAAAGAAGATGATGATGCCTTTGGTGAGCTCTGAAATACTCTGCTTCCTTCTCCATATCAGTCCAGCCTCTCTAACCTTGGTATTTTCTATTTGGGACAAGTCTTGTATTATATTTTCTGATGATCTTATTAACATACTACCTAAATGTGACTGAAATTCCCTTGTGATGGAGTCAGTTTTAAGGAAAAGAAAAATCTTGGTCTTTGCCCAGTTTTTCATTGTGCTATGAGTGCAAAAATTGGGCATTTGGAGTGTGTCTGATTGGGCTTGGACTGGAGGGAAGGGTTGGAAGTTTGGAGTCTATGCCGGGCTGGAAAGGAGCATGGTTTAGTCAAGAAGAGAATGTAGAAGGGAGAAGAGAAAATGGAAAGCACGGGGTTGAAGGAATTGGCAGTTGGGAATAATGTTGCTGGCAAGTTTCTTCCTCCTTGCACCCCAAAATACTTTGGGATACGGGGGTTTCTAGCGTTCCCAAAGCCTCCCTTTTGACGACTCCTCTGTGCTGCCGGTGCACGCAGGGGGTAGCCAATCGTGGCTGTGATATTTCTGGGAGCTGCAGGTGGCAGAGGCCCACGGGGGGCTGGAAATGTCCCACCAGTGAGAGCACTCATCTCTCACGTGGTGCTCGGCCTCGCTCCGTTCCACGCAGAGCCAGCGCTGACGGAAGGACAGGAGTGAGCTTGGAAGCATTGAAATGCACATTTAGTACATGCCCATGGAACATTCATCATCCTGATGGGCTAGTGTAGGATTATGCAATCCCTTTTTCCTGCAGGACTTTTGTTGGGTGTTCAGGCTTGATGTATCATCGTTTCATCCACAGTGACGTAGTATTTTATTTTTATACTTGTTCATTGTGCAATTCTGCCATTTTTCACCATTATATTGTGAAGATCTGAAAGCGAAACACGTTCCTTCCTGGTTAATATTCAACAAACAGTCTATAAAAAGATGTCGTTACTGTGCAGTAATTGCTTTATTTATCACCTTTCCGATGTGGCTAAAGATGCTTGAATCACTGAGAGAGCAGAGAGCTGTTGTGGCTTCATTTTCAACTTTTGGCTTTGCATTTTTGGCTCCTGCTTTAGAAATAGAGCTAAATTCCATAAGGATGGTGTGTGGCAAGAGTGGGTTTATCTTGCACAGTCATCAGGGCTGTGGGCTGCAGATCAATGACCGTGATGGTACTCAGCAAGCACATCCTTGACTTTGTAAACATCCAAGGCCAGGGCGTCTGGAGATCTGAGAGTCTTCTGGCCGTAAAGTTCATGTAGTTTGACCCATGGTGAAATACATTTGGTGGCCATATGAAGGTGGATAAGGCAAAGTTGAACTTCTCAGCCGCTTCAGAAGCAGGTTACATAGAACAAATACTAGAAAAAAATATATTGGGTGATTTTCATTGTTTGTTTTAGATCTATAGCTTTGTTACTAGGGAGAAAACCTAAGAAAAACACATTATGTTTTCCCTTCTTGCACTGGACAAGGTCAAACACATGTAAACCTCTCCTGGTGCTTCAGGCAGGAGAAGGGGTTACTTGCAGTTAACAGTTTGGAAGTTTAGCCTAACTTCACAACTTTCTTGACTGAAGAGGATGGAAAGAAGTGCACTGTGACTAAATCTAGCATACAATTAATTCTTCTCTGCAGTTCTGTGTGTTAATTGCTGTCATTGTGTGAACTGATGGTTTAAGCAAAAATAGAAAATTTTATAACTGGTGTGTTGCTTACAATGCAGAGTCTTAGCTTGAAGTGCCAGCCCGCAGTGGCTTTTTGAATCTCTGCTGTGCTGTCAATGTCTGTGAATCATCTTCATGGAAATGAAAGAAATGGTGAAGAGCACAGACCTGGGAAGTGTGGTTTGCACTTTTCCTGGCGGTTCAGCAGCCCCAGGCTGGCGGGGTGGATGCCAGTGGAGCTGAGTGTTTCTGCAGAGATGCAGTTCCATCTCCTCCCTCGTGCCCTGAGCTCGGTGTGTCCTTCCCCAGTGGCTCCCAGTGCCATACCCAGCTCCTGCTGCTGTTGCTGGTGTCCTGGGCTGCTAAAGCAGGGTGGGATGGGATGGTCTCCAAGGTCCCTTCCAACCCAAACCATCCTGGCATTCTTTGCCCTTCTGTGAAAGGTGTTTGATGGTGCCTGGTGTGCTCTGGGGATGGATTAGAGGAAAGGCACGACTAGAGTGAAGGTGTCCATTTCAAATGGCATCCAGAGGTGAAATTACTAAGGTCTGTCTCAGCAGCTTCAGCCCTGGCAGAGCTGCCACGACCTGTTTGCAGTGTGGAGTTGCTCCCTTCTCGGTTGAGGTGCATCCAAAGTGTTCATGAGCAAGCAGCTCTGCTTTTTGGGCAGTGAGAGTAAAGCCCAGGTGGGTCTCTCCTGACCTTGCTGCTCTCCAAATTGTGCTGCTTGCCTGTAGGGATAGACCAGGAGCCTGGAGAAAAGCCCTGTGAACAAGGAGCCTGAAGCCTTACATCCTCCCTGTTGCCAGAGAGGCTGGGAACAACCTCCTGGCTCTTCTGGCACTTTGTTTGAACTTCTGAGCTGCTACTTTAGGCGCTGCCTTTGAATAGCTGAATTTATTTTTTTGCGTTTTCCGTTGCTTAGCGACGACAGGAGGAAAAACAGTCACTGCAGCTCATGTGGGTTTATTGCTGATACATACGTTAGCATCTCTAATACAGAAATGTATTTTTATTAAGACTAGTGAGCTGTGATTCCTGACTTTTGCCAGGCAGAATGTTAAATAAACTGTTTTGATGCATTGGGTGTAGCACCTGATACCCTGAGGGGTTTGATGTTGCCTCGAGCTATGCCTTGAATATCTGTGCTTGTGCAGGCTGTTGTTTGGGGGTATTTTATGCTGCTACCACTTTGTTATGTGAGGTTCTCCTATTTTTTTGCCTTGTTTTCCCTAGCAATAGAAGGGATTTGATTTAAAAACTAAACAGACAACAATAGCAGTGAAAAAATCTGAAGCAAAAACCCCCTGCTCTGACAGAGTTTACCTGCTGAAGTACAAAAGCTCCAAGCTGAAAGTGCATAAAACAAATTCATTTGCCTGGGAAAGCACTGGAACGTGTTCCTGTTTTAGTCTGGTACTGTTTTTGACTGGGACAAGTTATAAATTTTCTGGTCTTGCATCAGATGTTGGCAGCGGCAGTTAGTTTTTATCATTCATGGGGCGACATTCCTGTTGCTCAAAAAAGCATTTGTCTGATCAAGAGCTTTTTGGAATTTGTTTATAAACCTCCGTGCCGCTGGAATATTTGGAGAGCATTAGCAGCAAGAATCCAGCTGATTATGACTGTCTGAAGCCATCTCTGTGTCTGTTCCATGTTTTTGCAGATTGCCTGTTCAAGCTATGTCCCATGAACCGCTACTCGGCGCAGAAGCAGTTCTGGAAGGCAGCAAAGCCAGGAGCCAACAGCACCACGGATGCTGTGCTGCTCAACAAGCTGCACGTGAGTATTCCTCTGCAGGGCCTTCACCAGCAGAACTCACATCCATCCTGCTCTTTGAATAGGGATTTCCAATCAGCTGGGCACAGTTAACGAGGAGACATGCAGTGTACACAGAAATCAGCGTGCAAGAATCCTTTGGAGATGTTCACTCCAAGTCTTCAATCCTCTGATTTATGACAAAATCACAGAATAAGCTGAGTGGGAAGGGATTCTAAAGGATCATCTAGTCCAGCTCCTGGCCCTGCACAGACACCCCAACAATCCCTGGCAGTGCTGTCCAAACGCTCCTGGAGCTCTGGCAGCCTCAGGGCTGTGCTCATTCCCTGGGGAGCCTGGGCAGTGCCAGCACCCTCTGGGGGAAGAACCTTTCCCAGAATGCAACCTAACCTTCCCCTGACACAGCTCCAGCCATTCCCTGGGTTCTGTCACTGTCACAGATCAGTGTCTGCCCTTCCTGCTCCTGCTCAACGTCTGTGTCCCCCAATACTGTGACCATGATGCTGCATTAGAGCTGGAGTGGCCCTGGAGCTCTTGCCATTAACCTGTGCTAAAGGTAATGGTGCTCCAGGGGAGCATTTGGGGTGTTAACAGCATTGAAAAGGGACCTTTGAAACAATTGCACAGAGGATTCTCAGGCACTGCATCTTGACGTGGGAAATCAGGAGCCGCTGGTCTGATCAATCTATTGATATTGCTCAAAGAAAGATCGCTGCTGTTGATACATGGAAAGGTTGATGGGTAATTATGAGTAATTATAAGGCCAGACAGCCTCTCCTTCCGTATTAGCTTGCAGTATTTAATATTTTCTGGGTAAAATGTTGACATTCAGCAGCTGAAAACTCAGTAAGGCAGTTGATTGCTGTTTTTAGAGCTCCTATATAAAAAAAAGCCAACTTAACTTAAATACCATCTGTTGACTTTAGAGTTAAATAAACTCAGTGTTTATGTTAAAATTACATAGCTGGAGCACTTCATGTCAAAATTACAATTCTAAATATTTTTAGGTTCTTGAAGCCTATATTAAGCTCATTGTAGCCTGGAATACGAAATGGCCCCGTAGGAGAGTGTCACTTGCTGATTGCCATATGGCTGCCTCGCTCCTGCACTGCACAAAGACCCACTGGTGGACTCGTTGTGCTTCACAAAATATATTTATAACCCAAAAGTATCAGCTTGGCAGAGACAAAGCTATTTTGGTAGCAAAAAGCTCCCTCACCTGGGCCATGTGTCTCATGTTGATAAGGGAAGTAGGCTGTGGCAGCAAGTTTAGAGTGATGGGGGTTCTGTGGTTGGCTGGTTTGGTGTATGGGAGAGGGGGAAGGTCGTGGGTCTTAAGAGAAAATAGAGTCTAAATAGCGTATCACATAGAAGAAAAAGGCTTTGGAATTGCCCTGGGTTACATTCTTGTTTGGAGTTGTCTCCCCTTCACTATGTCTGTCCCAGTGCAGGTGTTTGGGACCTGTCCCTCTCATCTGACACTTGACCCTTTCGTGCCAGGAAACACAGGATGAGATCTTCCCAGATTTAGCCCCAGCTGAGTGATGTTTGCACAGAAATGTCCCAGCATGACCTGCCAGATGTGGTGAAAGGATCTGAGTGCTTTACAGTTTTATTGGGGTTTATTTGGTCTGCATCACTCTGACATGAGGTCTGATGGGCTGAGTCAGGTCTGCAGTGACCTGGGGCTTGAAAATAATTGTGTCCCATGAACATCACTCAGATCAAAACTCTTTCTGCCAGTCCTGTGTGTCCATGTGTCACCTTTCCCCTTGCTGGCACATGGAATGCACTAACCCTGTGCTGTGCATGGTCCATGTGCTTCTGCTCCCAGCTGTGAGCTCTGCCCAGGATGAGATTTCTTTATCAGTGCATTGCATTTCCAACGCAGTTGATGATGCAAGATGTGTTCATCATCATCACTTGCCTTTTTTGGCTTCTGTTTGTCTGCTGGTGGAATTTATTGTCTGCCACAGAGCGCTCCGTGCTGAGGTCAGGTTATTTTAAGTTAATGCCATTTAAGGGATTTAAAATCTGGGACACTTGTCTGTCTGTGGTCACAGCATCTGAGCTGCTTGAGGAGCTGACATCTAGCGGCCAGAAAAGTGGTTTTCCTGGAGAGACTGTCAGGTTTGGGGGTGCTTTTGAAGTACATCCGAAGTCCTGATTGTACTTGCACAGAATACATTGTTCTCTGTATTTATAATAAATGTGGCACCCAGCGTGGCAGGGCAGTGCAGTGATTTTGCTGCACAGGGAGAGGCATTGGATTCTCCATAAAAACACAGCCTGGAGGGCAGCTGGAGCCTGTATAAGCAAAGGAAAATAAAGAATCAAAGTTGAGGTTCTTCCATTCAATTTGTATAGAAATCAATAGAAAGGGAAATAGAATTCCTGGCTGGAGCTGTTGCCCATCCCTTTTTCACCTTCCCCCCCTAGGTATCTGCTTTCTATCTTGTCTGAGCTTTTAATCTCATGTTTTATTCCAAAATTTTGTCTAATTGTACCCAAATTACAGGTTACTTAAATGATGTGTGTCTATCTTCCTAAACAGTTGAGAAAGGGAATTGGAAATTACGCTGTTGGAAGCTGGAAGAAAAGGAAATTAGGCTCTTTCAGATGCTCGCTGTTTTTCCAGTCCTTTGAAATAATCTCGAAGAAAAGAGACTTTCATACAAACCCCCTTTTCGAAACCACTCAGCAATTGAACTGTTCTCCTTTAATTTCAGCATGCGGCAGATTTGGAAAAGAAACAGAACGAAACTGAAAACAGAAAACTACTGGGAACAGTCATCCAGTATGGGAATGTGATCCAGGTAGGCTGTGGGAACAGGCACACCCAGTGTGGGAATGCCATCCAAGTAGGCTGTGAACATCTGGGCAAGCTGGAGAGGATTTAGTTGAGAATTCCCTGCTCAGTGGACTTCAGATTTCTGGAGTTCATGGTCAAGAGTCTGTCGTTTGGCCAGGTTTCACCATGCTCTGAAGTGGGATCCTGGGAAGCAGGGTCTGGGGTCTATATTTGTGATGAGGTCAGTTTTTTATTATGGGTTAATTATGTTTCGGTTTGAGGCCACCTTTGATTGTTTTCTCCAGAAGTACTCGTTAGAGCCCTCGTTAGAGTGGTTGGAATTTGGCACATGGATAAATATCATCTCAGTGAAATGTTGACACATCAAATCACAAACTGACACAGAGAAGGGAAATCAGTAGAAATAGTTACCTTTGCTGTTAAATGAGACCAAGCAAAGCTGGAGAAGAGCTGCTTTGCCTCTTACCAGGAAGAGCCACTTAGTCCCCAGCATTTTACAAATTTTTGGTGCTGGGTTTTTGAACAGGTTGTTGTAAGTGATGAAGGCATTTCCATGTGTTTGTCCTTGCTGGGGAAGGGACAGCTGGACTAACTGAAGGTGTTTTGTCCTGTGTCTGTAAGTGTGAGTGGAATTGTGCCTGAATCCATGAATATTTGTCCATAATTCAGTTTGCACTCCTGTGTAGCATTGCCGTTGTCTGATGCACGCTCGGGTTACTGAGGGGAGGAACAGGAGCATTCTTAGAACTGAACTCTGATTCTTATTCTAGCTGCTTCACTTAAAAAGTAACAAATACTTAACAGTAAATAAGAGGCTCCCAGCTCTGCTAGAGAAGAATGCAATGAGGGTGACCTTGGATGAAGCTGGAAATGAAGGCTCCTGGTTCTACATCCAACCCTTCTACAAGCTGCGCTCCATCGGCGACAGTGTAAGTGCTGGCAGCAGTGTCCTCACACATCCCGTTGGACACAGCCTGGCCTGGCTGCATTTGGGAGGCCTGGCTTGCAATTAATGAAATGCACAAATCTCTGAGTGCGTGATGATGATGCAGGAACAACCTTTTTTCCTATGCTGTCATGAGGGGGAGGAAGATTGCTATGGTAACTTATATTTTGGAAACGTGGAATGATCTAACATTGGAGGGAATAAGGGACCTAATTAGGCTGGCCTTGCACAATTCCTGCTCAATTCAAAATGGTAGGAAGTGTTGAGTTCCTTCAGGAGGCTTGGAAGGAATAATTAGCATCTTGGTTTTCAGTGTTGTCAGCTTAGACTCAAAATTCATCACTACATTGGATATGAGGAGTGAGGTAATAAGGAAGTGAAATGCTGCTGTTCATTGGAAATCTTTAAATGCATTGCCATATTAATCCCTTCTTTTGCAAAATCTGAGTCGCTTGGGTATAGTATCTCCCTAAAATCAGGAGGTAATAAGCTTCAGTGTGCTCTGGGGTTTAGGCCAGATATATATTTGGCACCTGAACACGGTGAATTTATCAATCAGCCATCATTTATCCTGTAGCCCCATCTGTACCAGAGCTCTGTACACAGAGCTGCTGCTTCTGCAAGGCTCTGAGTCCAGCAGCACGGGGGTTTTTGCCTCAGTGACTGAGTTTGGTGAGCTAAATTCTGAACCAAACAGAATCCTGCTGGAGTACTCAGACTGGCATCTCTCCAGACTGCAAAAAGGTGATTTCCTCCTATCGCTTCCATTATTAAAAAAAAAAAAAAAAACCAACAAAAACAAAAGGGAAGAAAAAGAGCTTTCTCAGTGTGCAAATTTCTGTCTGATGCTGCACTTCTCTGCAGGTTGTCATTGGAGACAAAGTGGTCCTGAATCCTGTCAATGCTGGCCAGCCTCTCCATGCCAGTAGCCACCAGCTTGTGGATAATCCGGGGTGCAATGAGGTAAGGGGACTCTGGCACAGCTGGAACAGCTGTGCAAACCTCTCTGTGGTTCTGCTTAGCTAAGAGTGCATGGTTTATGAAACTCAGCAAGTTGGTTGGTGCCTGTGGTGCTGCTTAGGAATGGTTGTCCTGATATTCAGTGACTTAAAAGAAAAGTCTTTGAGCTCTGCTTTGTCTTGGGTGCTGGCAGAGGTTTGAGTTTGGTCTCTATTGCATGATTAGCTAAAAGTAAGATGTTCAAAAATCAAAAGTTGTGGCACAGTGATGTGCCCCATACTAGTCACTGTGAAGAAAATCAGCTTTGCTAGCCTGGATGTGTAACAAGTGACTCCAAGCAAGTCAGCTCTGATGTTACTTTTTCTGGAGTAGATACAGAAAGGACTTTCCTTCTCCAGAGCAATGCAGCCAGGCCAGCAGTATGCTGGTGAAAATGGTCTGAAAAATAAGGCAGTGGCTCGTGGCAGGATCTTGTGCAGGCACGAGGCAGTGGGACTGATGGTCTCAGTTCTCCCTTTAGGTCAACTCTGTGAACTGCAATACCAGCTGGAAAATTGTCCTCTTCATGAAATGGAGCGACAACAAGGACGACATTCTCAAAGGGGTGAGAGGCAGAGCTGTGCCTGTGTGTCCCTGGGGCCCTGCTGGGCACTGCCTGTGCTCACCCTGCTGCCTGCCTTTGGCAGGGGGACGTGGTGAGGCTGTTCCACGCAGAGCAGGAGAAGTTCCTGACGTGTGATGAGCACAGGAAGAAGCAGCACGTGTTCCTCAGGACCACGGGCAGGCAGTCAGCCACGTCTGCCACCAGCTCCAAAGCCCTGTGGGAGGTGGAGGTAAGGACTGCAGCCCAGGCTGGGGCTGGCTGGGTGGGAACAATTGCTGCTTCTGTTTCAAAACACTATCTGGATTTCTCTTGTAAGGTAAAAATTTCCTGGTGTTACAAGTTTAAATTAAAATTCCTTCACTTGCTGTGCTTTCTGTGCACAATCACAGTGCAGCTCTGCTCTCTGATGGTGCAGCACAGAGCTCTCAAATTCAGGTGCTTTACAGTTCAGGAAAAGGGCACAAAGAAACATCAATGAAGTCATTTTCTTACCAGTCACTGAGGTTTAACGGCAGCTTATAATTTCCACTGTCCTGCTGAGTGTACTGAACGCTCTATTTTTGGTGTGGAATAATGTGATTATGCATATCCTCATTTGATAGGAGGCTGCAGCCCTTTGCTAGTCTGTCTGAACTGGCTTTTTTCATTCACTTGGCTTTTAAACAGAGTGACTAACACCTTGGCCATCACTGGCTTCTGAAAATAGCCTCAATCTGTTGATATTATTAGAGTTGGTTTATGATTTTAAACCTGATTAAATTATGAACTGCATGTAAGAATCAACAAATGGATTGCAATGACAGATAGGTGTTTTTATATTCTCTTTCCAGAACTGTCTGCTGTGACATTCAGCTTCTCTGTATTTGCAATGAAAGCCTACCTGTAATTAACATTTCTTTGACATGTTAGAGCACACCAGCCTGTGCTAACTGTCCATGTGTGTGCAATTAAATGGTGGTAAATTCATATCTCACATAGGTGAGATAGTTCTTCCCTCAAAGGCACAGGTCAGCTGTGCTGAGTTTTCCCTGAGGAAGCAGCTGTACTACAAGGCAGCCAGCATGAGGTTACAGATCATCCAGTGTTGGAGGTTCTGCTTTCCCCACTTAGTAAATACTTATTTTGTAAATTAATTATTTTGTACAGCACATCGCATTTGAAATGTTTCCAGGTGTCTTCCCTCATCCACTGTAAACAGTCCAAAATTAGTTATACCCATTGGGTAATGGATTTTTTAAAGGGTTTGTTTCAAGACTTGGCAACACATGTATGTACAGAGGAGCTTCTTTAATTCATTCATAAACTGAACTAACCCCAGCCAGCTCAGAGCATTCCCTGCACTGTGCTGCTCACAGATGAGAGATGATTTTGCCTTTTCTCAGCTCCTGGTTCTGTTTGCCCTTCCCTGCCCATGAAATGAGGCAGTCCTGCTGGGCAGGAGCGCTGTGCTGTGCTGTGCTCCAGGTGTGTTCTTGCCTTGCAGGTGGTGCAGCACGATCCCTGCCGGGGGGGAGCTGGCTACTGGAACAGCCTCTTCAGGTTCAAGCACCTGGCCACGGGGCACTACCTGGCAGCAGAGGTATGTGGGCAGGGCTGGCACCTCTGCCTGCCCCTGCACTGCATTTTCTTCCTTTGGCACCTCCTGAAAATCTGTCATTTCCCACCCTGAAACTGGACATGGGGAGGGGAGGAGAGTGGTCATTTGGATGATTACAAAAATAGATGCTAAATGTGCAAAACAAGATGGAAGAGCTGAAAGAATTCTGTGGTTTGGGGTAGTTGTGAGCTGATTCCACTTTTTGTATGAATTCGAGAGGCAAGAACTTCTCCTGCAAAGAATAGGCACTAATAGTATCCTGTCATGTGGGCACTAGAATCAATGTGACTTTATTAACTGATGAATAAATGGTAAATGACTGAGAGCCTTTGGGGGAAAGGGAATTCAAGTGTTGGTAATTTCTCTTGAATCACTGAATTTTGAGCAGAATTGTAGAATTGAGGATAAAACTGAAACACTGACTTCAGGACCAGTCTGTAAAAGCTGCAGTTAGAGAAAAGTGCAGATTAAATATCCCATTTTATGTTCTTCTGATAAGCAGATTGGAAAACCAGAAGCATTTTGTCACATGCACACTGCAAATCCTTTTCAGTAGTGATCCAGTGCAGAGCTTTTCCAGTAAATCTTGGGTTTTCTAATCAGCCAAAACAAACACGTGGTCTTAGATCATGCACCAATGTACCAGAGGAGATTGCTCACCTGATCCCTGGTTAGAACAGTGTTTGTTCTAAAAGATTTCTCCAAGCCAGTAATTTGTAGTTGGAAATTCCACTTGGAATTGAAACAAAACAAAACCAAAAAAAAAGCATAAATTTGTTAACTCTGTACTTTTGCTCCTGTAGTGATTCTCCTGAATGAGCTCGATCTCCCTGCGTGTTTGCAGGTTATTAACCTGTGGTTTCTGGCCTGGTGAGCAGTGCTGGGTGTGGGCAGTGTGCTCTGCATGCCTCTGGCAGCTCAGGGCAGTGGTGACCACGAGAGCTGAGGTGCTGCTCAGGCTGTTTCCCCTGCAGCTGTGTGGAGTTTGACGTGCCTGTGATTCTGTTCCATCAGGTAAACCCTGACTATGAGGAAGATGACCTGGAGTGTCAATCCTCAGTAAGTATAGGCAAGAGTATGGTCTTGCCCCTGCTTGAGGAGGGCTTGGCACAGGCCCAGGGCACAGCTGGTCCAGCCTTTGCTGGTAGTGAAAAACTGAAATCCTGAGAGTTCTCTGGAGGCTTTGAAAGCCTGTCCAAGGAGTGGGTGTTGACACCTGGATTGGGCCTTAGTGAAGAGCAACCCACTTGGGACTGAAGTTACCTGACCCCCTCAGCCCCTCCCTTTGTGGCATCTTTTTCTGTCTTCCTGTTTGCTCAGCCTTTGCTTCCTTGGAGCACTGTCCTGCCTGGGGCTGACAGTCAGGTTGCTCAAGGTGACACCAGATGGGAAGTGTCCCTGAGGGAATGTCCCCCAGTGCTGTGCCTGTCTGACCTCCTTGTTGAAGGAATGAATTTGCTGTCATCGTGCCTTGTCTCAGGAAAGCAAGATAATGGAGAGCAGGAATGGCAGGGGGAGGGTGATTGCAGTGCCATTCCTCTGATTCTCCTGTGGGAACCAGTCTGTGTTGTCAGTAAATGTTGTGTCAAAGATTGAGTGTGTGGTGCTTTGTGTTGAAAGAAGCTTCTCTTTAGTGTCAGAGGAAACCAGCATTGCCTCAGTAGCTGAAAACAGAGAAAACTGGAACAGCACTTTCTGTTGTGGACTTTATTTATTTAGTTGGACTTGATCATAGGCTTACACAGCTTTCTTGGTCATTTATCCTGTATTGTGGAAGATTTGCACCATTTGGATATGACAAAAAGCTATTCCTTCCGTTCTTAAGAGATTAATGTGATGCTTAGAAATCCTGCAGGGTGCATTTCTCCTCCTAAAAGGATTTGTCATTACAGCCTGGCTATAAAAATGCTTCCCTTGCCCTAAGATATTGATTGAGCTGTTTTCCTGATGACTTCTTGGTGGCATTTGGCAGCCTGACTGCAGTAAACATGCTAAAGAGCAGAACAAACCCCACCCATAGCTATTGTGTGGGGAGGTGTGGGGGAATCCAATACTGAGATTTTTCTTATTTGGTTATTTTTTGGAAGTTAATCATTGTTGAGGTCCTTCAGGTGTAGGCCTCCCTGCTCCTGTGGTGTGTCCTGCTGACATGTGCATGGATAACATGAATGCACTGTCTCAGCTCTCTGCTTTTTCCTTGCTCTCTCTTTACCACTAGATGGCAAAAACAGACAGCAAGAACAGGACCAGGAGCCGAAAAACTAAGCACTGACAGGAGACTGCCACATCGTTTAACATTCCCTGGTGACAGGAGGGTGTAGGCTGCTTTATCCAACTTTGTCCAAACTCCGACTTGATCCAAATGTGAGCTGTCTGCAGGGTTTCTGTGCTCAGCTCCGTGGTTTTATTGTTGCTTTCTCCTTATCCCTCCGAGGGCTGTGCAGGAAGGGGTTTCCATGGGCATGGGTGAAGTGCCAGCTGCACCTTCCAGCAGCCAAGGGGCTGTTCTTGTCAGCTTTGGGGTTGAAGTTTCAGTGCTCCCTCAACTGCCCCATTTCCTACTTTTTGAGCAACTGCCTCTGTTCAGCTCTGCCACTTCTCAGTTTTGAGAAGTGACCAGTTTGTCTCCTGAAGGACAAGCTGGGAATGCAGAGCAGCTGTATTCCTTGCTGTGTTCCCTCCCCTTGCTGGGGGGATGAAGGAGGCAGCTGAAATTCAGAGAATTCATTCCAAGTGAGCGAATTTCTCCCAGAATTTCTCTCCAGATGGACTCTGAGTGTAGAGTTGCTCCTTCCCAAAGTGTATTTCTGTTCCATACAGATAACTGCCTGTTCCCATGTACAAAATCAGCCTTTAAATGTCACTGCTTTGCAGCCAAGTTCATTGACTGCAAATATGTTAACTTGAGAGTATCCTGAGGCACAAGCAACACTGGATACCTCTTCTATATGCTTTGGGATGGCAGTGCCTTACACAGGACTGTGACAGGCAGGTGCCTGAGTGCTGCCTCCTTTGGGTGCCTCCCTTCCCTGGTGCCACCAGCACAGAGAAGCTGAGGAATTGATTCTTGGTCGCTGTGGAAGTTGCATCCAGGGTTTAGGTGGTTGTCTGTGGATAGCTGGCTCCCGTGTGCCAGGACAGTGAGCAACTTCTTCAGGGACTAGTGATAGCTGGGAGTTCCCTAGGAAAGGATTGGGAGAAAGTTGTTGTTCCTTTTTCTCAGTTCATCTTTTTTTTTTTCCTACCGTTTTGTCCTTCCATCTGAAACCCCAGGGTTTTACCCAATTGATGTATCTTTACTTTGCTGAAGGAGGCTGGGGATTTGCTGGCACCTTGGGAATAAAGATCCTTCTGGTGCCATGGCCTTTGGAACACATCATTGTGCTTGAGAGCAGCACAAGCTGTGGTGTGAACAGCAAGCCTTCCAGCTCCTTGATTAGCTTTTTGTTTCTCTTGCCTGGGATTGGGGGATGTGGGTCCCCTTTTTGCTGCTGAAGCTGATTATTTCCCAGCAAGCTCGTTGGTGTGTGGTGTGGCTGGTTTTTATATTTTCGGCTCACTAATTACTTTGTTAGAGGGATAATTGCAATGTGTGGAGCATGTTTGGAGAGCTGGTGGTGTCAGGATTGGGATCTCAGCTGATGTGTGTTGTCAGAAGGCAGTCAGGAATGTGTAGGGTGGATGGCTGGAGGGTTTTGTCTCTTCTGCAAGCCATGAATTCTGTGTGAAGGGAGAGTTGCTGTGGTTGTTTCTCAGGAGTTACACCAGGGAGCAAGGAGTGGTTGGCCAGAGCAGCTGCTGTCAGTGGTGCTGGTGTCCTGCAGCCCGGGTCACTGCCCCAGGCTCCTGTCTGCACCCCACTCTGTGTGTTTGGGCTCTGGGGTGGCTCTGCGGGGCTCATCCTGACCGGGTTGGGGTTCCTCCACAGCTGGACCCCGAGCAGGACGCGGCACGGCGGGGCAGGGGAGCCCAGGAGAAGATGGCCTATTCCCTGGTGTCTGTGCCCGAGGGCAACGACATCTCCTCCATCTTCGAGCTGGACCCGACCACCCTGCGAGGGGGAGACAGCCTCGTCCCCAGGTACAGTGCCCACCCTGCGAGGGCAGACAGCCCCGGCCCCCGGTACAGGGCCCACCNGTGAGGGGGAGACAGCCTCGTCCCCAGGTACAGTGCCCACCCTGTGAGGGGGAGACAGCCTCGTCCCCAGGTACAGTGCCCACCCTGTGAGGGGGAGACAGCCTCGTCCCCAGGTACAGTGCCCACCCTGTGAGGGGGAGACAGCCTCGTCCCCAGGTACAGTGCCCACCCTGTGAGGGGGAGACAGCCTCGTCCCCAGGTACAGTGCCCACCCTGTGAGGGGGAGACAGCCTCGTCCCCAGGTACAGTGCCCACCCTGTGAGGGGGAGACAGCCTCGTCCCCAGGTACAGTGCCCACCCTGTGAGGGGCAGACAGCCTCGTCCCCAGGTACAGTGCCCACCCTGCCAGGGCAGACAGCCTCGTCCCCAGGTACAGTGCCCACCCTTTGAGGGGCAGACAGCCTCGTCCCCAGGTACAGTCCCCAGCTTGCCACAGCTCGGGCTGCTGCAGTGCTCGGCGAGTTTTGGGGGTTTTTTAAGGTAAGGCTGCCCCAGACTGTTTTTCTTTTATCCTTTGGAATCAGGTTCCTGCTCAGATTAGTGTAGAAATAATTAGAAAATGCCTGAAGCTTGACTTTAGTACTTTACAATTGAGGTATAAGTAAGAGAACGCCATTTTACAGATGGGAAAATTGAGATTGAATTACTTTTTAAGTGACTTCCTTGGCAGGAATGACCTGGAACTAAAAGCATTGGGTATACTATCAAGGCACTCCTGTGACCTGTCTGTGTTGGGTTACTAGGATGTAAAATAATCTGTTTAGCACAGGGTTTTCTGTTGTTTATATGGTTTTTACTGTTCATGTGCACCTCTCGCTATTGAAAAGCTGCTGCACCCTCCCAAGACACAACGTGCATGCAGCCCCTTTGCTGCTGTTTCCACTGAGAAAGCACAGCAGGTTTGTTCCATCTATACAGCAACTCCCAAAATCATCAGATACTTTAAAACACAGATATTGGGGAGTTCTGGGCTGAAAACCCCAGAGGTAAGGGAGGAAGCTGGCAGCCTCCAGTGGTGGAGGAGGATTGGAAGAGATTCAGTTTGTTCTGTGCAGCAGCTGAGTTACAGCAGCTCAGTGTGGCTGTGGTTCTGTTGTAGAGCAGAATCTCTCATTCTAGAAGAAGCCTTCCTCAGGTGAATTTATAGAATGAGCTAAGGCAAGAAGGACGTTATTCCAGTTGCAGTTTGCAGTGTGGATAGTGATGACACTTCTTTTCCACTTGTTCCTGCCAACATCTCACAATCCCAACAATGCAAAGAATTCCCAGCTGTGGGAAGCTGACTCATGCTGGGGCACTCCTGACTTTCTTTCAGGAACTCCTATGTGAGGCTCAGGCACCTTTGCACCAACACCTGGGTTCACAGCACCAACATCCCTATTGATAAAGAAGAGGAGAAGCCTGTGATGCTCAAAGTGAGTTCTGCTACTCGGTGTAAGCACATCCTTTCATTCCTGTCCTTCCACAGAAGTGATGCTGGCAGGAGTTCCATTCCTGAGCCTGTTACACTCCAAACATGTGACAGTAATGAACAATGCCTGTGCAAAATATTTGCTCTTACAGGCTCAGTTTCATGGTACTTTTCTAGTTAGGCTGTTTGGGTTCTTCTCCACAACAGTCACCAGAAGGAAGATGTTTTTTCCACTGGTTACAGCAACATTTTGCCATCTCACCTGCTGCTCCTTTGAATTTAGGAACAGCTCTGAGCTTGCACAGAGTGCTAGTGTTCTCAGAGTTTGGCTTCCTGCTGCCTAAGCAGAGTAGGACTTTTCTGTTTCATTATCACTGAGTATGTGAACCACTGCTTTGTTCCTGCCTCGGGTTTGCTGATAAAACTTGTCTGGTTTCAGATTGGTACCTCTCCAGTGAAGGAGGACAAAGAGGCTTTTGCCATAGTGCCGGTCTCACCTGCAGAGGTTCGGGACTTGGATTTTGCCAACGATGCAAGTAAAGTTTTAGGTTCCATTGCTGGCAAGCTGGAAAAGGGAACAATAACCCAGAATGAAAGAAGGTAAGGAAACCAGGATTGGGTTCAGATAATGTTGTTTCCTTTACTCAGGAACTTTTTCTTTGAAAAGCTTATCAGAGTAAGCAATAGGAGAGGGATTTGGTTTCCTCCTTCATGAGATTTTAAAAAATTGTTGTTTTTATTGTTGTGTCCATAGTGGAGGTTCTCAGGCCTGGCCTGTCCAGCCCTCACTGTCCTCTGGGAAGTGAGAACATGAGAAATGTTGTGAGCCAGGGGGATTAATCCCCAGCATACCTCTGCAAGTGGAGTGTGGGAATTCCTAATCCATCTTGTGAGCACTGAACATGTGACTTGCTGGAAATCCTCTGACCGTGTCCGTGAAAATGTGGCCACACAAAAAGAGCACAGAGGTGGCTGTGTCACACCAGGGCCCCTGAGCTTCCATAGCCAGTGCCTTTTATTTGGCCTTGGGAGAGATTAGCACCTGATTTATTGTTTGTGGCAATTGAAAGAAGTGCCAAATAGAACTTGGCAAGTGCAGAGTTGCCCTATAGTGATTTTCTTGTCTTGCTGCTGCTCCGGTTTAGCTGTTGGATAGTGAGGCTGCAGCAATGGGGAGCATTAGTTCCTAATTTTAAATTCTGTGCAAACTTCTGAGCTTTATCCAGTCTATAATTGCTGTTTGTTTTTCACTTAGCATTTAGAAATCTGTGTCAACTTAACCTGGCATTGTTTTTTTAACAGAAAATTTGTATTTTTATGTTAACAACCTCTGGCTTTTCTGTAGATCTGTTACCAAATTGTTGGAGGATTTGGTCTACTTTGTTACTGGTGGAACTAATTCTGGGCAAGATGTCCTGGAAGTGGTGTTTTCTAAACCTAATCGAGAACGACAAAAGCTGATGAGAGAACAGAATATTCTAAAGCAGGTAGGATGGGTTTTTCTCTAAGCTCTGCCCTTAAGAAGAGTTGTTGGGAAAACGGACTTGGCAACAGAGGACCTAGCCAGGCTGGACAGGGCTTGGAGCATCTTGGTCTGCTGGGAGGTGTCCCTGCCCAGGGCAGAGGATTGGAAGGAGATGACCTGTGTGGTCCCTTCCTCCCCAAGTCATTCTGTGGCTCTGTGAAATTTTGGTCTCAAGTTAATGGGGGCCAAAAGATCCTTTCAGTTTCCAGCTTTCAGCAGGCTCTGGGTAGTGGGCTGTAGGCTCACCATTGCTGGAATTAAAAATTGCAGCATTTTGTGTTGAGTAAAGGTGATCAACACCTTTTATCCATGGCCAAGAAACTTGGTGACTGCAGCCTATTTCTGATGCACCTTTTGAAATACAAAGGCACAGAGTTTTTACACTGCTTTTAAGCAGAACGAGCCAGCGCCTCATGAGGTCGTGTCTCTGTTTTTTGACCAATCTGTAGATTTTCAAGCTGTTGCAAGCTCCCTTCACAGACAGCGGGGACGGCCCGATGCTGCGGCTGGAGGAGCTGGGGGATCAGCGCCATGCGCCCTTCAGGCACATCTGCAGGCTCTGCTACAGGGTGCTCAGGCACTCCCAGCAGGACTACAGGAAAAATCAGGTTGGAAATATGTCTGTAATGGTCAATGGTACCAGCATGGTTCCTGTGTTGATTAAAAAAAAAAAAAGCTTTATCCCATTAAATAAAGCCTGCTCTGCTGCGCTGTGCTTGTGCAGTCAGCTCAGTTTCATTCTATCTGGCATTTTTCATCTCTGTCAGAAACTTTAATGTAATTAGCACTGGTTGTAAGTGGGATTTAAGAAAACTGTCCCATCCAGGTGTGTTACAAGACTTTGTTCACTCTTGCTTACTACAGACTTAATTGAGAGTTGCCCTGTAAATTAAGGCTGCTCAGTTTTTGTTGCCAGGTATTAAAAATAAGGTCCTGTCAGATAAGTACAAATGCCTTGCTGGTGTCTAGCCCAGGAGAGAGGGGAGGGATGGAGGTGTTAAGGTTGTCTGTCATTGTTTGCTTGCTTTCTCGCAAACAATTTGGATCTAATCCAGTTCACTCCTTGCGATGTTGGTATTGACAAGCATCCTCCTCTTTTCTGTTAGTACTTGAAATTCTGAGGGTTAATTACACCCCCTTCCTCCTTGCCTGTGTGTTTTGAAGGAATACATTGCCAAGCAGTTTGGCTTCATGCAGAAGCAGATTGGCTACGACGTCTTGGCCGAGGACACCATCACAGCCCTGCTTCATAACAACCGCAAGCTCCTGGAGAAGCACATCACAGCTGCTGAGATTGACACCTTTGTGAGTCTCGTGAGGAAAAATAGGGAGCCCAGGTGAGAGCTGCATTTTTGAATATATGACTGCCCTTTTCCTTCTGCGAGAAGTCTGTACCTGCCAGCTTGCTCAGGAGGAAGCACAGCCAGTTCACTGTGTTCTGGCAGTCGCCCTGCCGTCCCCTCGGGCAGCAAGTCTTGCTCTGCGCTGTTCAAGTGGAGTTCTGAATGTTTTCTTCCTGAAATGCACATTGCTTCAGTCTAGATCTCAGCGGTGATTGATACCCTTTTGGCTCACGTTTTCCACCAGGTTTTTGGATTACCTCTCGGATCTGTGCGTTTCCATGAACAAGTCTATTCCCGTGACACAGGAGCTGATTTGTAAAGCCGTGCTGAATCCAGCCAATGCAGACATTCTCATTGAAACCAAGTAAGTTCGTGCCTTTCAAGATGGTTCTCCTGGTGTGAAGCAGAAGGAAGGTGGCTCCAAGCTGAGCATGCTGCTGGCACGTCCTGGGGAAGCAGGGAGTTGTGTGGGGTCCTCTTCAAACACACGGAGCTGGGGCTGGGGACAGCAGGTGTCTGCCAGGTGCATCCTCAGCCATGCAGGCACAAATCCTTCAGATCTCTCCTGTTTGATCCAAAGCACACAGACTTTGCTCCTGGCCTGATCCTCCCCCGGCCCTGAGGGAGCTCAGCAGGCAGCAGAGCTCCAGCTCTGCTCACCTCCCACCACTGAGGTGGAGTTTGGGTCTCCTGCTCTCCTCTGCCATTGCTGAGGCCTCACAGCAGCCACCAAATCCTGATTGTCTTTTGGATAAAGCCGTCTTTATCATACATACACTAGGGCATAGATAACCATTATCAAAATACTGCAGAAGGGAAGCAGGTAGTATTTAAAACAAATGGCTGAGAGTATTCTTGCGCATTTAATTCTCATAATGAAATCATAAAGGTTGTATTTATTTCCAAGAGCACTTAGAATTGGTGCATCACTTATTTGTAGTGATCCATGTGTATTTAATTTGGGGTTTTTTTCAGATGTGTGATCTTTTCTTTGCTGGAAGCCTTTTTAGTATCAGCAGCTGATTTATTTCCAGTTATTTCATCACATAAGCAGAAAGAAGTTCTGATCCATTTGGCATTTATGGGATACAGAACTGTTAATTTTTAAAAATATTTTTATTTCCCATATCTTTTCCTGGTCTGTTGGATGATCTTTGAATCAGTTCTTCTGTAAAGAGGGTTTTGAAAGTCCATTATAATGTCTTTAACTTCCTTGTTTCTTTATCTTTTTTCAATTGAAAGCAGCTGAAATGTTCATCTTTTTAAGGTTGAATGGAAAGCTTATAATCTAATGCTTTTAATAATAAACCCCAATGATCTGACGTAGTAAAATGCTACTGCTGAAAGGGTAAGATACACTTTAGTAAGTGTCTTAAAGGAATTGTGAAGGATTTATGTGGGTCTCAGCCCCTGGAATGTAACCTCCCCTCCTCCTGGCAGGCTGGTTCTCTCACGATTTGAATTTGAAGAAGTGTCAAGTGGAGAAAACGCCTTGGAAGTGGGAGAGGATGAGGAAGAAGTGTGGTTGTTCTGGAGGGACAGCAACAAGGAGATCCGCAGCAAGAGCATCCGAGAGCTGGCCCAGGATGCCAAGGAGGGGCAGAAGGAGGATCGGGATGTGCTCAGCTACTACAGGTCAGCAGCACTCGGTTCAGAGTTCTCAGGGCTGCCTGGGGAGGCCCTGGCTGCACAGGGGGGAGTTTGGGAGGAAAACTCCTGTTTGATGTGCAGAGCAGCCTTCAGGGAGGGAGGGTGAAGTCTCTCAGAAGTGAGAGCTGAAAGCATGAAGTTATGCCTGGTGACAAGTCCAGGGGTTGACATGAGCCAGTTTACACTGATTTAAAAAAAACAGTTCAGGTTTGGAATGTGTTGAATTTCCCCAGCACTTTGTGGCTGTGTCAGTGCTTGGTTTCCTGCTGGGGGTGTTGGGAGAGCCCCAGCACAGTGACCCCTGGGCTCCCTGTGTTCAGGGGGTACCTGGGGGGAACAGCCACACGCAGGATTGGGGTGTGCAGATGGCTTTGCTTTGGGTTTGCAAGAAGTCACTGCTGCTCTCTGTGCCTCCCACTTCCTCTCTGAGCCTTCAGTGGCCCTGTGCCTGCCAGCAGCACCAACGTGAAGCTGTGTTTGTGCCCCAGGTGGGTGTGCAGGGCTGCTCTGCCCAGCCCAGGCCGTGCTGTGGGCAGCTTGACACCAGCGATGTTTCTAAATGACTTGACAGCACGCTGAGTTCTTGGCATGGTGCAAGGTCAGGTTTCAGCCCAGACCAAATTCCTGTGTCTGGGTTATAAACCCCTGAGAGTCGTTTGACAGACTCAGTTGTGGCAGTGCAGAAAGTACAACTAGATTATTCTTTTAATAACAATCTTATTCTGACTTATCTCTTCCATTGGAATGGTTCTTGCAGGAGAATTCCTAATACATGGTTTTATTTGAGCCTATTGGAGCTCAAAAGGAGACCCTTCCAACCCAGACTACTCTGTGATTCAGTGATTCTGTGATACTTAATGAGTGATTCTATCTTATTTACTCTGTGATATTTCACTTATTCTATTGTTTCGCTCTGTTACTCTTTACTGGTGTTTGACGAGTACTTCATTCTTTCTGCAGTAAGAATGAGCTCTATTACTGGACAATAATATAATGTTATTTCTATGAATACATACAAGTACATCATCATATATACTTCATAGAATAATTTTTACATCTTCATATATATATTATAGCATACTGGAAATTTAAATGGAAGCTTTAAGCTTACCTAAACCAAAATGTAAGCTTTTAATGTTGCTCCCCTCTTGCTCCCCTCTTGTTTTTCCTCTCCCCCAAAGATACCAGCTGAACCTGTTTGCTCGGATGTGCCTTGACCGCCAGTACCTGGCCATCAACGAGATCTCGGGGCAGCTGGACGTGGATCTGATCCTGCGCTGCATGGCCGACGAGAACCTGCCCTACGACCTGCGCGCCTCCTTCTGCCGCCTCATGCTGCACATGCACGTGGACAGAGACCCCCAGGAGCAGGTGACCCCTGTCAAATACGCCAGGCTGTGGTCAGAGATCCCCTCCGAGATCGCCATCGACGAGTGAGTGCTGCGGGGGGAGGGATGGTGGCGCTGCTGGCTGTGAAGGCAACGCCAGGTGGGGCTGGAATTGGTGCATTATTTATGCAGTTTGTAAATAAATCTAACCCTCCATAATGTGTTCCTGAGGATTCAGAGAGCTCCCTGTGTGTGGGGTGAGCTCAGTTGTCACGGCGTGTGTGGGTGATGTGACCATGGAGTGACCTACAGCCAGGGAACAAGGGTTTCATCTCTCCTCCTGCCTCTTTTGAGAACCATGGAGTTGTTAAGCTTGGAAAGACCTCCAAGCTCGAGTCCAGCCATCAGCACACATTCACCACTAAGCCATGTCCCCAAGTGACACATCCACAGGTCTTTGGAACACTTCAGGGTGTGCTTCCACCGCTGCCCTGGGCTCCCTGCTCCAGGGCTTGACCGCTGTTGCAATGAAGACATTTTCCCTAAAATCTCTCTAAAGCTTGAGACCATTTCCTCTCAGTTTGGACTGCCCAGGGCAGGTTGTCCTTAGGGGAGATCACCACCACCAGCAGAAACAAGGGGGAGATGCTCAAACAAGGCTCTGTTCTTAACTTCCAGTGGAATATCCTCTGGCACAGTGCTGAAAAACCTACAGCCACAGCTAGACCAGGTTTCATGACCACTTCTATCAACTTTTTATAATTAGTAATTACAAATTTATAGTACTCAGCTGCTCAGAGCTCATTTTATTCAGCTGGAGAAAATGAACACCTAAAATTGATGTTACATGTTAGGAATTTAAGTCTTGTCAATGTTAATACTGGTGTTCAGTGATTTCTTGTATTTCCCTCCTTGCTAGCCTGGTTTTCTCTGCTGAGAGAGATGTAGTAGATAATAAATCAAATTTAACAGCCAAAATATAAAACCAAATGCTTTCAGCTCTGGCAGAGGCTCACTAGTGGTAAGTGATCAAACAGGAAGCAAAAGTATTTCGTGGGAGGTGGTGGGATTGTCCTTTTCAAAGTCACTCTGCACATACTGAGAACAAAACCCTGAAATTTATATTAAAAATTAATATCTGCTTTGCATATAGATTGGTTTTATTTAGAGGAAAAATACCATCCCCAGTCAGCCTCTCTCGGCCGCCCATTCTCCTCAGTGCTGCACATCCCTTGTCATTGTTTCCACTCAAATATTGAGTGTTGCTTTTTCTATTTTTTGGGACAAAATTCTTCTTTTTTTTCGTTTTCCTCAGACATTTTAAAATAGTTCCTAATGAGCATATGGGATAAAACAACAAAAGCCAGGAAACTGTGGTGTCAGTGTCTTGACTCCCCCGTTTGGATAAATTATTTACCAGCCTTTAAGCTTTTCTTAGATTTTGACAAACCAATGCAAAATTGTGCTGGGGGGAAAAGAGCCCTGTATATTTGCATGCTAAGTTTTGTTTTGTTTTCTTTTTTTTGTTTTGTTCTTTTTTTTCCCCTCTTCAGCTATGATAGCAGTGGAACTTCCAAAGATGAAATTAAGGAGAGATTTGCACAAACAATGGAATTTGTAGAGGAATATTTAAGAGATGTGGTGTGTCAGAGGTTCCCTTTCTCTGATAAAGAGAAAAATAAGCTCACTTTTGAGGTAGTTATCCAGTTCTGATTTTATCCTTTTCTTTTTTTTGTGGAATGTTGGTTATTTTTTCAGCACCAGGTAGTTTGGCACTAATTAGTGAGTGTAATTAGCGAGGGCTGAGCCTCAGCAGGCTCCTTTGTCCTCATGCAAGTAACCCCACTGAAGTTTGAGTTTGCAATGATGGTTCTCGAAATACAATTGATGAATGTGAGTTTGTCTGAGGTTTGCAGCAGCCTTGTTTACTCTCTGTGCTCTCAGTGTTATTGCAAAGCCAAGCTTTACTGGAATAAATATCTGAAAAACTAAACACTGTCTGCACACACAGAGAGTCTCCAGAGATTATAGTGATGTCCACCAGGAGAAAAAAATGTCCTGTGACTTGCTGACCTGTTAAATAGTCTGTGCAAATGAAATGTAGCAAATCCATGCAATAAATAAGCATTAACTTAAGAAAAGATGTGATGTTCTGCAAAAAAATATAGTTGAGGTAATATACTTCAGATAATGGGGCTACATTAAATATTTGCCCTGTATGTGATATTTTTATGTGGAGCTTTATGGGGTGGACTTGTGGGGAAACGTTATAACTTGCAAGTTACAAAGCTCAGCTTTATAGTTGTGACATCTTTTTTGTGAGACAACGATAAAAATTATCTGTACATTCCCTCTGGTCTTGCCCTGTCTTACCTGCTTTATAATGAGATAAATATGGTCTGATTTTGTAGCTATAGAATGTCAGTTGCAGACACAGAGATTAACTGCAAGCATTGCAGTATTCGTAGGGAAGTAGAAAACTTTCTGATGTGATGTAGAACTAGACAGTCTTGCAGAATTCCAAGATATTATGGTAAAATATGATTCTCAGCCAGGCTCTTGATCTTGTCACTGTGTTAAGACAACTTGACTGTGATAGCAAAATGTTTAGTATTAATCAGGCTTTTTATTATTATTTTGGTAGGTTGTTAACTTAGCCAGAAATCTGATATATTTTGGTTTCTACAACTTCTGTGACCTCCTCAGACTAACCAAAATCCTCCTTGCTATATTAGACTGTGTGCACATCACTACCATCTTCCCTATTACCAAGATGGCAAAAGGCGAGGAAAGTAAAGGTAAGGCTGGAAAACGTAGGACAGAAAGTTCTGGGGTGGTTCTAGTTCATCTCCAGATGTCAGTGTGGGGTGGAGTGATGAAGTCACTCAACATCCTGAGCTGAAAGGACCCACAGGGATCAGAGTCCAGCTGCTGGCCCTGCACAGACACCCAACAATCCCACCCTGTCCAAACGCTCCTGGAGCTCTGGCAGCCTCAGGCTGTGCCCATTCTCTGGGGAGCCTGGGCAGTGCCAGCACCCTCTGGGGGAAGACCCTTGCCCAAAATCCAGCCTGACCCTCCCTGGCCCCGCTCCAGCCATTCCCTGGCTCCTGTCCTTGTCCCAGAGCAGAGCTCAGAGCTGGCCCTTTGGGAGGAGCTGCAGCCCCTGGGGAGCTCTGCCTTCTCTTCCCCAGCCTGAACAGACCAAGTGACCTCAGCTGCTCCTCATGTCACGTCTCCTCTAGTCCCTTCCCCACCTTTGTAGCCTCCTTTGGGTTCTCTGTAATACTTTTAGATCTCTCTTACATTTTGGGCACCAAAGCTGCCTCCAGGACTGGAGGTGAGGCCACCCCACTGCAGAGCAGAGAGGGACAATTCCCTCCATCCCTGGCCAGCAGTGCTGTGCTTGGAAATCTCCTCCTTTCTGTCCGTGCCTTGGTTGTAAAGCTGAGTAGTTCCTGCAGCGGAAGAGGGAGAGGGCAGGGGGTTTCTCCAGGTGTTGCAATGCTTCTGTTGGCTTCCCTGTGGCCAGGATGAGGATGTGTAATGTTGAGACAGTTTCTCTTTGTAGGATGTGGCCGCTCCTTGCCCCGTTAACGCAGTCCCATCCACCATCCTAACCCTGCCTGTTTCCTCTCTGAAGGGAGCAATGTGATGAGGTCAATCCACGGCGTGGGGGAGCTGATGACCCAGGTGGTGCTCAGGGGAGGGGGCTTCCTGCCCATGACTCCCCTGGCTGCTGCCCCCGAGGGGAACGTCAAGCAGAGCGAGCCGGAGAAGGAGGACATCCTGGTCATGGACACCAAGCTCAAGATCATCGAGATCCTCCAGGTACCCCCTGTGCAGATTGCTGTGGCATCTCGTGCTGTCCTCCAGCATTAATGGTGTCCTGCTGCCTTGTGGTTTATTTCTGACTCTCAGACTGGGAAAGCATTGCAAGGATGACCTTGTCAGGCACTTGGCTCTCAACTTGCTTATGACAATATTGTGCCGTTACTGAAAGAATTCATTAAAAGAGTTTGCAGTAGGCATTTGTATATTTAGCAGTGATTTGGAAGTGTCTGACTTGAAGCAGAGCTGTCATTTTCCACCCTACTGTCTTCCCAATTTCTCTGAGTCTGCAGGGCCATCTCAAGTGCCCCAGGGAACAGGGAGATCTGGAGACTCCTCTTTGCAGAGCCATCAGCCTGACGTGTATTTTAAGCATGCACAGCCAGCCTCTCTCTTCCATCCCTGTGTGGTTTTCTCACTTGCTCACCCCAAAGTCTTTGGGACACACAGACATGTTTTCTCGTAGTTATTGATGCAGAATTATTGCACTGAAATGCAGTAATTCCAATAATCTTCCCCCTCTGAGTGTAGAGTCCTTTTCTGTTCAGTAACTCCATCAGCGAGGCGCTGGGGGTCAGAATGCTGCCAGAGCCTGGTGGGAGCAGCAGGAGAGCTGTGATGTTCCTTGCCTGTGCCCCATGGGAGGCTGTGCCCTTCCCTCAGCAGCAGATGCAGCACAGGGGAGGCTCTGTTCCTTGCTTGCACCTTGGCTAATTTTAGATCAAGCCAGAGCTTCTCTCGTGGCCTGGCATGTGCAGGGGGATATTTCAGTGTGCCAGAGCTCCCTGTTAGCAGGGCCTATTCAAACTGGCATTAAACGTTTTCTCCAAAAGCTGCAAGAACTGTGAGTTTCTTGGCATTGGAGCTCCCTCCTCAAGAGGAAGAGCATGGAGAAGGTGGTCTGTGCTAGGCTGGAGGTTTCTCTGGCACCAGCTGGTCCAGCCCAGCTGAGCTGGTAGCTCGTGTGGCACAGCCTGGCTCCTGTGTCCCCAGCACCCCGGGAGAGCAGCAGCACGTGTTCAGCATGGAGATGGAAATGCTGCTTTCCTTTCCTGGGGATGGGATGAGGATGCCAGCTTCAGACAGTAATGAGACACCAAAACTCTGCCAAAATTTTTTACTCATAAGTATTTATTATGTGTGCGTATCATGCTTGCTGAAATCCCTGGAAAATATTGCTGAATTCTGGGGATTTTTGAGGCAATATTTGCATATCTTAGACACATGGAATCCCAGAATGGTTTGAGTTGGAAGGGACCTTAAAACCCATCGAGTGCCTCCTCTGCCATGGCAGGGACACCTCCCACTGTCCCAGGCTGCTCCAAGCCCTGTCCAACCTGGTCTTGGACACTTCAGGGATCCAGGGGCAGCCACAGCTTCTCTGGGTAACTTTTCCAAGTTAAATCCACATCTCTGCTCGGCTGATATTGCATATTGGTAACTCTGCATTATGTGTGAATTGTAGATGTTCTGGATATACATAAATTATTTCAACATTTGTCCTCCTTCTGTATCATCAGTTTATTTTGAATGTACGGTTGGACTACAGGATCTCCTGCCTGCTTTGTATATTCAAACATGAATTTGATGAAAGCAATGCCCAGATGTCTGAATCCCCCACTGGAAGCAGTAGTCAAGAAATGCCAGCTAATGTACCAGGTGGGTTATTTTGGAAGGAATGAGGTTGTGTGGGTTAGGGAAGACTCTGGAATCTTCAAGGGGCTAATGGGATGACTGTTTCAGGTCCACACTTGCCATTTGAAATGTTTTTAGGCTGGAGAAACATCCTTGATGCCTCTCTGACATTCTGTATTTGTCTTATTTTCTCAGGAGCCCTAGACTTCGAACATATTGAAGAACAAGCCGAGGGGATCTTTGGTGGAAGGAAAGTATCTCTTCACAGGTGCTAACTGAGGGGGAGTCCCCAGGCTGGAGAGCTCCCAAGGAGTGGAGACTCCAGTTCAGAGTGAGCTGGGGACTGGGAACAGCTTGCAAACAGCTGCCACACTTAGCCACAGCTTCATTTTCCTAAAATGGCTTTGATGCAGCTCAGAGCAGTGTCCATTTGGATTAAAAACCACAGATAAGGAGCACAGGTTCTTCAGCCAGAAGGATCATCAGGGGAGAGCTCCACTGTGTGGGTGAAAGCCAAGGTGCAGGATTAGTGCATCTAAGCTCAAGGCTGCAATAAAATTTCAGTACAATTTCCCCCTTAAGTAAGAAAAAGGTTTTCTGCCACTGCTAAGTGGACTTAGCACTTGCTGGAACACTCAGTCTAATGTGCTGCTTAACTCCTGCTGTGTTTTCAGTGAGGAGAACACCCCTCTGGATTTGGATGATCACGGGGGCAGAACGTTTCTGCGGGTCCTGTTGCATTTAACAATGCATGATTACCCTCCCTTGGTGTCTGGGGCTCTGCAGCTGCTCTTCAGGCACTTCAGCCAGAGACAAGAAGTCCTTCAAGCTTTCAAGCAGGTATGTCTGTGTTTGAAGAGTTCTTCCTCATCTGAGTGTATTTATGGCAGCTGAGCCCAGGCCTTTTTGTGCAACTAATGCCTTGCCTCCCTGTAAGGTTCAACTGCTCGTTACCAGCCAAGATGTTGACAACTACAAGCAGATCAAACAAGATTTGGACCAGCTGAGGTCAATAGTGGAGAAATCTGAGCTCTGGGTGTACAAAGGCCAAGGTCCTGATGAGGCCATGGACAGTGTGCCAGGTGAAAACGAGCACAAGAAGAAAGAGGTAATTAGGCTGTGTTGCTGCGAGTTTGGGTGGGGATTTGGAGGGGATAGCTGCTTTCAGAACTGTGACAAGGCCCATCTTCCCAGCACACTGCCTAGATGAGGTTCTCTCTACTGCCTTCAGCTTAAGGCAGAAATTAGAGGAGAACTGGAGCCAGGTGATGCCCAGTAGCAGCCACTGAGGTGTCACCTGTAGGGTTTAGCAGGGCTGGTTTGGGTTTGCTCTGGCTCCCCAGCTGTGTCCTTTCAGCACTGACCGATGGCATGGGATTTGTGCAGTCACAAGTACCTCCAGTAAGGTAAGGGCAGAGCTGTGAACTGCTCAGGTGGTGCATTTTGAGTCATGGCACTGGAATAAATGACAGCAGAGAGCTGTGCTTTATCTGTACCTGATAATGCAGGATGTTCCCAATGTGCACATCTGGCTTAGAACTCCTTGAGCATCTTTTGCTTCCATATAAATTGCAATCAAATAGGAAAGACTGGATGAGGGAATAAAAGAAGCAGTCCCTGGTTTAGGAACATTTATTGTTGGAAGTAAATACAGGTAATCTACTTGTTGCTTTTCTTGTACACAGTGCTGTGAGGAATCTCTTGGTATTTGTGCAGTGACAGTTTAATAACAATAGAGAAGGAGAGAAAGTAAGGGTTTTTTTTGAGGGGAGACTTGATTAGAGACAGAATGTGACAAGCAAAGGACAGGAGGTTGCTGCCTCTGAAATCATCCCACCCTCACCTTATTTTGTGTTCTAGAGGTCAATGTGACTTGACAGGATAATTGTATGTATTTTTCTGAGGCTGTCAGAGAGCTGGAGGATGACAATCCTTCCCAGGAGGAGAGCGGGCGCTATCCTAGAACGGTAATTTTAGCCTTCATGTAGACAGTAGTATAAGCTACTAATAAATTGTCTGATTTTATCCTCAGGAAGGTCACAGCAAGTCTCAAAAGCCTGAAAGTACTAGCAGCTACAACTACCGGGTAGTAAAAGAGGTAAAACTTTGCTTCTTGATAGTTCACTGGAAGTGTAAATGAGTAACAGAGCTCTGGAGAGCTGCAGTCAGAGGGAGGCACCCAGGAAAGTCTGAGTCATTCTGCCATTGTGGAAACTATTTGCTGAGTAATAACAAATCCCAGCTTGAATGGGAAGCCAGGATAGAATAAGCACGACGTGTGTATTCTTTCCTTAAGAATGGATTAGTGAGAAACTCGATGTGTGCTGCTGTTTCAATGGTAACACAATATTTTTATTGTTAAGGACTACAAAGGCATTAAGCGAGGGGAGAAGCCACTTAATTTGCCCTGTCCTGAGTGCCTTGCACTCAAACCCACTGTGCTGTTGAAATTTAATGTAGAAAATACCCGATGAGAACGTGCTGTGGTGCTGGTGTGGTGTGAGCTAAAGGTGTGTCTGTGGCTCTGCTGTGGGGCCTGTGATGTTGGCTTCACTTGACACGACTGAGTTCTGCAGGAGCTTAGAATCTCAGAATTGTAGAGTATCCTGAGTTGGAAGGGACCCACAAGGATCATCCAAGTCCAGCAGCCCTAGTCAGATGCCACGGATGGAGCCTGGGCCACGAGGTGCTGCCCGGAGCCGCTGTGCTCCGTGCTCATGAGTTGTTGCTGCTCGCTGGGAGCTGGCGTTCTCTGGAAGCAAAGCCAGAATTTGGGCTCTAAGGCCAGTCTCTCGTGCAGATCCTGCTGCGGCTCAGCAAGCTCTGCGTGCAGGAAGGAGCCTCGGTGAGGAAGAGCAGGAAGCAGCAGCAGCGACTCCTGAGGAACATGGGAGCTCACGCCGTGGTGCTGGAGCTGCTGCAGATCCCCTATGAGAAGGTGGGGCTTTGTGTCACGTTGACAAGCTTTTCATACCTCTGAATCCTCCTGAGCCTCCTCCCTGCACACTGCATGCACAGGGGCTGGTTTAGCCTCACAGCCTATAAAATACCCATGCTCAGACAAACTCTGCTTATTGGAAGTCTTTGAATATACATCTGTGCTCTATCTGGAGAAATATTTGTGCTGTATATTTGTAATGTTTTTGAGATAGATTCAGCTGTGTTGGTGGAAGCAAGCCCCTTGCTGTGTGCCCACCATGTTGGGAACCCTGAGGGCAGGGAGGGGGCTGCTCCCCCAGGGCATTTATCAGCAGCCCTTAGATACAGACCCTCCCCCGAGCTAGAATCCATGTTGTCTCATGGTTTCTTGCCTCATATTTTGCTAAAAAATCAGCAGCAAAAATACCCTTTAACATCTTCTCGTCACCTTTCTGTCCCCTGCATGTGTGTTGGACAGGCAACGTGGAAGGGGTTTCACCCTTGGGAATATGTGAAATTCCTTAAAAACAAAAACAGACAGTAATTTTCCACAGTGCAGCTTCTGCCACCAGTGGGTTGGGAATCCACACTGACGTCAGAGGAAGAGCACCAGTTCCTCAGAGGTGCTTGGAAGGGTGCAAGGAGTGTGAAGGTTCCAGTAAATAGAAATTGGGCTGAGCTGGTGCAATAACAACTTTCCATCCCTGCTCTGCTTCCCCATCCTGCCGGAATGTGCTCCAGTGGAACATGGCAGCTTTCCTGGGCAGCCCCGAGGTGATGATGTGTGGTTTGGCCAACGGGCTGGGATGTTCAGAAGTGTAGAAGTGCCTAAAGCACGTTGCTGGCAGGCCTGGCTGTGGAACAGGCAGTTTTAGAGAATAAACTACTGTAATTGCTATTATGGACTTTATTTTTGACGCTCTTTGGAAGCACGGAGCTGGCCCGGCTCATCCCAAATGTCTGTGAGCTGGGTGGAGGTTTGTTTTCCTTCGGGGTGTGAGAGACGTGACAGTTCCCTTGCTGGAGCTGTGGCTCATCCTGTGCTCACCTCAAAGTGAACCTTTGGATTCCTTTTAACCCCCTCTCCTTTGTCATGCAATCCCAGGCTGAAGACACGAGGATGCAGGAGATAATGAAGCTTGCACACGAGTTTCTGCAGAACTTCTGTGCTGGGAACCAACAGAACCAGGCCTTGCTGCACAAGCACATAAACCTGTTCCTTAACCCAGGGGTAAGAATAACCTCAGGCAATGATTTATTTTCAGTTCCAGCAAGAGAAGGGACTGGACTCAGTGTTGCCTCTGGGGCTGTTCTGTTGCAAGACTGGTCGAAGAGGTCACATTTTGTTTTCATTCTAGAGCCTCAAAAGTTGGCAAGATGTTTGTTTAGGGCTGTTTCGGTGTAGAAAGTTCAAGAGGCTGAAGTGGAGTGAAAAATAGGCTGAGATAGGAGCTGTGGTGTTGAAAGCTGAGGTCCTCAGCAATGTTCCCCTCAGCCCTGTGCCTGCAGGAGTGTTAGCTTTACCCTGCCTTCAGTGGGGATGTGGTGGGCTGTTTCTCTTCTGACTTTTTCCCTTCCTTTCAACCCCTCCACCAGATCCTGGAAGCAGTGACAATGCAGCACATTTTCATGAACAACTTCCAGCTCTGCAGCGAGATCAACGAGCGTGTGGTTCAGCACTTCGTCCACTGCATCGAGACGCACGGCAGGAACGTTCAGTACATCAAGTTCCTGCAGACCATCGTCAAGGCAGAGGGGAAATTCATTAAGAAATGCCAAGATATGGTAATGGCTGAGGTGAGAGCTGCAGAGATTTGCAGGGTCTGAACAGAAGTTTGCACATAGCAGTTGGTGAACATGACAAATTGATCCTCTCGCTTCGGGGACTGCCAAGAAGCTGACAGCTCTCACCATGCAAAAAGAGCATTGCAGCTCTCAGGAAGCTCAGGCTTTTTGTGACCAAAAGCTCTCGGAGCTCTTGGCTCACAGGTGTAACGAGGGGTTGGTTGTTAATGGCACAAGTGACTTCCCAGGCCTGTACACAACAGCATGTAGGTGGGGTTATGAAGCAGCAGGGCCTTTCTCTAGCAAAATTGGCTGGAAGAGAATTAGTTTAATTTCAAGATCACTAAAGCAGAAGGAGAGTTTCACCATTATAGTTTTTTGATGGGAATTTTTTTATGAAATCATAGAACCACCATGGAATCACCTTCCACTGTCCCACTGCTCCAAGCCCTGTCCAGCCTGGCCTTGGATACTGCCAGGGATCCAGGAGCAGCACAGCTTCTCTGGGCACCCTGGGCCAGGGCCTCTCCAGCCATATTTTCCCTGCTCTCTAAACCGACTCTTTTTCAGTTTAAAGCCATTTCCCCTTGTCCTGTCTCTGCAAGCCCTTGCAAATAGTCTTAGCAAGGTGTACTTCTTCAGCTGTTTGAATGCTGAAGGGGGAAAAGATGAGGGCGATTCACCTGGGTAACTGGGAAATTGGGGTGTCAGGATAAAAGGAATAGGTAGGAGAAGGGTGAATGGATGCCTTTAGGTGGGTTATTGGATGGGATCTGCTTGGCAGCGTATTTGCACATCTGATGGGATGTTTTGGCCTCCTCAGCAGGGGGAGCCCCAGGATCAGATTTGTCAAATCAGGCTTTTGAACATCAATCCTGATAGATGAATCCAAAATCTTCCCTATTTTGTTGTTTAGCTCAAAACCAGCTCCGTGAGCTTCTCAACACATAGTTGAGTGTGAGATGCTCAGCAAGGAGTTTCCCTGGGGTGAGCACTGCCCTGGGGTTTTCCTCTGCATTTCATCCTGCTGTTTTTACAGCCCTGGATCCCTGTGTGCTCAGCAGTGCCCAGCCTGGAGCAGGGCTCAGTTTGCTTGATCTCCTTCCCTTCCTGGAGTTCCAGGAGGGCTGAGCCGCTCTGAAGTCGTGGCCAGCCAGGTGTCAGATGTGAGGCTGATGGAAATCTTCAGTGTGTGACTTCATGTGTCACTCTAGGCCTTGGAAAATGGCTGCTGTTTGCTGGGAAAGGTAGAAGGAGTGAACCCCTCAATGCTCCCATGCAGTGTGCCCTGGGCAGCTCTCCACCAGCTCAGGGCTCTCCACAGCTGTGTTAGAAAGCCACCGAGGTGACATCTGTGAAGTGCAAAGGCACAATGCAATGTCACAGACTCCTCAGCACGGGTTGTTGCTAAGCAGGCAACCGGACTGGCTTTGAGCTCCTTCAGCAGTTCAGAGTGGTCAGTTCTCCTCCCAGAGCCCTGTGTCCCTCAGCCCAGCCCAGGAGCAGTGCAGTGCCCAGCTGTGTCCCTGAGGACAGCCCAGCCCAGGAGCAGTGCCCAGCTGTGTCCCTCCGCCCAGCCCAGCCCAGGAGCAGTGCCCAGCTGTGTC
>VZRM01002778.1:400532-424888 GCA_013397955.1 Grantiella picta | reverse complement strand
CAGTGCCCAGCTGTGTCCCTCAGCCCAGCCCAGGAGCAGTGCAGTGCCCAGCTGTGTCCCTCAGCCCAGCCCAGGAGCAGTGCCCAGCTGTGTCCCTCAGCCCAGCCCAGGAGCAGTGCCCAGCTGTGTCCCTCAGCCCAGCCCAGCCCAGGGGCAGTACCCAGCTGTGTCCCTGAGGACAGCCCAGCCCAGGAGCAGTGCCCAGCTGTGTCTCAGTGCCCAGCTGTGTCCCTCAGCCCAGCTGAGCCCAGGAGCAGTGCCCAGCTGCCCTGCAGGGCTGTGCTGCTGTGCAGGGGCTGAGGAGCAGCACTGGGGATGTGCAGTGGGACAACCTCTGCTGAGGGGAATGCTGTGGGGTATCCCAGGCTGTGCTCTGCTGATGGAGTGCTTTCCTTGCCCTGCAGCTGGTGAATGCAGGGGAAGATGTGCTGGTGTTCTACAACGACAGAGCCTCCTTCCAGACGCTGGTGCAGATGATGAGGTCGGAGAGGGACCGCATGGATGAGAACAGCCCCCTGATGTACCACATCCACTTGGTGGAGCTGCTGGCTGTGTGCACAGAGGGCAAAAACGTCTACACAGAGATCAAATGCAACTCCCTCCTCCCTTTGGACGACATCGTTAGGGTGGTGACCCATGAGGATTGCATACCCGAGGTGAGGGCTGGCAGGAGAGCTGGGCTGTTTGTGTTTGAAATGGGCTGGGCTTGGCTGAGAGGGTTGGGACTGCTGAATGTGGCCTGGCAAGGGGGTTGGTGCAGGTGGGCACTGAGCTGGGAAACCTCAGTCCTTCCCTGCTGCTGCTGCTGGCACCCCCAGTCAACCTGCACAGTCAAATTAAATCCTTTTCTACTTACTCCTTACCCGAAAATGGCAATGTGATGCTGTACTGGGTTTTATAAGGTTCTTGAGGCAGAGAGGTTTATGGATGTGCTGCTAACCTTGAACAGATGGTTCTGCAGAACTGGAAATTATTGTTATGCTGACGTTTTGTCTGCAGTAGTCCTGGTGGTTTTTTATTGGATGGTGTCTTGCTATTCAAGGCATTAAATTTCACCAGTGTTTTAAGTAAAAGGAAGAAGTAGAATTCCAAGTGACTTATGTAGCAATTTTAATGTGACATGATATTCATTCATACCACCATTCAGGTTTTTATTCTTTAATAATTATTTTCTCTACTTGTAGGTGAAAATAGCATACATCAACTTCTTGAATCACTGCTATGTGGACACGGAAGTAGAAATGAAAGAGATTTACACCAGTAATCACATGTGGAAGCTGTTTGAGAACTTCCTGGTTGACATCTGTCGGGTAATGTATCTGCATCAAGGAACTGAACTCAGAAAGCTTAAAAACCTGTTTAATCCAGTAAGGATAAGACATCCCAGTGCATCAAGGCAATAAGTACCCTGAATACTCTGTTTCTGCAAATATGTGCCTCCTTTTCTTATGCCTGTGGATTCCATTAGTCATATTCCATGGAACACATCAATATTTTCCTTTTTAAAAGAAAAAAAAAAACAGGCCCAAACCAAAGCTCAGTGAAGCTCCACACCCTGCTCCTTTGTCCAGTGCCTTTTCTGTCCTGCCACCTGGCCTGCTTATTCTGGTCAGGATCACTGAGCTCCTTCCTGAGCAGCACTCAGTGTTTTTTGGCAGGTCAGGACAGATTGTTTTCCAGGCTTGGCGTTTATTTGGCCATATGGCTTTTTGCCTGGGATTCCAAGTATTTCCCCATACGAAAGCATTACACCTCAGTCCTCCCTGTCCTTCTCTTGCTTTCCTCCAAGACTGTGTGGTTTTTTGCCTCCCCCAGCAGTGCTCTGTGCCAGCAGATCAAACCAGGAGCAGCACTGGCTTTGCCCTGCTGTGTGCTGGAAACGCAGAGCCCCAGTGCCATCAGTGGCATTGAACTGCTGGGCCCAGGACAATGTGAGATGAGGAATTCCAGTCTCAGCTGCTCCTGACCCTGCTCTGGTTTGTGCTGCAGGCCTGCAACAACACCAGCGACAGGAAGCATGCAGACTCCATCCTGGAGAAGTATGTGACCGAGATCGTCATGAGCATCGTCACCACCTTCTTCAGCTCCCCCTTCTCTGACCAGAGCACCACCCTGCAGGTGGGGAAATGCACAGAGACACAGCAGGGAGATCACAATTGTGTTATTCCACTGTGGTGCCATTTACAGTGCAAAAGAAACACCTGTTGTAATGGGGGAGCAAATATTCATCACTGTTCTTGGTTACCAGAATAGTTTTTTTGCTGTAGAAATGGGAGAATTTGTAGATCAGAGTACAAATGTTCTTCTAGAAAATCTCAAGTGTTGCATTACTTCATTAGTGGATTCAACTCTGCATTACCACCAAGGTCTTTTGCAGAGAATTCTTGTGTGTAACAGAATCCCAGAATGATTTGGGTTGAAAGTGACCTTAAAATCTACCTCATCCAAACCCCTGCCACTGGCATCACAGGGGGTCAAAGGTGATTGATTTAAAAAAAACATGTTTTATGGAAAGACTCAAATTTCCCTTAGAAAAAAAGGCATTCAGAAAAAAAATCCGGAAGCTCTCATGTGTCTCACTGAGCAGTTCTTTGCCTTGTTCAGAAGTTGGGCAAATGTGAAGGAGGAGCTTGGAACACTTGTGCAGTGAGAAGGCAGAGACTTCCACAGCACAGCAGCAGTGTCAGGATATTGCCCTAATACTTGTATTTGCACAGAGATAACATTGTTCTTTCTTCCTAAATAACTTTTTGGGAGGAGTGTGGGTGGAGTGGTCAGGTGTGTGGCAGGAGGTTTGGAAGGGCAGTTGTTGAAACTTGATGCAGCCTGGTTGTGCCAAAGGCAGGTGTTTGCAGTGCAGTCTCAGTTCTTAGAGCTCATCCAGTTCTCCCCTAACCATGTCTGAGCTCAGGTGAGTGAGCAGTGCAGCAGCTGATTTGCTCCTCAGGTGACTTCAGTTGCTGTTGCCCATCACCTTCTGTGCTCATCAGAGAAATGAGAAATGGAGATTGCAGCCTTGTCCCCAGGGCTCTGCCCTTCCCTCTGTGCCATCTACCTGGGCTGCTCTCAGTTACCATCTCTGAGATGCAGCATTTCAATACCCATCTTGCCATCCTATTTTAGCCATCTGTTAATGTTATATCAGCAGTTTTTCTTTAGTTTCTCAATCTCCCCCTCTGTCTAGCAGGATGAAGTCACTTGGTTCACCTCTTTTCCCATCTCAGTTGATAGATCTGTCTTGTCCTAGATTCCTCTTTCTATCTCAAAGATATAAGAGGAATCTTATAGCAGTTAGAGAGTTATAGAGAAGCAGTTTCTCTCCCTTTTCCTGCCTGTCAATACTCTTGTCTATACCCAGGGATTCTCCTGGCTGAGGAGCACCTGCCTGGTGTCCAGGTGGTCACCTCCCTGCTCCAGGTGGCATTTCCTCCCCTCTGGGCTGCAGCCAGGGCTCCGCATGGGTGAGGGATGTGCTCTGGGTTCAGTCCCTCCCTGCCCTTCCTGCTGCACTTTCCCATCCCTTCCCTTCCCCTGCCAGCCTCCTCTTGCCTCCTGCTCCTTCATGTCAGGGCTTGTTGGACTCTAATTGCTCCTGCCCTGAGTCAGGCCCAGCCTTGCTAGTTCAGGGAACACCTTGTACATCCATCATGGGGTTCAAATCATATCAAATTAGAAGGACACAAATGTCTTTGCAAAGGAGTGCTGCCCACAGCTTCTCTTTAAGCACTGTTCATCCTGTTTGCCTCCCAGGGCTGCTGCTGCCCAAGGCTTCCCTTCCCAAGTGCACTTGGAGACATGAGGGACATGGAGGAAATTTATTTTGATTTATTGACCTTGTTTAAGCAAATGAATCATCGTAAAGACCAAAAAGTCTTTAGACATGAGCTGAAAGGAATATATGGGTGGTTTAAATCCAAACATGCAGGTATTTTCAGGGCCCTGGGTCAATGCTGGTGTTTTGCCATGGTTTTTGGCTTGTTTCCAGAAAGGATAATGGGTATTTGCCTCCTAGCAATTTTGGGGGCTAGAATTTTGATTCTCCTCTTGTACATTTTATAATGGTGTTTGATTTGAGCTAATAGATTTAATTAGCTAATAGATTTGGCTTTTTACTCTAATTACACTTTTTTCTTGCAAACAGGCTTTACTGTTGGCCAGAATAAACGAGGTATTTTTCCCCTGGTTCCTAAATCCTGTGGTGTTTGCACTGTGGTGTATTTCCCTTAGCTGATAGAAGCATTCCATAGCTAGTGGGCACAGGGACACAGGGTATTCTGTCTCAGTTTGGAATATTTAAAATACTCTCTCTTCTACTGGTAAAATAAATTGTTTTACTAAGTAATCACTGTACAAAACCAAATGGAGTTTTGGTCACTGTTGTTGAGCAGCTGCAAAGGTGGAAGAGCAGAGCTCATGGGTGTGTTGGAGCAGCTCACCTGTCAGTAGTGGAAGATCACCTTGTGAAATTCGGGGGTGAAAACCACACCTCAATTTTAGCTGATCTGTAGCAGCTGCAGTGTTTGCCACTAACTACTGCCTGTGCTCCAAATAACACACAGCTGGTTTCTCAGTGAATTGGATACCAGCTAATAAAGCTTGGAATGATGAGTTCTCAGCTCTGGAGCTGTGCTGTCACCTAGCCAGTCTCATTTACCTGTGGCCTCTTGAGTCAGCTGCTGGTCAAGACTAAAAGAGGAATCTGAGTGCCAGGGTTGCTGATAGCTCAGATTAAACAGATGAAGGTGATGCTTATTTCCTTTGCTTAGTCAAGCCTCAATTAGCAGGGCTTTCTGCTGGAGAAGCTCCTGTTTCATGTTTCCCTTCCAGCTGGTTCCCACCCTTCCCATCCAGTTGCTGATGGTAGATACTGTGGCCACCACGGGAGTTGCCCAACAAGTGCTGCAGACCAGTTAGCAGTGACTGGAGAGCTGAGGGTGGCTCAGCCCTGGGCTGGGAGCAGCAGTGTGACTGTGCTGTGCTTTGTTGCAGACTCGGCAGCCGGTGTTCGTGCAGCTGCTGCAGGGTGTGTTCAGGGTGTACCACTGCACTTGGCTCATGCCCAGCCAGAAGGCCTCTGTGGAGAGCTGCATCCGGGTGCTCTCTGATGTGGGTAAGCAGTGGCTGTGAGCAGAGCTGCCTGCTCACACCTGGGCAGCCAGGATGTGCTGCTTGGGTCGTTCTGCCACAGGGACAGGGCAGGTTGCTTCCTGCAGTGCCACCTGGGGATAACTCGTGGTCCAGTGATGCTGATGGGTTCTCGTGGGTGTTGTCACTGTCACCTGAAGTGCTGGCTCTGTCTAACCTCAAAACTCCCTGCAGTCATGTTGATCTGCAGCAGGGAGATGGTTTTCATGGAACTGCTGAGGTTGGAATAACCCTGTAAGAACGTCGGGTCCAAGCTGTGCCCAATGCCCACCTTGTCCCCAGCCCAGAGCACTGAGTGCCACAGCCAGGAATTCCTTGGACACCTGCAGGGGGTGCAGACTCCCTGGGGTCTGCAAACTGGGGACTGCAAACCTCCCTGGGCAGTTCCAATGCCTGAGCACCCTGTCCATGGAGAAATTCTTGCTGATGTCCACCCTGAGCCTCCCCTGGCACAGCCTGGAGTGCCACTCCTGCCCATAAATTGGCTCCACTTTCAGTGTCCACAAGAGTAGCTTGTACTGGATATGGGGTCAAGTTCTGCTGACGTGTGTCCACGTGTGGCAGCACGAGTTGTTGGGGGTGTGTGTTTAGGGACAGATTCCTACTCCCACACTTCAAAGACAGTAACAGCTCTGAGGTGTGGAAACCTCCAAACACAACCCTGCCCAGGCCTGACCCACTGCATGGGGACTGAGCACTGCCTTGTTTAAAATGCACTCAGACTGTTCTGCAATGGTTAAGGTTGGAAAAGATCTCATAAGGTCACCAAATCCAGCCATCCACCCAGCACCACCACTGTGATCACCAGTGAACCACGTCCTCAAGTGCCACATCCACAGGTTTTTGTGACCACCTCCCTGGGCAGTCCTTTCTAATGGTTTTTACAACCTTTAGAGTGAAAAAAAATTTCTAGTGTCCCAATTTCATAATGTCTAAGATAAATTTTCCCTGGTGCAACTTGAGGATGTTTGCTCTCATCCTATCAAGGAGGGTTTGTAAAAGGAGTTGGTAGAAGGAATTGGCATGGATGTTTGTCCTGTTTTTGTGTTGGTTCACAGACTCAAGATCTCACTTCCCCCTGCTTTTCCTCATTGCAGCAAAAAGCCGAGCGATTGCCATTCCCGTGGATTTGGACAGTCAGGTGAACAACCTGTTCCTGAAATCCCACAACATCGTGCAGAAGACAGCCATGAACTGGCGCATGACCGCGAGGAACGCTGCCCGCCGCGACTCAGTGCTCGCTGCCTCCAGGGACTACAGGAACATCATTGAGAGGTTGCAGGTGACTGCTCAGCCCCCCTTCCTCCTGCAAAACTCAAAGTCTCATCTGACCAAACCCTGAGGTCTTGTAATGTCCTCAGACAGGACAGACCTAATTGCCTGTCCCTCTCCTGCCCTTGATAAACTGAATTCACCTCCAAATGTGTATGTTTTTAATGTTGAAACGAGGCTGTGGTTGTATCCCAGGACATCGTGTCAGCCTTGGAGGATCGCCTGCGCCCTCTGGTCCAGGCAGAGCTGTCAGTGCTGGTGGATGTGCTCCACAGGCCTGAGCTGCTCTTCCCAGAGAACACGGATGCCAGGAGGAAGTGTGAGAGTGGAGGTTTTATTTGCAAGTAAGTTGTCTTGGAAGTCTGGCTTGTTTTGCTTTTTCCCAATTTTCCCATGTCCCATAGAACAGAGTCCCCCCTGCCCAGCTTGGTAAATACTTGATATCTGATATTCCTGTAAAAATCAATGTTTTTCATGTGCTCAGGGCAATGGCCTTGGAGGGGGAAAAAGGCTCCTTGTGGGAATGGGGAAAGACTGGTTGATATATTCTCCCAGCTATTGCTTAAAAATGTCTGTTTGCTGCAGCATGCAAATGTCCTGAGCATTGAATAAATGAGTTAAATTTTGAGGTGATCCCAGTTCTTGAGACCTGCCTTCACCCCAGTAATGCTTGTGAGGTGCTGGGTGAATACATCAGGGTCAGTTGTTATCATGGGCATCACCAGAGTTAGAGGGAAGGAAAGGGAAAGATTCCAAGGTCATGCAGAGGGCAATTCAGAGCAGATCCAGCTTCTCCCATCACCTCCTGGAGGGGTGGGCTCTGTACAGGGGCTATGGGAACTGGGCCATAGTTAGTCCCAGTTGCTGGGTGGGATGGATTTCAGATTGCACTGTCCAGAGCTCTCAGTCTGGTTTTTAACCAAATGGAATAGATTTCTTACTGCTAAGTGGTTGTTCTGGAGTACCATCCAGGTCCTGGATCCCACTGATTCCTTGCTGCCTGCAGCCAGAGGGGTTTTTTTCCTCTTTTCTTGCCCAGGCACTGCAGGTTCCTCCACAGCTTCCCCCAGTAGCTGTCAGGTGTTGTTCTGGAGAGAATGCTCCAGAATGGTTGTGTAACAGTATGATGATAAAACTTGTTTGCAGCATAAACCAACTAAGATAACCACATCTATCTTAGCCCATTTTTAGAATATTTGCACTAACCTGATTGATGGCTTTTTTCAGGTTAATTAAGCACACAAAACAGCTGCTGGAGGAGAATGAGGAGAAACTGTGTATTAAGGTATTACAGACGCTCAGGGAAATGATGACCAAAGATAGAGGCTATGGAGAAAAGGTAAGGTCCAGCCCATCATTCTGTGTTAAATACTGTCTTTATTCAGTAAACGAAAATAAAATTCCTGCTTTTTCAAGCTGTTTTGTATGTGTAAGCACTTCGAGGCTGGAGCAGGAACAAAACATTTTTAGTCAACTAATACCTTTCAAATCATATTTGAAGTTAAGCTTTTTTCTGTTGCTTTTCTATTTGAGACTGGCAAGTTTAAGTCTAATCCCTGCAGTTGCTGGCACTCTAAAATACCAATTTTGTAATGTTTTTATGAAACCTATAACCTCTTTATCTGCTTTCTGGGTCTAGGTGACTCTTCACCAGGTCACGTAACCTTGCAACAAGAGGGCATTTTGTAGTTAATTTGAATTTGTGTACAACTGAGTAATCTTGTGATTTATAGATGGAAAGTCTCTGTACACCCACCTGTGGTTTTTCTTTCCCTTTCCTACATACAACTCTTGACTGGTTGAGAAGAACACTTTTCTGTAGGTACAGACCTGCTCTTTATTTACATCAGGAGAGTGTGTATGCACTCAGATGTTTGTGTATCTAAAAGGGGCTACAGTCAGCCCAGACTGGGATTTGGAGATTCTCCTGGAATTCCAATCAGCTGAGGTTCTTCCCATGCCACCCAGTGGGTACAGAGGAACACACCCTGCAGTGAAGGTGTTGGGGAGCAGCTGGGAGGGGGAACGGGGAGCAGCAGTGGTGTGGAAGGACTCTCTCTGCCTCGGGGAGGCTGTGCCCAGGAGCAGGTGGTGTCTCAGTCCAGCTCTCCCCTGCAGCTGGGTTTGGAGCTGTTGCCTCGTGCTCAGTTCACGGCAAAAAGGGCAAAAACTGCAGAGTTCCGTAACAGCAGTCATTGTTTGGAGCAGCTGCCAGGGAGGGAGATGCTCCACAGGCAGAGGGACCTGGAGCATCCTGGCCAGCTGGGAATGTCACCAGGAGGCAGGAGCAGGAGGTGGTGCTCTGGGGAGGGCACAGGGGAGCCTGGCACACGTGGGTGTGCATGTGCACGTGTGGGCTGCTCCCAGCACACCCAGGGAGCACACAGCCCTGCCAGGGAGCAGGAGCCTCCCAGGAAAATGCCCCAAGGGTAGGGATGGCCAGGGCTGTGCTCCCTGCCCTGCCAGGAACGCTCTTCCCACGTGCTGCCAGCCCCAGCCCAGCTCTCTGCCTGCTGCTCTGCTCCTGCCTGGGCACCTTCTCTGTGCAGCAGCAGTGTTTTTGAATAAATTCACTGGCTTGGGACAATGCCTTAACTGCAGGAAAGCTGCACATCCCTGTGGGATGAGGAGGGAGCAGGGTCCACAGGGAAGGGCACAGCTGCAGGTGTCAGCTTGGAGCACATTGTGCTCTGCTCAATGGCAGAGTCCTGTGCTGGGTCATCACTTTCTGTCCTCTCCTCAAGGTCCCTTCATTCACACCTCCCTCCTGGAAGGGACTGGCTGTGGCCTGCAGGAGTCAGTCTGCTCCTGGGGAAACGAGTGGGATTGGGGATCCTCTAATGAGTGCTGCTGTTTCCTGGTGTTCAGCACTGGGGGTGTAACAGCTTCAGTGTAACCATGGGTCACATTTTACACTTCTTCAGCAGATCAGTGTATCCTGTCCTGTTAAAACAGCCAGCAGCCACTGTCCAAGGTCACCTTAAGTAATGAAAACTGTGGGTGATGAATACTGTTTATTCCATTCACCAGTGAAACTCAAATGAGAGCATTGAGGGTTTTCCTTAAATGCAGTCTGCCACTGAGAGATTTTCCAAAATGGAAATTAACTTCCAGGAGTTGCTTAGACTTCATTCAGCTAACTTGGATGAAGCAGTATCTCTAGAAGCTGCAGTTAACATACCTTGCACCATTCAGACCACAGAGAACCCCACAAGATACTAAAAAATCTTCAAAGTGTGACAGAAGCATTAATTCCTGAAGCAGTAGCTCTGTTACATAAGGAGTCAGAATATGCCTGCCTGGGAAGTGATTTCCGAGTCGGAAGAAGCAGCTGATTGCTCACAGATAGACTGTGAGTAGTAGTAGAACAGCTTTTGCTGTCTGGCTGTGAGCAGTGCAGTCGGATTTATTCTCCCTTGTGACTCAGAGAACTGAATTTAGTCGCCACCTAAAAAGCAGCACCTTTTGTTTTTAAAATCATCCTGTATTGTAACCAAAAAAAAGACGGAAAAGAAACACCTTACACTGTAAAAACCCCACTGTAGATGCTGGAGTCCCTACAGAGAGATGGGTTCCCTACAGACAGGTGGCAGAACTTCCCCTTGTGACCAGCATATTGACCTGAGAAGCACAGAATCGTGGAATGGTTTGGCTTGGAAGGGACCTTAGAGATGACCCAGTTCCATCCCTGCCATGGGCAGGGACACCTCCCACTGTCCCAGGTTGCTCCAGCCTGGCCTTGAACCCTTCCAGGGATCCAGGGGCAGCCACAGCTCCTCTGGGCACCCTGTGCCAGGGCCTGCCCACCCTCACAGGGAAGGATTCCTTCCTAACATCCCACGTCACCCTTCTCTATCAGTGCAGAGCTGTCACCCCCTGTGCTGTCCCTCTGCCAGGGCTCTCAGCAGTCCCTCCTCACCCCTGTCCAGTCACAGAGCGCTGGTGAAGCTCTGGCACTGCCTGTGGTTCTGCTGAGCCCCACGTGGTGCTCTCTGGAGCAACCTGAGTTACGTAAGGATGGGGCTCCTCCTCTGCTGCTGCATCTCCCACCCCACATAACAAGTGCCTCACCCTGCTGGCCCGTGTCCCTGTTGAAGGTGGGAGTGCAGGGAGGACACGGCTGTGCTCCTGTCACCTCAGCCCCACAGCTGGGCTCCTCCTCAGAGCGAGCAGAACCCGTGAGGAGAGCACAGATGCACAGAAGCCCGTGGGAAGGCTCAGAATTTTACATATTGCTAAAGACTCCTCGCTTGGCACGCGCTCAGGATGGCTCAGTGACGGGGAGCATACTGTGGAGTATTTAATAGGCACCAAGCTGCACTACATTGACAGTGTAGGCTAGACCCAAGTTTTTCACTGTGCTGAAACATGTCATTCATGCACGTCTCTCCGGGTGCCTAGCAGCTGACTCGCTCAGCTCCGCAGGATTGGGACTGGAAAGCTCCAGCTTTCCTCCCAGAGTGGAGATGCAGCTCCTGCACTGCTGCTGCTCACAGCTCGTGACACTCCTGTGCCCAAGGGTGAAGTCCTTGGCTCCGGGTCAGCCAGCCCACGTGGTTTGTCACTGGCACAGCAACAAAGCCAGGGCACATCCTGCCTCCCGAGCTCCCTGGCACAGCATCCCCAGCAGTGTCTGTTCCCTAACCCGGTGCTGGCAGATACTCCTCGTGCCCACTGTAAAGATAATGGGGGATTGCAGCATTAAAGTGTTAAATGATTTATAAGATCCTAACGTGAAATTTATGTGTCATTTCTCTTACTAATCCTTGCTTTCAATTCTTCCCCTTCTTTCTTTCCCAGCAGATTACCATTGAATTGGATAATGCTGAGGTTTTAATTTTATTTCTTTTCTCCAGTATTGTTTCTATGGTGTTTGTTTTACCAGTAGCCCTGTGATCTGTCCTGTCTGCAGCACTGAGCATTCTGATTTGTGTGCCTGTGTCAGTGAATTAGTGGAGTTTTCAGTCTGCTGTGTGTCTATCCCGGGAATAGTTACCATAACTAATTCCATATGTCATTACTTGGAATATTGATCCAAATGGAGTTATCATTTTTGGTAGTCTGCAATCAGATGGTGCCGTGGTAGATGCTGTGAAGTCTAGGATCAGATGTGGAGGATGAACTGCTCTAAGCAGTCAGCATTTAGCACTCAAGCACCATTCCAGTGTCATTTGTGAGGGGGATGCTTCTCTTTATTTGGAAAGCTAAATCCTGAGGTTTAATGGTGTCCATGCAGAAGCTAGAAGAAGGTGGGTGCAGGTGGGACTGGGGAGAGGCAGCTCCCTGTGCGGAAATGGTGCTGCTGCTTTTCCCAAAAAGGTGACAGTCCTACAGCTCGTGAGAGCATCTCAGTGCCCTTCCTGCTGCCTCTGCTCGGGTTTGGGTGTGAAGCACGTCAGGCAGGCGGGTGGGCTGTGTGTAACCCTGTGGGATCAGCCACTTGGGAAGCTATTTCTGGGTGAAGAGCTTCCTGCGTCACCCCCGGGCTGGCGCTGCGGCTCTGTCTGTCCTGCTGCAGGCAGGAAAGCCCTGCTTGAGGGAAAACTTGGAATTTAACTGAAATGGAGCTTTCCAAGGACTGACAAGCCGAGTGTCTGGTCGGGGCAGCAGCGCAGGGCGAGGGAGCTGAGCTGCCTGTGCTGTGCAACTTCCTCATCAGCTCAAAAAAACCCTCGTGTGGGTGTGGAATTTGCATAAATGTATAATACTGAGAAAGTGATTGACTGGCACCTTATTTTACTGAAATACCACGGAAAAAAGAAATATTTTCCTCTCAGTGCTTTGTTTCCTGTGTTCTCTCCCAAGCCAGCCTTTTATTTGGAACAAAGCTCAACCGCTTAAAATGTCTAAAGCATTTCTGACCTTTATTTCGTGGAGTAGGTAATGAAATCTGCAGAAAGCAATTTATGGTGTGACTTATTAATTTTGATGTTCATCACCTGAATTCACTGGGTAAACTTCATTCTGAAAATGAAATATTTGGGGACCTTGCCTGGTAAAATGGATTTGAAAGCCAAACTATTTGTCACAAAAGCGTGACAGACAAAAACTGTGCATGTCAGGCAGGGTTGGCCTGGAGGGTCTTTTCGGCTCAGGAGGGCTTTTTAGGGTGGAAGCAGGAGGTCCAGTCAGGGTCTGGGGTCCCTTCCTTAAGAAAAATGTCATGAGTTTCCCATCCCTAGTTGCAGCCCAGAGTCTGATTTTGACCTGAAAGACAAATTTCTTGTTGCACAAGTTCATTTCCTGTCCTGCCATCACCTTTGAGCTGTGCTGGGATGAGATCTCAGGTGTGTCTCCAAGCTTCACACACAATTCTGGCTTTACAGAGGTGCTCTGCTGTCTGTTTCTATTTTTTTTTCTAATAATCCCAGATTTTTTTCCCTCTTACCTGGGGCACACACACCAGCAGCCTGCTCTGGTTTCCCCAAGTTAACCTGTAGCACAGAAATGTTTCCATCAGGCCAGACCCTTTGCATGATGTGCTGCTGCAGCTTCCCAGAATAGCACGTGTGTATGTATATAATTTTAGCTTGGAGGAACTTCAGAGAGAAAGTTGAATTGTTTAATTGCAAATTAAGTCATAATGTGAAACTCTTTCCCCTTCGGTTTCTGGCTGTGATGTGCTGTCTTTGCCTGCAGTAAATCAGCCACAGCGTGCAGAGCAATTTAGGATTTGGTCTGGAGGCTGCAAAGGAGGAATTTTATTGCTCCTTGATGGAGCAAGTGCATGGAGGGAGCAGGTGTGTGTATAACCATCAGCACTGAGCACTGGCTGCAGAGGGAAAGGGATTCAGATGTAGTTGGAAGCACTGGCAATTCTCAGAAATCCTGGGGTTTTCTTGTGTTCTCCTTGTCAACCCTGGAAACTGTGAACATTTAGAGCAAAGAATGCAAAAATCTCCATTATTAGTAAAATTACTAACTTGCTTTTCTATCAAAACTATGCTCAATTTAATGGTTTTGATCAGCTGAAATGCTCCTTATTCCCTCAGGGGAAACTCCATTGAGGTAACTGTTTATGGCATGATTTCATGGTGGTTTTTTATGTAGGTTGAGTTACCTTAGTTGTGTCCTGCAAGGTAATTCCAGCCAGCAGTGGGCCCAAACAATAATGGATATTAAAAATGACAGGAGATCCATGTGTTTGTTAGTGGAAGTCATGACAGAAAATCAGTGTTAGAGCCCTCCTTAACATTCTTGTGAGTGAAGAAGGGAGTGTCCTTTGGAAGTGGGTGAATAACGCTGGAATTCACCCGATGGTAGGAAATCCCCTGGGCTGGGGGGCTTGGGGTGCTGGAGAAGTGGAGAAGGGGTGCTGCTGTTGTCCTAACTCACATGCTTTCTATCAAGGGTTTGTCCCGTTGTGTTGGAAAGGAGGGACAGGGAGGAACTGGAGTTGTCCAAGAAGTGATGCAGTGTTGATAGAAAACCCTAACCACGGGGAATGTAAACTATGTCACAGCACACTTGCACCATGGTTTTCTTGTTCTGTCCTGCTCTTGGGGAGCTGTGTGCTCAGAGCTTTGGGGTTGTGTTGGGCTGCTCTTTGCCTCTCCTGGGGCATTGGGATCAGGAGTTGCAGGCTCTGGAGCTGAAGAGCTCAACAGGGTGTGTTTGACATTGGTTCTGTGCAGGTGTTTTGGGTAAAAAAGCCAAAACCACCGAGGCAGGGCCTTGTCCTTAAAAGCCCTTGGGCTGAGTCTCCTGATGGCCTCCTTGCTGGGCTGGAACTGCTGTAATCCCATTCCTGACGGAGCTGCTGCCTCTGCTGCTGTCTCAGGGAAGACCTTCAGGGCCGAGGTGAATTCTTCCCGAGTGCCACCAAGTGTGAATCTTCACACAGCAGCGGGAGCCGAGTCCTGCTGTAACGAGACACAACAGCTTAATTTGCTGTTAATTGAATTCCCAGCCCACTGCAAGGTGCAGGCGTGCTGCAAATGCAGATTTGCTGTGTTCCGTGCTGGGCTGAGCTGGGCAGCTCCCCGTGGGCTCCCCGTGCTCCAGCACAGCTCCCTCCCTGCCGAGGTGCCGGCAAGGACATTCCCGTCCCTCTCCCCGGCCTGGGCTGGCGTCTGGGGACACCGTGGGACACAGTTTCCACCTGTGGAGCGAGGCCTGGGTACTAAAAGAGCCCATCCTGGAGAAAGCAGGGATGTTTCCCGGGCTCCAGGCAGGCCCCGTTGGCGCTGACCTGCAGGTGGCACGCGCAGGATGCGATCGCGCTGCGAGATGGCCTACTTTGCTTTGCTTTTTTTTTTAATTCCTTTTTCCCCTCCCAGCCACATTGCAGTGAGCTGTTCCGCTGGGCACCTGCCAACATTCAGGCAGCAGTTACATAAGAAGAGGTTTTTTTCCTGGAATTTAGGCCCGCTGCTGATGTGTGACCTTCAGCAGTAATTGCCAATGGAGGCGGTGGGGATGTTTACAGCACCGGGCTGGCCGGCAGCCTGTGCCGGTAGCGCCGAGCTGGGCTGCTGCTGCTGCTGCTGCTTGCAGCCTCATCCCACAGCCCTGCGGTTCTGCTGGATCTAACAGGGTGAAATAGGGGTGCTCTGCTGCTCCCTGACCTCATCCCACACCACAGCAGCTCTATTGTATTTTCCAGAGTGAAACAGGGGTGCTCTGCTCCTTCCCGGCCTCATCCCACACTACAGCAGCTCTGTTTTATATTCCAAAGTGAAATAGGGATGTTCTGCTGCTTCCCCCACCCCTCAGGGCCAGCAACCACCCATTCAAATCCAGCAAAACTCTGTTAGGACCCTGAGTTTCCCTTGTAGCTATTCAGATGTTTCTAGGATTATGTTGGGGTTTTATCCATTTCTCCCCCTTTTCATGCAGCTGACATGTCTATAGGCAAGCTTCATCCAGTAAAATGCACTTGCAGACCCACTCAGTAGAGTTTAGGTTTGGGTTTTTTTCACCTCTTTGCTTTGGTCTTGAGGTTTCAAGTAGGTGAAAAGGGAACTGAAAATCCTGTTCAAAGGGGTTGCCTGAATTAACCTTCTCACTGCTCTTGAACAATGATAAACTAAAATTGCAATGGCTAAGGTGCAAAATATGTGCGGTTTTATGCATTTTTGATTGGAGTTAGGGAATGTTTTAACCTCTTCAGAGCTGGAAAGCTGCACTTGGGAATTATTTTCCTTGTAGAGAGCTCACTCCACAGTCATTTCTCTTGTGTATTTTGCACTTAGACAGTGCTTCACTTGTTATGTCTCGAGCAGAGGAAATGCAGGCACTCATAAATTTTTGTGGGCTGCCTTATATTTTTTTTCCCCCATGAGAAATCCTGCAATCTTTGAACTGGGTGTTTTTTCTTTTTTTTCACATGGACTGGAATTGGTGAGCTCCTTGGAAAAGGAGACTGGAACATTTCTTACAGTTACTTGTCACCAAAAAAAAAAAAAAATAGTTGTACCATCTGAGTGGTCAATTAAAACAGCTGCTGTAAAATGCTCTGTGAAGGTAGTTCTTTCAGTATTCAGTTACTGCAGAAGTCCTGCAAGATGGAGGATTTAAGGAGGAGGAAGTGGTTGCACTCCCCCTGAAGGGCAGAGACTGAGGTCTCCAGCTCCTGGAAAGTCCCAGCCCAAGTCAAAACATGCTTTCTCCACTGAACATGGTGGAAAATGAGGGAAGGCATTCCCTTAGGCAGATCTTGGTGACCTTTGAGTGCAGCACTGGCAGCCCTTGTGCCAGGTTTGCCACCTCCTTGACTGGCAGTGCATGAAGTCTCTGCACAATCCCTGAGCTGGGGGAGGATGTTCAGCTGTGTCCCTGCCCTGGGGGTGTGGTGAGGCCAGGGCTGGGAGCCTGGGGGAGCTGGGGGGCTGCCCCTGCCCCCAGAATCCCACCAGGACAAGGTGCTGCCTGGTTTAGGCAGCTCTGAGCTCCTCCATCCCCAAAAATGTAACGTGGGAAGCTTGTCAAAGCAGTTCAGTGCTCCTGGGTCCCAGTTATTCCCCTCTGCCCTGAAACTTCTCCATAACAAGTCAAATGCTTGTTTGACAAACACCTACAGATCATCTGCAGGGGCTAGAAATTTCCTCTCCAAATTCTTCCTCAGCTCCACAAGGTAACAGTGTTGGCTTTGCAAAGGGGACTTGGCAAGGAAGCTACACAGAGTTTTGTGGTATTTTTGAAGAGTTATGAAGGACAGCAGCATAATTTGTGCCCTAGTCTGGTGTCATGAATCAGACAAGGTGATGCTTTTGCTGTGTGCCTTTCAAGGAAGAGCTGCACTGATTTCAAAGGGGAAGCAGAGGAATTCAGAGAAGGGAGGAAAAAGTGGAAAGGGACTTGCAGGACTCAGTCAGAACAGCCATTCCCACTGGAATTCCAGCTGATACTGGAGCTGGCAATGCAGGAGCTGAGGCAGAGGCTTCAGAATAACATTTGTTGGAGATCTTCACTCTAGTTCCTTGCATCTGGATGTACAACCTGGCTATCAAATGCTTAATGTGCTATTTGGCTGACTCTGTAGTTGTGTTTTTTGCCTCTTTATTTCCTGCTCTCTGCCAAATGTCTCCCCCTGCCATCCCAATAATGAGATGCCATATGCATGGAGTTGGGTCAGTTCCTGAATTCACAGATTTTGGGACCAGAAGGGACCTCTGAGTGATTGAACCTGATTTCCTGCACAGCCCAGGGCTTCTCACTCCTCACCGTTGTGTATCCATGGAGCCAAATCCACGGAGTTTGGCTCAGTTTCCTCCAAGTGCTCAGTGTTGAGCTCGAGGACCTCCCAACACAGGTGTCACTTTACTCTTGCCTTGCACCAGCTGGTCACCTTCCTGTCCCATGGAGAGGGATGTTTGGAGAAAGACCTGAAGGATTTGTGTGCTGCTTTGGGAAATACCATCAGTTCAGCAGTCTGAGCTTTGACACCTCTCAGTCCTTTGAACTCTGAGGCAGCCTGGAGTGTAGGAGATTTGTGCTTGGAATTGTAATGCTCTGTCCATTATTTTGCCAAAATTCCAAAGTCTGGTGAGGCTGAAAGGAAAGGATCAGGTTTTTGAATGTGTGTCTGTGTGCTCACACAAACATGGGGGATTTCTCATAAGATTATTTTCCTCTCATTTATTTACAAGGGGAGGTGTTTTCCATCCTGTTTTGCTGAAGCCACTCTCTGGAGCAGCCCCAGTCTGTGAACTGCAATCTCCACCAGCCTTTTAAATGCATTTCAAGCCTTTTCAGTGCTGAGTGGTCTGGGTGTGTACTGCACAGTTGAGTGAAAAAATAATGGAGAAAAGCAATTCTGGTGCTTCAAACTTGAATAAAAATCTTTCTGCTTTTCCTCAAACCTTTTCCACCCTACCACAGTAGTAGTTGTTTGAATTTTCTGTGAAGGAAGGATTAGACAACTTTCATCCTGATTGTTATTTTGAAAGCAAATGGGAATAAAACTTCGAAGAATTCCTCCAGACTGTAAAGGAAAAGGATGGAAAGCTTGTCTGTATCTCAGAAATTGAGATGTAATGAATTCACCCCGGAGTTGTTACGTGCTCTGGTGGTTTTTGGGGGGGATACATCCACTCTTGAGTCAGATACTCCCTTCTGGGAAGCACACGTGGCCTGTGCTGGGGAAATGGATGCTGGAAGCATTCCGGTCACCAGAGGGTCAGAGATTGTACATCTCCAGTCATGGCTCTCGATGAGTGGTTTATTGGCCAGCCTTGGGGGAGTGGAAACTTCAAAGGAAGAGAGGGTTTTGCACAGCAAGTTGAAAGGACCTTTCCCTGGTGCTTGTAAAAAGCACAGATGTTGGACTCTGACCTGGCCACCCACTGGGCTCCAGTTTAAAGCTGTCCACTGTGTCCTGCTACTCACCTGGCTGTGCTTGGTGTTCCACAAACTTACCCCTGCCCCCCAAACCATCCCTTCATTATGGCTGGAGAGCTGAAGTGTATAGAAGCACAGGAAATTTTGGAAAATTACTGCCTTGGGCTGCTCTCCCACCCTGTTCAATCCATGTAAAGCGTAAGGTTATGATATTTGGGTGTTGCAGCACACAGGAGAGGGAGAAGTGTAGCACAGCACCTCTAGCTCAATAATTCTTTGCTATTTGAACCCATTTTGACTCGAAGAATAACAATTTCAGTATTCAGGGTTTATATTCTTACTGGGAGATTGCTGAGGGCTGTGCTGCTGTGGATGATCCACGTGGGCACTGCCCAGGGCTGTGGTTTTGCTCCCAGCTCAGTGTGTGGGGCTGGCTCTGTGCTGTCTGTGCCACAGAGGGAAGGCACAGCAGTTTGTGAGCTGGAATGTGTCATTTGAACTTGGGAAAGAGCAAACTGATTTTGTGCTGATTCTTCATCTGCGCTGCTTTTCAACCCCAAAATATAAACATATCTTTGGTTAAAATGGGGTCAGGGTATCAGCCCAGGAATCCCACAATGGTTTGGGTTGGAAGGGACCTTAAAGCTCATCCAGTTCCACAGGCAGGGACTCCTTCCACTATTCCAGGTTGCTGAGAGCTCCATCCAGCATGGCCTTAAACACTTCAAGGGATGGAAAATCCACAGTTTCTCTGGGAATGCGTCCAGAGGGAAACTTTTGTTTGGAATCCTGAGTCCAGCAGTCATGTCCACTTGACCTGCCAGCTTCAGTCTCCCCTCCCCTGAGGAAGGGACCTCATTTCCCCTGCAGAGGAACAGGCCCTTGGCTCCTGGAGAAAGCAGGGCTGTTTGCTGTGCCCCAGGCAGCTTGTGCAGGCGGTGCTGCAGTCAGGACAACGTGCCCATGTTTTTATTTTCTTCCCGATTTTCGGTGACACCCAGACGCCCCCATGACCCCACAGGGGCCCAGCCTGGGGGCAGCAGGCAGGGCAGGCCAGAACGGTGTGTTCTCTGCAGGAATGAGCTGCTTCCTGCTCACTTCGCTCCTCTGATTCAACCCTCCCCGCTTCCATTTGGCCACAGAGGGGGTTTGCCTGCTTGAGACGTGTCCAGGAGCGGGGACAATGCAAGGAAGTGACTCCCAAAGGCCGTGGGAGCTGGCCAGGGGCAAAGTCCTTTAGCAGGAGGAGGGAGAAGGGTCTTTCCTGGCCAAGGAGCCCCTGCTCGTGGAGCACTGCAGGGGAAGTGCTTTCTCCTGGGCTCCTTCCTGGGGAGTGGAGTCTGATCATTCCCACTCGTGGATCTGCTCTCCCACTCTCTGCTCTGTTTGTCTGTCCCTGTGGCCTCTGGGCAGACACAGCCAGGAGTGCCTGGCTCACTCTGGGATTGCAGGATTGTGAGTGTGTTATTTCCTGGTGTCTGCTCCTGAGAAGTTAACAGCAATTTCCCCACAATTAAATCAGCAGTTGAGTTTGAATGTTCAGGTCTCTGTTGTGTGTCTGTGCTCAACTAGATGAAAGTTACTTGTCTTCATCTGTTTCAGCTGAAGATCAGCATTTTAATTTGAAAAGCTGTCACTATGCAGGTCCTTATCTCATTGCTCCTGTTTGGTGCTGTATCATATATCTTTTATCTTGAGAAAAGTACGTTTACAGATGAGGATCCACGGAATACATTTTTTTTAAAACTGAAATTACAAGGCTGCTGTCTTTGTGCTATGCAGCCCTGGCTTCCTCCTCCTCCCCACTGGGATGGATGTGCAGCATTCCATCACAGCTCCTGGGGGTGTGGTCCCCAAAAGAGCTCTGGGCACCTGCAACTAAATTTTTTTGCTTGTGCCTCTGAGTTCATGCAAAGCAGTTTGGGATGTTCAAAGGATACCTGCGAAGTTTTCCCAGTGTGACCCTTTTAGGAGCTGGGTGGGAGGGTATAAACAATAATTACAGCTACAATTAATTTGTGATGATTCAGCTGAAGTCAAGTGCTTTGCCATCTCTCTTCCCCTCACTGTTGACCACTGGATTGCTGTTGGGATGAAAGATTCTGGAAGAATGACTAATTTTTCTCCATTTTACTTTCAACTAGCTGCCGCAAGCTCCAGAAACGGAGAGCCCTGTAGAGGTGTGTCCCCCACCTATATTTGTACAACTCACAAATATTGGTGTTCAGTAGTCCTAGTGGAGTGTCTTGTTGGTAAAAACCCCTGTGAAATGTGTGTTCCTGCGTGGTGTTAGACAGGGGAAATAAGTAGATTTGTTGAAGTGGTTTATTCCAATACAGCAGTGTGGTAGTCTGAAATTATGAAAAAAAAAAAGTAAACTAATCCCGAATCAGTGCAAATCTAAGGGAAACAACATGGAAGTCTAAATCTGGGAGAGCACTGGTTCTCTGAGCTGTATAGACATGAAGATTATAAATATGAAATCATGTAGAAAAAGATATGTTTCTGGTGGTTTAGACCTTTGTATTTGTAGTTTTTGTGGAATAGTGTTTACATGTAGCCTGAAACCTCTGAGTGGTCATCAAATGGATTTGAGATGTTTGGGAGAAGGCTCCTGGTTTCTGATGGGTCCCTGTACAGAGCAGTTGTTCTACACTATTTCAGATGCTTTAAAGCAGCAAAGCCCCAATGTGCTTCAGGTTTGCAAAGTGGAAGTTGCCTTCCTGAAAATAAATATCTGAAATGAGAGAGGCTTGATTTGGAAACATGCAGGTGCCAAGGGGCTCTGTTCAGTGAGTCCCCACTGCAGTCCCTGCCATTGGACAGGAGCACCCCCAGGCTGTTCCAGAGGCCTCCCCTGTCTCAAATGAGTTTCAGTGACCACGGTGGGATGTGTTGGAGTCCCTCACCCCCCAGAGTGTGTGTCCAGTGGGCTGGGGGTGTACTGTGTGTCTGCATGGGCATGCGTGGGCTGAGCTCCCCAAAGCTGTGTGTGCTGCTGGGAGCTCTAACACCAGGCAGATGTGTTTGCTCCAAAGCCCAGGCATGCCAGGGTGGTGTGTGAGGGTGGCACAGCACAGGGTCAGGGCTGCCCGAGGGCAGGTGTCCTGTTTTGATGGCTTGTCAGTCCATCTCCCTCATCTCCCCCCTCGCATTCAGCTGTGACTTCCCTGATATTCCTCCCCATGAGTGCCAAGATGTTGGTGTTTCTTGAATGTTGTTCTGCTTTAAAATGAACTTTCTGCACGCACAGCAGCAGGAGCTTGATCAAAGTCTACCACAGAGGCAACTGGAGGATCATAGAAGGGTATGTACAGCAGCCAAGCACATTCAGAACTAATCTCTACCTTTCCCTTTTAAACAGCGAAGCCTAAGTCGTGTTAAGAAACTTGTGTGGTTAAATGCTGGCTGTGGGCTCTTGGGAAATCTAAGCAATGAGCATGTTTGCAGAGTGAGGTGCTGGAGCTGCTCCTCTGGGGTTGCATGGGAGGGACGAGTGCTTGGCTGCTCCAAATTAAACTCAGGTCCTGCTCAGGTCCATTCACTCTGTCAAAACACTCCCCTTGGGTGCTGATCACTCAGTTATGAAGTGACATCAATCAGCACTGGTGGAGTTGGCTGCTCTGGCCACACCAGCCCTTTGTAAGCAGCCAAGCTGCAGGATCAGCATCACTGATCCCTTTCTCCATGTCTTCTGCTCTTGTAGCTGGGAACACAACAGCAGCAACTTAGAACTGCTGCACTCTGAAATATTATTAAAGATGGTCTGTTTTAAAGCTTATAACAGGTTTCTGATATCCCTCAGAGCTGTGTGTTGCATCTGCATTGCTGATACGTGTACAATGATATTTCTGTGTGACTTACTCTTACTTAACCTGGTGTGAATGCAGATGAAACTGGACGCTGTTGCGTTTTTCTAGGTACCATATTTGATTTTTCGGATTACTGCCAAACATCTGATATTTGTTTGCACACTGTCCTCATCAGAGTGGTGCACAGCACTAACAGGATGGTTAAAGAACTGTTCTGGAGCCAAGCATTGCAGCTGAATTAATTAGAACATTTCTTAAATATCACTTCTTTTTTCTTCCTTCTACTTTGATCGCATACTCCTATTTTGTTAGCTGGTATGGTGGGTTTGGATAAATTTGTAGGAACCAAAAATTTTCTTCCTGATTAGAATATGAAATGCTGGTGAGTGTGTATGTATTGCTGGACTTGCAAACCATGGACCAGCACACTGACTAGAAACAACTGCTTGACACATGTTCCTACTTGTATTTTCTGTTGATCTGTCTTGTTTTGGATACCCCACACCTTCAGACAGCAGAGGTGCTGCAGGTCTGTCCTGGTCAGGTCTCCACTCACCCCAGCTGTTTGGAGCATGGAATAGATGTCACCTCCTTCTCCACCAGGGGCCACAGGGAAAACCTGAAGCAGCTCCAGGAGCTTTAGTTGCTCTCCTGAGCAGCTGTTCTTGAGGCTGGACGTGTGTTATCTTTGTAGCAAGCAGTAATAATTACTGGTTTAAATGCCCCTTGACAGGATGGCTGCCAATGGGTTCAACAGAGGAGGGAAAAGGTAATGTGAGAGCTCCCTTGTAACCATTTGTGTCCCAGGGCCCAGCTGGCTATCAAGTTGCCTTTCTAATGGGTGCACATGTACAAGGAAGATAGTTCAGGTTTTAATTTTTTTTTTGTCTGGCTTGGCCTTGTTCTGTCATGTAGCCTCCCTTACCTGCCAGACTGGGAGCAGGGAGGTGGATAATGCCCTGCCTCGTGTACTAAACACTCTCATGTTGCTGCCAGTCGCAGGAGCTCCTCCAGGAGAGGAATTTGCTGGAGCTCCTGAGGTGTCTCTAGCCTGTCCCACATGTTCACTCTTTGGCCCAAGCGGTGATGGGAAGCATATGCCCCTTGGAGAAGTGCTCATCTCCTTCTACTGTTGCTTCCCCAGGAATTTTCCTTTTTCTCTGTTGTTTGGGAGCTTTTGGAAGCAGCTGGTTGGAGCACTGACTTTGTGTTTATTTTACATCCTGTTCCCTGACACTTGCTCCGTCCCCATCTGATCCCATCAAGTGCAGCTCTCATGCTGCAGCTTGCACAGTGATAATCCACAGGAGTCGTTTCTGAGCTGCTGGGTTGTGGTGACAGGGTGGCAGTGAGAGCCCTGGCTTGAGCCCCAGCCCAGTGGGGAGGGCAGTGATCCCTCACCAGCTCCAGGCATGTGTTGGGCTTCTCCCTTTGGAAGTGATTTCTGAAATTTGGTAAAAAACTTGATTATCAGACAGGCTTTTGTCTTTTTTCTTTCGGGGTGTAAGGATTTCTTGAAGTGACCTTTGTGAGTGCCAGCTGTGTATCAGAGCAGTGGGACTGCAGCGGGGCTGGAGTTCTGTACAAGCCAATTAATGCATATTTTTTGCTGTTCCATTTACTTGAGTTTTAAAGACCTCCTGTGAAAGTTAAAAATGTAAGACTTCACTTTCGTCAGCTAATGTGTTAAATGACACCTTGAATCTGTAGTCAGACAACTAATTTCATTTGAAATACAACAGAAAATCAGTGACAAGCATGTGTTTTGTGAATGGAATTAAAGATAAGACGCTTTAGGTCATCTGACACATTTTTAACATGAAATTATCTTTGGCTAGATCAATTTTTTAATTATTATATATTTCCTGAATCCTCAGAAAAGCCCCTCCCTCCTCTGTGCAGCACTGTCCCGGGGTGGTTCTGCTGTAACCATGCTGCCATTGGCAGGGCAGCAGCTTGGGTGACAATAATCCCCACTTTTCCTTTGTGCACAAAAACCTTACAAAAATCCCTTAATCCCAATGCGGTGCTTGTGTGCTGGCAGTGCCACCGGCTTTGTCCAGCTCCCCGAATTCCTGGGAATTCCTGTGGAGGCTGAAGTGGCAGCAGTGGGTGACATTCCACCTGGAGGTGTTGGATCTCAGCTGGCTCGTGCTCTGGGATTTGGGGTTATGTGAGAAGCTGCCGTGTGCTGGGATGGCAGGGCTGGAGTGACTCGGGCAGCTGCCAGCAGGGACAGAGCTGGGATCCAGAGGGGGACAGAGCTGGGATCCAGCGGGGGACAGAGCTGGGATCCAGCGGGGGACGGAGCTGGGATCCAGGAGGGACCAGAGCTGGGATCCATCA
>VZRM01002778.1:354505-391070 GCA_013397955.1 Grantiella picta | reverse complement strand
CCTGCCATGGGGAATGGGATCAATGCTCCTGCCGTGAGGAATGGGATCTGTGCTCCTGCCATGGCTGAGCTGAGTGCCCCAGCACTGTGTGTTCCCACAGGGATGCAGGAGGAACCCAAATCAGCTCTGTGCTAACAGCAGGGCATTCCCTGGGTCTCCCACACTGCCCAGGCCATCTGTGAGCCCAGACCCTACAGTCCCCCCTGTGGTTCCCCCACCGTGCCGTCACCAGTGTCTCCTCATGCTTCCAAGGGCTCCTTCTGGCTCGGGAAGGGTGTGAGGGAACTGTGTCGCTCTGAGGGTTGTTCTTGCTTTCCTCTGTGAAATTAAGTTGTATTAAGCTTTTGGGTGTTGCACTAAGAGAACATGTAGGATACAAGGGCTCTTCCTGGTGTAGTTCTGCTGCTGGTCTCATTTAAAGCTGGTTAGGACAGGCAAGCATTGTCACAGGTCAGCTCTGTCCACTCCTCATCCCCAAAAAACATTCCCCCGTGAGGTGGGCAGAACCTCCAGCCAAGGGCAGAGCTGTGCAGGATGGAGGGTGGATGCCCATGGCACAGAGAGTTCGTCTTATTTGTGGAAAATAGAGCTGGGAAGTCCTCCTTCTGCTTTCAGGACAAAGTTTATTTTACAGTTTGCAAAAAAAACCAGGCAATTGAGGTGTTCTGGCAGATTTTCCTTATGGGTTTATTTCAAACTGTGAAGTATGTTCAGTGTGAAATATTTCAGCTGCCATTTCCTTAAGCTATGCAAGACTAATGATATCCATCACTCATGCCCAAAGTGATGGATCTCCAGCGAGGCAGGACGTAAGAGAGATTTCAAGAGAGAGGGATTAGTGATATTTAAAATAAATAAATGAGGAGGGACCAAAAGCAAAGTTAGGTTGGAATTTTCTGCAGTGGAAGCCCTCGCAATATGTTTAGGCAGAATGTTGAGGGCTGGCATTTGTGCTTAATTCAGTGCTTGTGTTAGTGCAGTTCTCCTTAAAATGTGGCTTGTTTGAAGTAGTCCAGCCCTAAGAACTCGTCTGGGGGTGGCAAACTCTTCCTGCAGAGATGAAGTAGCACACAAGTTTTGCATTAGTTCGTGCTGGCAGCCTGGCCGGATAACCCGAGCGAGCTGAGGTCCCTGCAATGATTTCTCTCTGGTGTTGGAATAAAATGTCCTGAGTTGAAGCCAGACTGCTGAGCTTTCTCCTCTTTCTGGAGGGACTTTCCTCTCTGAAATCTCCCCGGCTCGCCAAGTTCACGGGGTATTTTCTGTTCGCTGGCATTAGGGAAATGGGGAAGGAGACGACAACGGTTTGCTTTAATTGGTGAGGCGTTTGCTGGGGCTTTGCCTTCCCTGATTTCTTGGTAATCAGAAGCTTGTTTTGCTGGGGAGTTCTTGGGGATGTGTTGGGATGGTCTGGCAGGGCTCTGTGGCTGATGAAACAGCTGTGGGAGGGTGTGGCTCCTGGAACTCTCCGAGCTCTGCCGGCTGATGGCAACCTCGGGGTGACTCCTGCAGCCAAGGCTGCCTCAGGCCAGGCCAGCCCTCGTGGGGAGCAAACCCAGCTGAGCAGAGCTGCCCAAACCCTTGCTGCTGCCTTTTGGTGCTGTTTCTCCCAGGATCAGTCAGACAGCCCAGCCTGCAACTAGTCTGGGGTGGGAAGTCAAGCTGTTCCATGTGAAACAATCCAACTGTTGTTCCTTTTCTTGGCTGGCAAAGCAGTCGTGACTGTGGGGCAGATCAGGTAACGGGGTGGGGAAAGGTGTTCCGGTAAAGGGGACACACAGCACACACTGGCAAGGCTTTCCCAGGTGAGAGCTGGAAATCAGCTGCCTTCAGCTGCTGCCTGGCTTTTTCCCCGTTTAACAATCCTGCACTGGGCACAGGCTCACTCATCATTGAATTTATTGTGGATTAGTTACATTTCTAGTGGATTAGTTACCTGGCTCTGTCCTCTGTACACCTTACACAAAGGTACCAGACTGCTGTGCTTTATGGTTTCACTCTCCAAAGGACAGGTGTCAGTTCTGCTGGCTAAAATCCAATTTGTCACCGACTGCTGGTATGAGAGACACGTTAAGGAGCATTTCTCCCTGCCCTGTGGTTATCCTGCCTCCATAATCCCACTCCCTTGGACTGCTGGGGAGTTAGCTGAGCTTCTCTTCCACTCATCATTAGAAATTATGTATATTACATATGTCAAAGGTCTTAGAATTAAATGCTAATGCCAGCAAATGTGCCTGTTCTTTGCAGATTTATTTTTTTAATGTGGTTCTACCATCCAGCCTGTTAATGATTTGCAGTATTTAAGAACGTGCCAAAAAATACCCACCACAGAAAATTATATTAATGATGAATAAAAAGCCAGCAAGCAAAAATGGTATTTTCAGTTTAGCACGAAACGTTAGGTAAACATTTCACAGAGTATGTAAATACTCAGAAGGGGAGAGGAGACCAAGTTCCTGGGAATAACTACAGAAGAGACACAAACTTTTAAAAAAAAATCAGTGACTGGAAGTTAGTGACACGAAAAGGAGCTTAACCACATATTTCTAACAGTTGTTAACCACTGGCATAGACCATAGACAGACATAGTTCATAATCTCTGACACTTTCTCAAAGACAGGGTGTTTCTCTCAGAAAAACCCACATGAACCAGGCTGAGTTGATGAGGGAGCTCGAGGGGCTGCTGGTGCTCCAGGGTGGGCCAGGCTGTAGCTGCTCAGTGTGCTGCAATTGAAACTTGGCCTTCCATTGCTTTTCCAGAGAAATCCATCTCTTGCTTTGCAGCTTTTCTTCTGCCACATTTTGTGTGGACCAGGAGCTAAAGTCATGGGTGATGATGGTATTTTCTTGGTGACCTGCTTTGGCCCAGAGGGGATACACTGGAAGGGCAGAGGTGTAAGGGGGATGTCCTGCTGTGCATGAGGCTCCTGACTGGAATTGCTTAGGAGCAGAGTTGGATGATGGAGAGGAAAAGGAAGAAGTTATTGCACAGGTTTCCTGCTAGCTGGTGTTATTAGTTGCTCTGCTCTGTGGTACTTTAATTGGGGTGTCAGGAGGAGCAGTGTGTGGCTGCTCTGCAGATGTGATGCCTGTGCTGGGTTCTTCCATCCCCTGGAAACAATGAATGTGTGCAGGTGGTGGCTGCTTCTCCTTACAGGTGATGGAGAGCTCTCTGGTGATGTCCTTGCTCCCTCGAGGGAGTAGCTGTCCTGTCAGGCACTCTGCATGTCCCGTGGGGTGCCTTTGGGTTTCCTCCTGTGCCTGTGTCATTAATTACCATCCCATTATCTCGGTGCTGTCACCTCAGAGTGGCTGTGGTTCATGTGCTTGGGTGGTTGCTGTGCTCTGGAGATCTGCTGGGCTTCCCTGAGCTCTTTGCTGAGCCTCAGTTCATGGGGCAAACCTCACAGGCTGCTGTGGCTCCTGTCCAGGGGCAATGACTTAACAGGCATTGGCAACACAAGGTTGAAATAAAATGTACTTTCATATTGCATGAGTTTAGCACTCTGTAAGAATGCCAAGATGGTTTGGGTTGGAAGGGACCTTGAATATCATCTCCTTCCAACCCCCTGCCATGGCAGGGACACCTTCCACTGTCCCAGGCTGCTCCAAGCCCTGTCCAGCCTGGCCTTGGACACTGCCAGAGATCCAGGGGCAGCCACAGCTCCTCTGGGCACCCTGTGCCAGGGCCTGCCCACCCTGACAGGGAACAATTCCTTCCCAATATCCCCCCTATCCCTGCCCTCTGGCAGTTTAAAGCTATTCCCCTTGTCCTGTCCCTCCATGCCCTTGTCCCAAGTCCCTCTCTGGCCTTCACTGCCTGTGTCTCCAGTACCAGATGGAGCTGTGTCTCCACTGCCTCTCAGCTTTTCCATGCCGGGACAGCCAGACACAGCCCATACTGGTTTGCTATGGAACACAGCTCCCTGCCCTGCAGTAGGTTTTTAGGAGCTCCCAAGCCACAGCGTGGTGGTGACTGCATCCTCAGGGATGCCTGGTGTCAGATGCTGCAGTGTCAAGGCTATGTTTAAAGCTCTGTGCCTCACAATCCCGCAGGAGTGTGGAGGTTGGCTGTTCCTCCACGCTTGCTCTTTCAGCAGCCTGTGGTTCCATGGTGTCTGTACACAAGCCAGGACCCCAGCAGACGGTGCTCTAAAATGGCCACTCGATTTCCGTTTTAAAAAGGGAGATTTCTCCACTTTCTGCTCGGAGGCTGTATCTGTAAATAAAATTTTAGGATTTCTGTCATAATTATCACCACCCGTTACCTGCTCAAGCGCAACTTGCAAGATCACACCTCTTAAAATACAGTATCTTTGGGAGCTGGCATGTGGTTGATTCATATGTGTGAAGGTGTTAGGCATCCTGACCTCAACTGAAACAATCATTTGGTGACACCCCTTCAGTGTATGCACAGCATGCACAAAAAGCTTTACTGGAAATGTTCCTTTCATTTGGGTTTTTCTCTGAAGCGCAGTGGAAAGTCAGTTAAGAAGCTTGAAAAGATGAAAAATCAAGTCTGTCAGCAAGTAGTAATTACTCTCATAAAAGGTATTTCTTTGGTGTGGTTCATTGAAAAAAGCTTTTCCTTCACCACGGCTTCATCACGGGGAAACTCCTCCTGTCTGGGCTCTGGGGATGTGACAGCCAGGTGACAGCCAGGTCATGGCCTCGCTGCCTGATGACCAAATCATGGGGTTTTGCAGAAGTGTTTGGCCTGTCTAGAGCCTGTGGTTTCTGCTGGTCTGTCTGTGAATTATTGTTGTTGTTGTTATTTATAATCCTGGTAGAATGGAATTTCCAAGATGCTCCTTAGATACAAACTTTTCCTGCATCTGTTCTTGTGGCTACCAAGTAACAGAGTTAGTTTAAGCTTGGCTGCCTCAACCACCCAGTTACTGAGGGATTTGATTGTTGGTCAGCCTCACCCCCTCACAGGGAAGAATTTCTTGAATATATCTAATGTAAGTCAGCCCTCTTTCAGTTTAAAGCCATGGGAAAACGTTGGGAGAAAACATTCAAATTGTTGATATAAAGTCTTGGGTTAGGTATTATATTTTTATTGTACCAATACTAATAAATGAATTGGGCACTCAGATCACCCTGTGGGTACTGGCGTGACTGGTTTTGCAGATTTGGGGTATCTGTCCTGGATTCTTCTCCTTTCTTCCCTCTCTCTTAATCACTAGAAATAAACAGAATCTTCAGAGTTTACCTGAGCTGCTCAGGGCAGGTGGGAGGTACTGCAGCAGTGGGAGGGATATCTCGTGAATATTGACCACGTTCTTTAAATAGCCCCACTCCTGCTCTGCCTGTAATCAAAGACACAACTCTGGGAGTGTTCAAAGTCACTCGGTGTGTTCTCAGTGCAGCTGCTGGGGAGTGATCAAAGGCAGCAGCAGCCATGGCCCCGTGTGCTCCGCAGCAGAGCGGGCAGGATATATTGCTATTCCCATTTTAATTTGTTTTTTCAATAAATCAGCCTTCATTCCTATTCATCATGTAAAGCTGTTGGATGGCGAGCCGCTGCAGAATGCTAACTAATTTCATAATGCTCTGCATAAGGTGACCCACTTACAAGTTCATCCTTCAGTCGTGTTTAAGCTCTGGTCCTGATTTATGTAACAGCATATTGGTTTCATCAAGAGTTGTCTGATCACTCACTGTGTTGGCTCCTTCTTGACCTGTACATGATTTGTATTCTCCTCAATTTTAGGGAGAGCTTTCTGTCTCTGTGCACATATGTGCAGAAGAAGAGTAATAAACCGTCTTAAAAGTAGTCAGTGCTTTGAGTTTTTCTGTCACTTCAAGATATATTGGAGTGGGAACTAAAAGGAGTTTTAAGGAGCCAGCTGCAGGCAGGGCAGGGGAAGCTCAGCACGAGATATCCCTCACAGCATCACCCTGTTTGTACATTTTTGGACTGTGATTAACGTTGGCTATTGCATGTTATGAGTCACAGTCCCTTGGATTTGAGGGTGGGAAGGCAGGAGTGTTTTGCTCATACCCTTTTGTTTCTGAGCTGGGAATCAAATTACAGGGAATTCCCTTCTCCTTACCTTAATTCATGGTACTTACCTTATTTCCCGTGTTGAGAGTGAGGTGTGCTGCCCAAAAGTACAGGCTGGTGTGACTTATTGCTCTCACTTCTCTTTAAATATGTGTTTGAATTTGCTGATAAGGGACTCAACAAAGCTGAGACAGCGGGGCTGCCTTACAATAAACTACAAGTTTCCATTGCTCTGAGTTTCAGTTTGCTGACAGTGAACCTCCCAGTCCTGCAGGATACCACCGAGTGCAGAGCAGTGGAATAGTCTGGATTCAGTCCTGTGTATGGAGCTACAGATGTTTCTCCTTTTCTCTTGTAGCATTCCTTCTTCTGCCGACTGACAGAAGATAAGAAATCTGAGAAGTTCTTTAAGGTCTTTTATGATCGCATGAAAGTGGCACAGCAAGAAATCAAGGCAACTGTTACAGTCAACACCAGTGACTTAGGAAACAAAAAGAAAGATGAAGACTCAGACAGAGATGTCCCCAACAGGAAAAGAGGTAATCCCCAGTCATTCCCTTTCTGAAGTGACAGGGGAGTACAGTTGTTTTTTCAACTCGTTTCAATTGATGCAATAATGCTCTGATCTCTGATCCCACAGAGCAAAGTTCAGAGATCAGTGGTGCCCTGGCTCAGGATTTCAAGAGCTTCATCCCCTCTTCATCATTTGTGAGGTTGTGCTGTTGCAATGAGGAAGAGTCTTTCTGAGCTGAGACTCTGCTGCCTTGTCTCGTGACAAGCTGCCCAAATGTGATCCGTAGTAACGACCCCGGACTGTGGGTTGTGGTCAGTGCTTCTCTAACAATAAGTGAAGAAATCCTACTTTTCTTTTAAAGCAGGTCCTTTTACCATAACTGCTGCTAGTGCTAGATGCGTGTGCCCTAACCAATTAATCCCAGATGGTTTTAACCAATTAATCGTGGTTGGTGTCCAAGGTGCAGAGTGTGACACGAGCCCCTCACCTCCACTAAACGCACTCACCGAAGAGCTGCTGCTCACCAGCCGGGCCTGCGGGTGAAGCCATGGTGGGACGGTGTGAACAGGTCTGCTGGCCCCCGGTGCAGCTGCCCTAAGGAGGATGTGTCCTTGTGTGTTGCAGTGAGGGAGCCCATGACCCAGATCACCGAGGAGGTGCGCGACCAGCTGCTGGAGGCGTCGGCAGCCACGCGCAAGGCGTACAGCGCGTACCGCAGAGAGGCTGACCCTGAGGAGCACTACTCGGCAGGAGAGGGAGCCCAGGCTGCGGCAGACAAGAGCAAAGATGACCTGGAGATGAGTGCTGTCATCTCCATCATGCAGCCCATCCTGCGCTTCCTGCAGCTGCTCTGTGAAAACCACAACCGGGATCTGCAGGTACCGCCTGGTTCCGGATAGCTTGGATCACCTTGTGCATTCACTGCTGCCACAGCAGTGTCCTAATCCCGTGCCTTTTTAAATGGATTATGTGGCCAATTATTCTCTTTTGTCTTGAGCTTAATCAAAAAAAGACAAACACTTATACCTTGCTGGACTGACATGAGGAAGTCTGGTTATCCACTGGTCTTAGCAAGGTACATAAAAGGTGGTGAAATCAACACTTCTTGTAGCTTTTAAAACGTTTGTGTTTAAAGCAAGCAAGTGTTGTGCCCTGAAGTTACTGATTTGCTTTTGAGAGGGGAGGGAAGGAAAGAAAGAAAAATCAGGTAGGAAAATGAAAAGGATGTTGGGACTTTGGTTGCAGCAGCCCTGAAGCTTAACTTTCCAGTGACCGGGTTCTCCTGGATTTTCATGGATCTCTTCATGTGCCTAGAGTTCCCTTGCTGCCCTGGGATGTGTTTGTAGAATTCCAGGAAGCCCAGAGCAGGTTCCCCCTTACAAAGGCGCTGCAATTCCGATGATTTTTGTTCAGCGCTGCCGGGTTGGGATGGAGGAGCTGGTGAGGCACTGTACAATGTGCTAAATGCCCTCATAAAGAGCAATAATTGCCTTGATTGCACATTGTTCCGTGGCCGGCAGGAGCGTGGGACCCTGCGTGAGAGCTTTGCAGAGCTGCCAAATGCTTCCTCGGAGCGGGAATGCCCCGGCAGCACGTGGGATCGCAGCTGCACTGAGCCATCCCCGAGCTCCAGCCTGGCGTTCCGGAGCATCCCTGAGCGCCCAGGTTATACACATCAGCCTTCCTCTCGTTTTGACGAGAAAAGAGCTCTTTGATGTGTGTTTTGTCAGAGGATTTTCCTGCCGCCGGCGGTGTCGGAGCCGAGCAGGCCGGCGGTTCCTGTGGCACAATTCCAAACCGCACGGGATCCGCTGTGCCTTTGGCGAGGCACCCGCAGCTATAGGAGCACAGCTGAACTCCAGCCAGCGCACAGACTTGGCCCGAGCTCTTCCCCATCCCGAACAATTACATTTCCCAAACAGCAGGTAGTTGCAGTCGGCTCTGGGAGAAAAGAGAATTTCTCTTTTTCTACCAAAAAAAAGAGGTGGAACAATTTTTTCAATGTAATCCTCTTGCTGCCTGCCTTGAGGTTTGTCCCCCCCAGCCCTGAAGGGCAGGCAGGAGTGTCTGATCCTCCAAAATCTTGCAGCTGGTGCATGTGACTGAGCTCCCTACAGCAGTGCCAGAGGACTCGCTGCCTAAAGGAACAAGGAAGGACTCTCCTGGAAGCTGTGTGTCTCCCGAAGTTGCACATTGTATTTGAATGAGGAGGGAGTTGGGCTCACCTGCCCGGGGCAGGTGTGGGCTGGGCACACCAGGCCTTTGCAGGCTGTTGGCAGCTGATGTGCAAACACAGGGAACTGCAGTCACTCCGGAGGAGCTGCTGTGTGTCAGGGGAGGATGAAATCTCTGGGATGCTCAGGCAGCTGCAGTGCTGTGCCCTCTGCTTCAGTCAGTCCTTCCCTTCCAGATACAGCCCCAGTTTGCTCCGTGAGGATGCTCTTCTGGGCTGCAGTGCTTTCTCCAGATGAATGCAAGGACTGGGACGAATGGGTGGATGCATATTCTTCACGTGTTCTAGCTGAATCTGCCTGTGGCTGCTCGTTCTGGATGCAGGGTCTGTCAGAGGGTCCATACCTCAGAAAGAAGTGGGATGGCACACTCAGTGCTGAACAGCTGTGTTCCCACTCCAGAGCCGGTGAGATGCTCTGGGTCACTGAAAATGAAGAGCTCACTCTGTCCTGGCTGAGACAGCAGCAGACACTCCCTGGGGCAATTTCTCACAGTGCAGCAGGGGTTTGTTTTCTACAATTTTTTCCTTCTCGTTGTTTCAGCCTAGCAATGTCCTCATGCCTCTTGAGCCTCATTTCTCCTCTCTCCTTACTGACTGTCAATCTAGCAGCTCAGGTACAAGTGTAGCTGTAATCAGAATAAATGCTGTGCTGCAGCCAGGGAGTATTTTACTTACTCACTTTACTCACTCGCTTTGCGTTTTTTCCTGGAGGGAAGGCACGAGCTCCGATTTCTGTAGGATCAACCTTTTTACATTCTGACAAGTTAATCAGAAGTCAGGATACTAAATGAGCAATCAGCTGAAATATGCTGAATCACTGTCACCTTTAGTCTGCATTCATAGACAGCGTTTTCCCTTTTTAGCTTTGCCTTCCATTGAATCTGCAATTTCTCTCTCTGTTTGCTTTAAAAGACTCATTAGTCTGACTCAGGCACAGAGACAGCCAGGGACCATTGCTGTTCTCTGGGATGGCAGGAAAGACCCTGCTGGTTCCATCGTCCCATGTCTCCTGTTCCTCTGAGGAGTTTTTCACTCTGGAATTGTTGTTATCTGGTAGAATTCAGCTAGATAAGAGTTTTCCCGCTGAAACTTCAAGGAAGAGAAAGCGGTGGTGGCTGTCAGTCTCTGCAGCACTGCTGGGAATGCACTGGCAAACAGCATCTGAGTCACTGGGAAATTGGTTTTCATTAGTTGTCCTTTAGTTTTGGTTGGATTTAGTGCTTTTTTTCATTTGGAATACAGGAGAGCAGCAAGCTGTTAAATCCACACTGATAAATCTGGCTTCTCGTTAGAGGAGCTGCTCCTAATCAGCAGCTTCAAGCAGGAATTACAATAATTACGTGGGAAGAAGCACAGGGGAGAGAATTGCACTTCAAGGTGTGCACTCAGGTGCCTCTTGTGCAGGTGGAGCTGCTGGGAGGCCCCAGCCAGGGAATTGCTGCTCCCACCTTGGCAAACAGTCTGGGAGGAGCCTGGAGGGATGGTTGGCAGGGAAGTGCTGCAGGTGGAGTGAAGCTTCCAGGCTGCAGAGAGCTTTGCAGAGTGCCTGTTCTGGGCTGGGTGAGAGGCTCTGATGGCTCTCTCTGTTTATGGGATGCACTCTGGTTATTGCTGTACAACGTGAAGCCAGCAAGCTGCCCAGGAGAGCTGCATGTTGCAAATAAGCCCTGCAAAGAGGCTTAAACTGCTTGTCCAGTGAAACCAGAGCAATCCACAGGGCAGTGCAGCTGAGGATGGGTGAGCCTCATAAATACTGTCAACCAAACAGCACTTTGTGTGGTTCTTTCCCTTCCCTCATGGCTCTGACGCTCTCCTCACAGAACTTCCTACGCTGCCAGAACAACAAGACAAACTACAACCTGGTGTGTGAGACACTGCAGTTCCTGGACTGCATCTGTGGGAGCACAACTGGGGGCCTTGGACTTCTGGGGCTGTATATAAACGAGAAAAACGTGGCACTCATCAACCAGACACTGGAAAGTTTGACTGAGTACTGTCAGGGGCCCTGCCATGAGAACCAGGTAATGAATCCGGACATGCACCCCCCTTTCCCCCTGGGCCCCAGCCCTGCTGGACTGCTGTTGTCTTAGAACACTGCCCACTTTACTTGCCTAACAAGTTTGAGGATTTTTTTTTCTTCCCTTTATAAACTCCTCATAATCAACTTGTCTTTCTGAGCGTCCCCTCTCAGGAGCTGAGCCACTCAAAGCAGTAGAAGTATTTGTGCTTTGCTAAGATTTGTTTCATTGTCCTGGAAGTCTAGAATGTGACTTTTCTGTCATTCTTGTCTCTTCAAGAGAGCGTGTGAGGCTGTGGATGCCAGGGAGAGCTGGCAGTGTCCCTCTGCCCTCTGGATCAGGTGGAATAAAGCCCTTTAGGTGTTCTAGGTGTGGAGCTCGATAACAGAGCAGGGCTCTCTCTGGATTTTAAAGCCAGCAAGCTGCTGTTTGTATATTTTACTTACAGACCATTCCGAAAGCAGGGCTGAAGGGTAGGCAGAAGGTGACAGGAATTCCCATTCTTTGTGTAGACAGGACTGAAGTAGGTGTGGATTGGCACATTTATAATAAAGAAAACTCTCCCTAATCTCAGTGAAACACTGTTCCTCCAGCCTGGACACTTTGGCATGGAAATGCTTCATTTATCAACTATGGTTCTTTGTGCTTCCTGAGGCCAGGGGCTCCAGTAGGACCATGGCTGGGGAGAGGAAAAGCTTGGAACAAAATGCCTTAATCTTTTGTTTTGTTGCACTGCCCAGAGCTCTGTGTGCAGTTATCCATCTCGAGCAGCCCACGAGGTGATGACAGAGGGGACTCTGCTGCTCTGGCAGGGTCACCAGCCTGGGCTGTGTTTGTAGTGCAGGCAATTAAGGAAGTCTGATGACTTTTCTTTGGACAGAACTGCATTGCTACTCACGAGTCCAATGGCATTGACATCATCACAGCATTAATTCTCAATGACATCAACCCTCTGGGAAAGAAGAGGATGGACCTCGTGTTGGAGCTGAAGGCAAGTGAATGTTTTGTGCGAGGCACGTTTGCAGTGAGATGAAACATCATTTTATTGTTGGAATTATGTGGGTGTTTATTATATCCCAATATTCATAAGTGCCAAAAAATTATATACATCAGTGAGCTGGAGGCAGTGCCCAAAGACTGTTTGTCACAGGTATTTCATCCTTTAAATGGTGATGTGGAGCCACCAGTTCTCAGATGGGGGATGCAGGCACTCAGGATATGCTGAGGAATCCTAGAATAATTCCTGTCAAAAAATTGAAGCTGATGAAAACTTTTCTGTTGTTGCTGAGCTTTTACGTGTACAATGGAAGTGAAATTTCTCGTGTTGCAACTACTTTCCCAATACTTTATTGGTGTTGTTTAATCGGTTGGTGTTAAATCATCAACAGTTCTTTACGGCTTTCATATTAATGCTGAAATAATTAGCCCTGGTGCTGGTTTCAAAATACAGGAGCAGGTTCCCCTCTAGCAACAGCAGTTCCAGGGCACTCTTGCTTCAGCCTGTGCTTGAGAAATATTTCCTTTCTGACTCATTGCCCTGACTGACACTGCAGTGTCTCCTTGTTTTCCGTTGCCGACTCACACCATTATTATGGGTAATGTGGGTTTTTTATTATTGTAAATAAAAAATGCTTTTAGACTCGATTAGCATTATACTTCAAAATTAAATACTTTTATTGGGTTTTATTGTCAGGCATGATGGATTTCAATCTTAATTGTTCGTATTAAAGTAGTCTGGTGCCTTGTGGTAGTTTCCCATTTCCTCCCTGTGTTCCTTGGCGTGAGCAGACTGCAGAGTGATTTCAGTTAAAAGCAGCAAAGCACGTCCATGTCTTCAGCCCTGGCTGTCCCTTGATTTAATTAGCAGCATCTTCAGCAGAGCTGAGCTGCACCATTTGGGAGCTCAGAGCTTGTGGTGATGCTGCAGTATCTTCAAAACAAAACACCACAAGCATGAAACAGCAGCATTTTTAGAAAGCTAGACCTTGGCTGGGGGTTAATTTGATGTCTCTCAATAATAGGATTTGGGCAATAAACTAGTGAGAAATGCTGTTAAGTGGTGCAGGTCAGTAATTGGAGGAGGGGAGGGCTGGGTGAGGTGAGGTGAGGCTGCAGCAGCCCTGGGCTGCCTGGCACAGGGTGCCTGCAGTGGCTGCTGGCAGTGCCACCCAGGTCCCTGCAGCCCTTCTGGCAGCAGAATGGTGTCACTCCAGCTGGGCAGTGATGCCATTGCTTCTCCCTCCCTCAGAACAACGCTTCCAAGCTGCTCCTGGCCATCATGGAGAGCAGGCATGACAGTGAGAACGCAGAGAGGATCCTCTACAACATGAGGCCCAAGGAGCTGGTGAGTCCCAGCATCACTCCTGAGCTCCTGACTCCGACCATTTGGACAAGAGACAGAGAAATGAAAATTCCTTGTGCCCTAAGAGCTGTCCAGTAAACCACAGCAGGGTTTTGGGGCTGGTTAATGTATGAACTGGTGAAAACAAACAGGAGATCCAAAGTGCAGCCTAAGCACCATTGAGGCTGCCTTGGAGCTGGGGTTGGAATGTGGTGCAGGTGGGGAGAGTGGGGCTGGAACATGTTACCTCCAGAAGAACATGAGGTTCAGTTTCTTGTGTCAGTGAGCTGGGCTGAAGCTGAGTTCAGGCCTCCTGTTTATGCTGAGAAACCCTCTGACCTTGCTCTGAACGTCCCTGCTCCACTCCCATTCCCGTCCGTAGGAGTGCCCAGGGTGTGCTGCCCTCAGCAGCTCCCAGCCTTTGCCTGAACCTCCTCTCCTTGCCTCTGCCTCCTTCTCCAGGTGGAAGTGATCAAGAAGGCTTATCTGCAGGGAGAAGTGGAGTTTGAGGATGGAGAGAACGGGGAAGATGTCGCAGCATCTCCAAGGAACGTGGGACACAACATTTATATCTTGGCTCATCAGGTAGGGTTTCACCACCAGTCACACACTGGGAAAAGCCAGAGTCTGCTTTTCCCTGGAACTGTTTTCATGGCTCATCTCTGAGAGAAACTCCCTGCAAGTTTTCTTGTTATCAGAGCAAATCCCAGTCTTAATCAGAAACAAAAATCGTATAATACAAGAACATTTTGGGAATTTTCTTTTATAGTGGGAAGCAGGCAGGCTCTGGACCAAGTTCCTGAGGACACATGGCTCAGTTCTTGGCAGCACCTAGCAGGAGTGTATTATTTTTCAGCTGTATCAAAGGTTACTTTATACTCCCAAAGAAATTCTGCTTACAGATCAATTAAAGTGTAATCAGAAATCTCAGTCCTAGCCACATTCTCTGCTGGAGCCAAGCAGACCCATTGTATTGATACAATGTGTGTTTGAAAGATAAAAAACCAAAGGGGAGAAAAAATATATTGATGCTGGATCTCTCACTGCATTAGAGACTTCTTGTTCCTCCAGCATCTGAGCAGACAGACCATCACTGTGCTGCAGGATGAATTTGGAGCATCCAGCAGCATTTTTGGAGCAGTGCTCTGTGCATCTGCTGCTCAGTTGATGCAGATTTTCTCTTTGTCCCTGCCGGGATCCTCGGGGATGAGCACACCTTTGGGTTAGGGTGGCTGTAGAAGGACAGACTGAATGTGAATGCCCAAAAAGATTCCCAAGCCAGGCAAAGGGTGGGAGAGGATGGGGAAAAGAGGAGTACAACACTGGCATTAAAGAAATACATATTTGAATCATTCTGACTTGCTCCCAAAATAGAGCTGCAGGGTGTCTGGTTGGAACAGAACAAGCCTTCTGTCAACTTTGCCCTTTCCTAGCAGCTGACTGCGTACTATTTCTTTTTTTATGCCAAAAATCAGAAATTTAATATCACAGAGAGACATCTGGTGTCTCCCACTCCCTGTGCATTCCTTTATTTTAGTTGGCTCGTCACAACAAAGAGCTGCAGAACATGCTGAAGCCGGGGGGTCAGATCGAGGGGGACGAGGCGCTGGAGTTCTACGCCAAGCACACGGCCCAGATCGAGGTACCAGCAACCCGAGGGGCTGAGCCTCCTGGGAGAGACCCAGGCAGCTCAGCCCTGCTGCATTATTCATGATACTGCCGTGGCACTGCCTGTGGACTGTTGTCTGTGCTACAGAGCATATAGAGGCAGTTATTTATTTAATTCTCTGGCAGTGGCGGGGGGAGCTATTCCTGAGCTGTCATGTGTGGGCTCGGGGATGGAGCTGAGCAGAGCTCTCTTGGCAGGAGGAAGTGTGGCTTCGCTTCTGTTACATTTTGGCCGCTGCTATTGCTGAATCCAGAAAGTTTGTGATAGCTTTTGCCACTCTTTCTGGATTCAAGTGACAGTTTGGCCTCATGTGCCATCTAAGAGCTTTATATAAGTAAAACGTTCACAAATAGAAAGATTTCCCGGAGAAGCTGTGGCTGACCCTGGATCCCTGCAAGTGTCCAAGGCTTGGAGCAGCCTGGGACAGTGGAAAGTCCCATGGCAGGGGTGGGATGGGATGATCTTTGAGATCCCTTCCAACCCAAACCAGTCTGTGGTTCTATGACTTCACAAAACTCTCTAATAAGCAATACAGGTATCACTGTTATTCCTTGTACTTGCCCATGGCTCAAATTGGCCAACATTCTTGAATTGGGCAACCACATTGCTCTGAAATGCATCCCAGCTTTGGTGAAGGATTCACTGGGCCTCTTGGAAATCCCAGCTCAGACCAGTACTGCCAGGATAAGACCACAGCATAGAAATTCCCAGTTTTGCAGCTAAATGTAGACCAGCTTTGAAAGGTAAATTAAATGAAATCTGTGCCGAGCTGCTGTTCTCTGGAAATGTTCCTGCATGGAGCTGGTTTGAAAGGGGGAGCAAAGCAGGCAGAAACCCAAGCAATAAAAGCATTTCAAGCCCTGGGAAGGACTGATGAGGCTGCTGTGCAGATTGTCAGGTCGGACCGCACCATGGAGCAGATCGTGTTCCCCGTGCCCAGCATCTGTGAGTTCCTCACCAAGGAGTCCAAGCTGCGCATCTACTACACCACGGAGAGGGACGAGCAGGGCAGCAAGATCAACGACTTCTTCCTCAAGTCAGAGGACCTCTTCAATGAGATGAACTGGCAGAAGAAGCTGCGAGGTGGGTCGGTGTTGCTCCGTGTGGGGAGGCGCCGGCAGAGCTCGGAGGTTGGGATTTTGGGATTTGAAATGTTGGCTGGGTAGCAGGTGGTTCCTTGATAATTGTTTGCAAGAGCTGCTCCTTTGCACCACGGCAGGATGCTGGGATAGGCAGGCTGAATGCTGGAGCAATAGGGACCCTCTGGAGGGGATCCAGGGCAGGGCGGGAAGAGGGAGTGCAGGTCATCCTTTTGGAGATCCAGCAGGAAAGAACAGATGTGTGGAGGAGGAGCTGAAATGAGAAGGAGGCAGGGAGAAAGGGAGAGGACCCAGAGCAGTGGCCTGTGCTGCTTCCCTGTGCTGGATGCAGGGAGGAGTGAGGCTGGGGAATGCAGCAAGGTTGGGCTTTGAAGCTCTATTCCACCTTAGGGCTTAAGGCATCTCCAGGAATAAAAGTGTTCAAGAAAAAACTAAAGATGGATTTCTCAGTAATGGTGAAGTAGAATTAATTCTTCTTTTGGCACATGGACTGGCTGACAGGTTGATAAGTCCCTCCCCATCCCTGTGATGCTAAAATATCTGAAAGCAGGTGTTTTCAAGCCCTGATGTTCCTTCTGAGGTTCCCACTGGCAGCTGGGAAATCCCTTAAAATGATACTTTAATTTACACAGTGCCAGCACGTCCCCCAGTAAACCTTCTAGCTCATTTGCTTAATACTTTTGTTCTTGATTTGCTAAAGGCCAAATGCTGCAGCTGAGGCTCAGTGGGCAGTGGTGAGAACTGACCAGCAGTGACCCTGTGAAATGGGAGATAAAGCAGGTCCTTCCTGCTCCGGCCAACTCCTGCCATCTGACACCACTGTTGTTCCCCTCCCTGGTTTTTAGTGCAAGAGTAGGACTGGGCTGGAAGCCCCTCTTGGAGCAGAGGTGGGATTGCTTCCAAAAATCTGAGGGCTCTGCAAGAAATCTGGGAGAATGACATCCTAAACTAATTGCAGCTTCAACAGCATCCATATATTCTGTTGCTTTGGTTGTTTGAGTCACTTTGTCTTTGAGGCTGTCTCCAAGCAAGCTGTGAAGGCATTCATCATTAACAACAGACCACAAATGAGCCAAGATCCACCTGCAGAAGTGGGGAATATTTATATTTTTTTTAAAGAAACTGGGGTAATTTATTCTGTCTCTAATACTCAGGTCTTGTCTGGCCTCTGAGTGATTTTTTACATTCATACAATTATTTTTCACATCTTCAGTAGAATTTGGAAGCTGTGGGGCTGTGACCTCTGGCAGTGCTGTGTGTGCTTATGTGATACCACTTTTTTTTCAACCCTCAAAAAGACTTTTTAAATAAAATCCCATGTACTTCTCCCTTCATCTCATGGTGCTGGCCCATCATCTGAGCAGCAGAAGTCTCTTAATTGTTAATTAAGAATGGAAATGAGCTGCCAAAGCCAGGCAGAAGCACTGCACAGCCAGAGAGTCAGTGTCCATCCCCAAAGGAAGGTGTGAAGTTAAACCTGGACCTTTGTAATCACCCTTATATAACAATTTCATATAAATCAATTCACCCTGCTTACAAATTCTTCCATTAAAGTGACACTGAGAATGTGGGGATATTGTGGAATTGTTCATCCCAATTTTTGCTGGGGCTGTTAGAGAGGGGAATTTGCTGGAGAGAGGTGGTGGCTACTGCAAGGCTCAGAACTGCTGCATCCAATAAATTACTCTTCAGCCCCAAAGTCTGCATTTTCAGCTTGTTTCTACATTTTCCTGAGAGCTTTTTCTTTGCTCTCTGATATCTAAACATGCTGCCTCATTCCACCAGGGCAAAACACTTCTTTCCCTTCTTTGAGAGCATTTTTAATGGATTTTTCCCCTACTCTAGATTTCAGGAGAACACAATTTTCTGTGCACTAAGCCTGCAGGAGCTAAAATCAGGGGGATTTTGCCTGGATGCAGAGGGAATTACTGCAAGGCAGCTTCTTGGCTTCCTTGTCTACTTAGGGTTCACGACCACTTCAGCAAAGGGATCTTTCTGCTTTCTGCCTCTTGGTTCTGGCTGCAGGGATTATTAAAATTAGGAGGCTTTTTGAGCAGTTTTTCTTTGTAACGTTAAGAATTTAAATGTGCTGTTTGACTGTGCATGGAGCTCTGTGCAGATGTGCTGAGTCCTTTGCCCCCAGGGCACAGGGAAGGCCAGTGAGCTTCACCCCCTGGTTATTCTGGGCTCTTTTGGGCTGTTCTCAGCAGAAAATGAGTTTGCAGGTGGCAGCGTCTGGTGCAGGTGAGCTGCTGGCAGCAGCAGAGCACAGAGGGATGGGGCTGCACCTCACTGCTCATTTTCCTCCTCCAAATTGTTCTTGGTGTGACTCTGAGAACAAAGTATGTTATTAGGGGAGGCCTGAAGTGCTTGATCTCTGCAGTTTCTCAGCTTTTTCTATTGCTGCTGCCAAACCATGTTTGAACCAGGGATTTTTTGCCTTAAAACACCATCTAGGAAACATGAAGTGTCCCCAAGATGAAGGATAATTAAACAAACTTCAGAATAAGCCATGAATATTACGACTTTTGATGCTGTGCTTTTGGGCAAACTGAAAATAAACTTGTTTTGGTGGTGATATTTTTTTTTTATGGAGACCTTTTATTTTTATTAAGCCCTCCATTAAAAAGAAATATTTTTCTGTTTTGCAGCTCAGCCTTTCCTGTACTGGTGTGCTCGGAACATGTCCTTCTGGAGCAGCATTTCCTTTAACCTGGCTGTCCTCATGAACCTGCTAGTGGCATTTTTCTACCCATTCAAAGGAATTCGAGGAGGTAGTGATGTTTAACCTAAAAAAAAGTGAACAAATATGGTGTAATGAGTCAAATTCTGCCCTCCCCACTCGTGTCTGTGCACTGTTGTTTACATCAGCGAGGGTGGGAGAACAGAATTTGGCTTTTTTAATTGCCTTGTTTTAAATGGTGCTGTTCTCCTACTCTTTTTCTTGAGGCATTTTAAGGAAAATGTAGAGCCATGCTTTTTCCTAGGGGAAAAAATTACCCAAGACAAACATCCACCTTTAATTACTTGACTGTTCTAGTTCAGTTTAAAGTTCTGCAAATTAAGGATTGAACTAAAAATAGGCGAAATGTTGAATGTGTTGTTTTCCTTGAGCTTGCAGTTTATTAATGACATTTTCCACTCAGTTTTCATGGTGCTCCAGGAGGCCTCTGGGTGCTGGGGGTGGGTGACAGTGTCCTGCAGTGGCAAAGGGGATGTGACCTCCAGGAATCCATGGAGGGTAAGGGAGAAGAGCTCATTCCCAGGAGGGTGGGGACAGAGGATTCCCACAGGGAGCAAATCTGTCACATCCTCAGTAGAGTTTGAAGGAGCTGTCACCTTGTGTGTAGGGGGTTTGTATCCTGAAAAAAACCAGAAGGATATTTTAGACCAAATCCCAGTGTTCCTGAGAGGGGGAAGAGAGCAGTTTTACCCTCTGCCGTCAGGAGCAGCTGCTGTTCCCCTGTGTCACACCCAGGGTCAGCACAGTGGGGACAGCCCACATCCTGGTGTGAAGGTTCTGACAAGCCCAAAAAACAGCTGGATTTCTGTCTCTACTTGCAAAGATCCCAAAAAAAGCTAAAAGCTCTGTATTTATGGCTGCCAGGAAAGCTGCTGGTTAAATGAGTTCCCTGAGATTACAAACTGCAAGACTTGGGGGGGGATTGTTTGGCATTTTGAAGATGCCCTACCCTACATATTTGAAATGCTTTATTTATCAGGTAACATTTTGATAAAATCTCTTCCTCTCCTAGTTAGAATCCAAAAAGTAAAATAAATAAATACATGTGTATCTTATATTTAGCTAAAAAAAAAAAAAGAGTCTTCCAAACAGACTGTTTGGGGGAAGTTGTCAGTGTCTTGAATTGCTCAGACACGGTGAACTGAGCAGCTGATGAGCATCTGACAGTAGCAGAAGCTGTAAAACTTCTGACTTGAGGAGCAGAAACAAAACTGGATGCCTGGAATTCTGTACTGGAATGGTGAGAATTCCAGAGTCAGGGAGAACTTCCTGCTGGCTGCACGTTCCTGCTGCCTGTGGCTGTGCAGTGACTCCCTGTGCTCCCAGCACGGCTTTGGGGTCAGCCTGGTGCAGACAGTGACCAAGCTGGCTCCGTGTGCCAGGACAAGGACACTGTCCCTGTCCCTGGGGAGGAGAGGAGCCTGTGCCCTGCAGGTGACACAGCTGGCTCCCTTGAGGTGCTGGCTTTGCCCTCCTGGTTCTGCTGGGCAGCTCAGGGCCCAGCTGGGTTTTCCAGGGAACACCTGAGAGCTTCCATAACTCCAGGTGTTTCGTCAGGCCTGCTGGGAGCTGCTGCAACCCACGGGAGCAAATGTATTCCAAATAAACCTTACCTGGATAAGTCACTCCTGAATAAGCTGCTGCACATTTCCTCTGTCCCCCTCCCTGCTGTTCTTGTTGCCACTGGGGTGTCTCCATTGCCAGCCCTGTCCCTTGTGCTGTGACAGCTTTGGTGGCACTGCTGCTCCAGGAGCCCAAACTCCCCTCGGGCAGCCAAAACAGCTGCTCAACTTTACGCTTATTAACTTTTAATTTCCATCCATCCTCTGCTGTCTTTATTAATCTGCAGTGATTTGGAACAAGATTAAATGGCTGCTCGTGGTAGTCAGATGAGAGTAATATTTCCTAAGCTGCCTGAATTTGGGAGCAGGAGGAGAAAGCCCTGAGTGAGGATCTTGCCAGTAAGACACAAGTTCTGTGAGAACACTTGCAGAAGGGGCTGCAGAGTGCTCTGAAATTTGGGGATCTTGCCTTTTTGTCTGTTGAGGGACCAGTTGCTTGAAGACAAAAATCTTTATGTCAGCTTTAAGAAGGAGGTGTCTCACATTCTGCATAAACCCGGGGTAAATGGTATTTTGGGCTGAGTCTTTTTCATGGCTCTTTCAGGGAAGTGTATTTTTAGCTACACGGGCTCGGTGTTATGTAAGCAGGCAGTCTCATGGGACAGTCTAAATAGACCCAGAAATAGCAAGAGATGACAAAAATGGGTACGAGGGTCTGAGCAAGGCACACCAGGAGGCTGTGGGGAGTGTCCTCCCTGCCCAGGCACTGCATGTCTGCAAAGAGCCCTCAGCATGCAGGTGTACCAGCAGGGAACACCCAAATGGAGATCCTGTAGTAGTTATTGTTTGCATAATGATTGAGTAACAAGTTTGTAGTCCAGGCTGCTGAAGGGGCTCAGGTGCTGCACTTGGTGCTGTGCTCTCAGGGACGGCAGAACGCTGGGCTGGGTGATGCTGCAGCACAGACAGAGCCCAGGCAGTGCTGTGCTCACTGTGGTCATTCAGGCTGTGCAATGGGTGTGTTTTCCCTCTGCCCAGGCACCCTGGAGCCCCACCTGTCTGGCCTGCTGTGGACAGCCATGCTGATCTCGCTGGCCATCGTCATCGCCCTGCCCAAGCCGCATGGCATCCGCGCGCTCATCGCCTCCACCATCCTGCGCCTCATCTTCTCCGTGGGGCTGCAGCCCACCCTCTTCCTCCTGGGTGCATTCAATGTAAGGACCACTGCGCTTTCCTCACCTTCTCCTGCCTCTTGTGGAAGGGTTCCTCACCTGTGCCTGAAGATGTGGAGCAAAAACAGCCTGGGACGTGGGGGAGGAGAAACTCCCTCCTTGGGCTCTCCCTAGCACGAGTGCTCTGTGGTGTTCATTTAATCCTGGTTCCCCAGGCTGCACAGAGCTCTGAGGTTTTGCTCAGTGTAGGGACAGCTCCCACCCCAGACACACACGGGAAGGAGTCTCTGTGACATGAAGCACTTGGTTCTTCAATCAGAGTGCCTCAGTATTTATGGGGTTGTGTAAGAATCACTAAATGATGCGTTGTGAGTCTGATGGGGAGCAGCTGAGGGAGCTGGGAAAGGAGCTCAGCCTGCAGCAAAGGAGGCTTAGGGGGACCTTGTGGCTCTGCACAGCTCCTGACAGGAGGGGACAGCCGGGGGGTCAGGCTGTGCTCCAGGGAACAGGGACAGCAGGAGAGGGAACAGCTTCAGGCTGGGCCAGGGGAGGCTCAGGTTGGACATCAGGAATTTCTGCCTGGAAAGGGTGGTCAGGCATTGAAAGGGATTTCCCAGCAAGGTGCCAAGTAATCTCCAGCTTGAAAAAACAACCTGTTTTCCCTGAAAAACTACCTGTTGTAACTAATTTCTTGTTCATCTCTCCTTAGGTTTGTAATAAAATAATTTTCCTGATGAGTTTTGTGGGTAACTGCGGAACCTTCACGCGAGGATACAAGGCCATGATCATGGATGTGGAGTTCCTCTATCACCTGCTGTACCTGCTGATCTGTGCCCTGGGGCTCTTCGTGCACGAGTTCTTCTACAGCCTCTTGGTGGGTGTTTGCTGGTCTGTTTTGAAGTCCCATCTCAGGCATATCCAGAAAAATTTCTGCTTTTCTGCTGGGAAGCTGTTGAGCAGACACTGGGAAGAGCCATATGCTGGAGGTTTTCCTTAGGAGAAGTTAATATGGGAGACAGCAGGACTCTGCCACAGCCCTTCTTCTGGTGTGTGACTTCTTACGCAGACAGACAGTGAGAGGGCAAGGTTTAGATGGAATATTGGGAAGACATGGTTCCTTGGGAGGGTGGGCAGGGTGCCCAGAGAAGCTGTGGCTGTCCCTGGATCCCTGGCAGTGTCCAAGGCCAGGCTGGACAGGGCTTGGAGCAGCCTGGGACAGTGGAAGGTGTCCCTGCCATGGCAGGGGTGGCACTGGATGGGCTTTAAGATGCTTGGCTGTGTTATTATCAATAACTATAACACAGTGTCTGCTTTCTGAGCAGCTGGAAAACTTGGGAGTGTGTCCATGGCTGTATCCAGGCTCCAGCCCTCACAGGACGGACACAGATCTTGTCTGGGGTGGGATTCACCTTGCACAGCACAGCTTCTAAGAATAGCACTGAAGGAGTGGATCTGGTGTTGGTGGAGCAAATGTGTCGCTGTTGAAGCAAACCTGAAATCCCATTCAGAACAGGCTATTTTTGTCCCTTTGTTTGATGTTTGCCACATCCTCTGGTACCTGAGCTCGTGATTTTCTGTGTTCACGGAGGTCCAATTTAACAGATACCTCTCCTGTCATCCGCCAGCATAGCCACAACCTGCCTGGGCTCTGCTGTGAGTTCTCCCTGACCCAGAGCAGTGAAAAACAAAGGAAACATCAGCTCAGGAATCTAAACACAGAATTTGGAAAAAAATACTGCTTCTTTAATTAAATGCTCAGTAAATGAAGATTTAAAGAAAATAGCTAATTGCGATTTGAAACGAGCTGTTGGGAGGCTGTGAGGAGGTAGAGAATACTGCAGAAAGCAGCTAGCAGTGTGTGTTGGCAGCTGGCTGTGTGTCTAGCACTGAGGAAGAACAGCTGCCCACAGCGGGCACGGGCTGCTGGCCAAGCTGCGGCACAGGAGGGCAATTCCTCCTCAGCTCCTCCTGCTGCAGAGTGGCTGGCCCTGGTGGCACCAGCAGTGCTCCATGTGCTGTCGTTGCTGTCCCCAGCTCTTTGACCTGGTGTACCGCGAGGAGACTCTGCTCAACGTCATCAAGAGCGTCACGCGCAACGGGCGCTCCATCATCCTCACCGCCGTGCTCGCCCTCATCCTGGTCTACCTGTTCTCCATCGTGGGCTACCTCTTCTTCAAGGATGACTTCATCCTGGAGGTGGACAAGCTGCCCAACGAGACCCTGCTGCCAGGTCGGTGCTGATCTGTGGGGTGTGGGGAGGGAGTGACAGGGTGCTGTTCCAGGGCATGGACAGGGCAAGGGGAGATGCTTCCAGCTGGGCCAGGGAGGCTCAGGTTGGACAGCAGCAGGAATTTCCTCATGGAAAGGGTGCTCAGGCATTGGAACTGCCCAGGGAGGTTTGGAGTTCCCATCCCTGCAGGTGTCCAGGGAAAGCCTGGCTGTGACACTCAGTGCCACACAAGGAGGGCATTGGACACTCAATGGAGAACCTTGGAGGTCTTCTCCAACCTCAGTGAATCTGTAATTCAATGAAATAAAAATGCTTTTGTGGTTGAAGTTAAAGCCATGGAATGTGTAAATCAGAAAATACTGTGCTCTTCTTAACCCTAGAGTAAGATACTGCTCTAAATGCCTTGTAATTGCACACTGAATATGATGGGGAACCTTAATACCTCACAAGTCACCTTGCAAGGTGTTAAGCCATCCTTTGATGCAGCATTTTCTGGTTGCAGATCGCACAGAGCCAGGTGAGACCATGACTGGAGAGTTCCTCTACTCAGATGTGTGCAAGGCAGGGAGCAGTGAAAACTGCTCCTCCATCATTCCCTCAGACCGTGAGTATACCTCTGGAATTCCTAACTCACACCCTGAATTTTCACACTCTTTTTGGTTAATTACCTTCAATTAAAATAGTTTCTTTTAAAAGACCCTATGCAATAAATTTGGGAACAAAACTATCATGAGATTGACTTGAAATAGGATTAATTCAGGCCAACAGCATAAATAACGTTTGTTACAATAAGTGACTAAAGCAGAGAAACTTAGATCTAAACCAGACTTCATAAAACACTGCCATACTCTTTAATTTTCTACATCAATTGGAGAAGGAAGAGATGCAGTTTTCCTCTTTGCGAAGTTTATTATTTTAAAACATTAGGCTCTTAAATGGGATCTCAGAGGGTAATGCCCAGTGAAATACGGTTTATTGGCAGCATTGTTCTGTCTCAAACTAAGGAAACTGTTTTAATATCATGGCAGGAAGTACTCAATGGATTAAGTAGACAGGGATAGGTTTGGAGATCAAGAAAGTGAGATATTACCGGAGTATTGAAATATTTCAGTTTTATTTCCTAGAAAATGTAATTTCCTTGTGGGAGATTTACGGTGCTGGCTGGGAGGGGCAGACAGAACATCCCAGTTTCTGTGGGAAGGGGAGCTCTTGCGTGGCCATCAAAGGTCAATGATGACCACCAGCCTTCTCACAGGAGGACAGGGCTCTGCCTTGCTCAGGGCTCTTCTCTGAGAAACTAAAATTCAGCCTTGACACGAGAAAATTTTTTTAAAAATCAGCCTTGATACAAGAAAATAAATTAAAAAGTCAACCTTCATACAAGGTTTTTTCAGCTTCTTCGCTCTGGCTGCAGGAATGAAAACTCAGGCATGTTTTTGTATCACAAATAAGACCCCAGGACTGTGTTGATTGTGTGGTCAGGGATGTTCGTGATGCCCCATCTTTGGCCATTGCTCTTTGGTTTTGGTTATTTCAGGATTGCACAGGGATTTGGGCTTTGCCAAGGCTGCCTGTGGGAAGGTGGGATCTGCTCATGAGCATCTTGGTGATGAAATGAAAGTCGTGAGGCTTTTAATGGGTACAGGGGGAGTGTATGAGGTTAGGGAACGAATTCTAGCAGCTCTGCAAGTGAAACAGTGAAGTTGAAGCCTTGAGCCAAGCGAAGAGAAGGTCAAAAAAAGTGTGTTGCTTTCCTAGCAAAATGCTGTTTCCACAAGCAGTGATATTTTAGCCATTTGAAAGCTCCGAGTGGAAGTTGCCATTTTGAGTGCAGCCCAAAGGCTGTGCAATCTGTCAGGCACCAGGGGAGAGTGGAAGAGGCAACACTTTGTCCTCTGAGCTGTCAAAAAGCTCGGATTCTGTATAAACAGGCATCTGGTGATCTGAGCTGTGCTGAGAGCAGCGATGGAAAGAGATTGCACCGAGGCACAGGCAGCAGCTCAGGCACAAAAGGGAAGTGCTGGTGGGGGGAGGAGGGCAGGGAGGAGATTTGCTCCCAGGGTGGCTCTGGAGAGGGGCAGGGGAGAACATGGAGATGATGAGGAGATCTCCTTTGTGGGGAGAGGCTGTTCAGGGCTGGTTAGTCCAGAGAGAGAGAAGGGATCCCATCAATCCATCCAGTGTCTCCAGGGGCTCTCAAAGAATGGTTCTAGGCCCTTTTCAGGACAAGGAGCAATGGGATAAACTAAACCAGGTTTTGCTTCAGCATGAGGAAGAGCTTCTCTCCATTGAGGGGCAGAGCCCTGGAGCTGCTGCCCAGGGAATCATGGAGTTTCCCTCTCTGGAGACATCCCAAACCCACCCGGACATGTTCCTGTGTCACCTCCAGGTGACCCTGCCTGGGCAGGGCTTGGATGGATGACCTCCAGAGGTCCCTCCACCCCACCCTATTCTGTGATTATCTGGGGAATGAACTCGCAGGGATTTGCAACACAGGCTGGCAGTGTGAGGGGGGAGAGAGCACAACCAGCAAAGAATGGAGAGGAGGATTTAGAGCTAATCTTGGCTGTGAAACGTGTCTTTGCTTGCTGTGTTCCCAGAGCTGATCAGCGAGGAGCTGGAGGAAGAGAACAAGGAGCATACGTGCGAGACGCTGCTGATGTGCATTGTTACTGTACTGAGTCACGGGCTCAGGAGCGGGGGTGGAGTAGGTGATGTGCTCAGGAAACCTTCCAAAGAGGTAAATTACCACTGGCTGGGGGTGGAGGAGTGATCCTGGTAGGGCTGGGATCTGCTCTGCTCTGCTCTGCCTGCAAACACAGGGAGGAGCAGAAGCACAGGCACCGTGCAGTTCTGCTGCTGTGCACTTCCATCTCCGGGGATCCCATTCAGCACCAGCCACTCCAGACACCTTCCACACTGCCTGCTTTAGGGCTTGGGGAGCTGGGGGCTGTGCAGAGCAGGGCTCAGAGGAGCAGGGCTGCGGGAGCCAGCAGCTGGGAGCTGAGGAGAAGGGAGGAGATGAGCACAGACCGATGAGATGGCACAGGGAGGTGCTGAGGTAGCTGGGGGATGCCAGTGGCACGAGTTTTTGTGGGAGCCATCCCTAGGGAAAGGTAACATGTCAGATGGAATGGATGAGAGGACAGGGACCAGGCTGGGCTGGTGGGAGTGTGGGGGAGGAAGGATGGATGTGGCTGGGAGCTGTGAGGACCAGGCTAAGCAGCAGGAATTTTCCATAACACCAAAGCTCTCCTATAGCTCTTGTTCAAGGTGTTTGTGTCCATCGTTTGGGAAGAAACTCTGGACTGGGAGGGTGTGAGGCCCTGGCACAGAGTGCCCAGAGAAGCTGTGCTGCCCCTGGATCCCTGGCAGTGTCCAAGGCCAGGCTGGACATTGGGGCTTGGAGCAAATTGGGACAGTGGAAGGTGTCCCTGCCATGGCAGGGGTGGCACTGGATGAGTTTGAAGCTTCCTTCCCACCCAACCCATTCCATAGTTCTGTGATGACTCTGTGATCTGAGGTTCAGGCTGTCACTCCCAAAGCCATGCTGGGCACCAGTGCTTTTTTGTTCTACCTGAAATTTCAAAATTTTTTCAAAAACTTAGCAATTTTTCAGCTTACAAAGTTCATAATTCTTAATAATAAGTTTGGCACTTGACTGATAGGATGATTGTGAAAATGGTGGTTGGATATTCAGGCCTGCAATAAATATGGAATGTGTACTGAAGCGTCCAGCTTAGTGTTCATATACAGGGTTGTTAAATGAAATTAATGGTATTAAATTCCAGTAAAAGACTTTATGATCCACACTGATCCTCTGCTGATATACAGCAGATTAATATAAGGATATAATTTGGAAGGGCTTCAGGGAGGGGTGAGAACAAATTTCAGTGTGTGAGAAAAGAGTTTTTTCTCTTGTGAAAGTGAGAGAAGAAGTCCAAAATCTTGGACACAGGAAGAGCAGCTCTGCAGAGATCCCACAATGGCAGCTGACTAATTTGGCTTTCCTTTCAGCGATTTTGCTTTTTAATTTTGCATTTTAGTTCTATGTAATGTTTTGAGTTGTGACTTACCCTTGGAGAGCATCAGCAGTAGAGATTCTCAGGGTGTGGGGCAGGTTGTTGTAAGGTTAAGATGTTGCCTGATTTGGCTGTTAATAATTCAAATGTGTATCTTGCAGGAACCTCTCTTTGCTGCTAGAGTGATCTATGATCTGTTGTTCTTCTTCATGGTCATCATTATTGTCCTGAACCTGATTTTTGGGGTGATCATTGACACTTTTGCTGATTTAAGGAGTGAAAAACAGAAGAAAGAGGAAATTTTAAAAACTACTTGCTTTATTTGTGGTAAGTGGGGAGACACACTTGACAAGAAGGGGTTACTCTGTGCAAGCCAGGGATAGCTGCAAACTCACAGGAAAAAAAGTCTTGAATTCCTGGCTGTTCCTCCTTGCATTCCTCAGCCAGTTCATGTTCCTGGGTACCACGTGCACTGGAGTTGGCAGCAGGAAGGGATGGGGAAAGCTCAGGATACCATTTTTCCTCAAGACTTGAGTTCTTGTTTCTCCTCTGCCTCGAAGGACAGTTTCCTATTGGACTGGGAGAGATTTTTCTGAGCAGTCATTTTTCCAGGCACACAGAGTGGTGCCTGGGGAAAGCTTTTCCCACCAGGAGGTTGGGAATGGAGGTGCTGTGGTTGACTGACATGGTCCTGCCATGTTGCACAACACACAGCCTGGCAGGATAACCTTTGGAAGTTTGCTGCAAAGCAAACGTTGCTTTTGCTATCAGTTTGCCTAAAAATAGGAGATGTGTTATGAAATCCAACAAACTGCTTTCTACAGGGTTGCTGCCTTTTTTTGAGCAAAATTTTTCTGCTACATATAATAAATATAAGCAGCATTTTTTCTCCTCTTCTTTCTCCTTCCTCCTCTTCTTCATTCTCTACTCATCTTCTTTCTCTCCTCTTTCTCTTCTTCTTCCTCTCCTCTCTCTGGGCATTTAGCAGAGTTTATCCCTGTTATTCAGTGTTCATTCCAGAATGACTGTGACTTCCAGAAGTGCAGCAGACTGTAGAGATCAGTTTTGTTCTAGAGCTGATTTTCCAGCTGGCAAACACTCAGGGCTCTCCCTGTGTTTCCCTCCCAGGTTTGGAGAGAGATAAGTTTGACAACAAGACTGTCACCTTTGAAGAGCACATCAAAGAAGAGCACAACATGTGGCACTATTTGTGCTTTATTGTCTTAGTGAAAGTCAAGGATTCAACAGAATATACAGGACCAGAGAGTTACGTGGCAGAAATGATCAAGGTGAGCTTGGAGTTTTGGTTTGGTTTTTTTTTCTAGATTAGACCAATCCAGAGGAATATGTGGTACAGTGCTCTGTATTGTATTTATTTTGTAAATGTACCTGTGACTTCCCAAGTTCCAAAACACTCCGTGTGTGTGCTGGAGCAGGTGACAGAGAGTGGTGACAGCCAGGTAGTCCCCATGGCTTCAAACAGGGGAAGAGAACCTGTTCTGCCTTAAATTCATATTAAGGAGAGTATTTTCAAGTTGGTGGAAGTGTCTGAAGCACAACAAACAGTTTATAACCTGTCTTGGTATAAATATCTCCAACTGACTTGGAGGATTTGTTGTCATATGATTTGAGCTTATTATTGTGAAAAACTTTAATTAATATCTACTCAATTGGAAGGGCTTTTAATGAGAGAATTAAAAACCTCATCTCTGCCAAGCTGCAGGTTCAGAGCTCCTGGAATTAGATCCAAAGCCCAGTCACTAATTCGTGTCTTCTGGCTGGGGAGCAAAAGCTGTTTGATTTATACCATTTCAATCTGATTTCTTTAGAGCAGAAGACTTTGCTGACTCCCCTCCCAGCCCTTTTGCTGTGAGGTTCCACCTCCCTTGGGGTGGGCAGGGGTCATGGTGGGTTTGCAAATCCCCCCAAGCCCTCTCCGAGGTCAAACACGTTATTTTGGGGTCACCAAAGTGTCCGTCCTACTTCTGGGTTCCTACCTCAGTAATGAGGGCTTAAAGAAATCTTGTGAGCAGTCACCTGATAGAGGATTAGCACAGTGAGATAACCAAGTGCATCACTGCTGCTTTCCAGTCTGGCTGATTATATTGCTCCCTTTCTTTATCCCCCCACAGCACGCATGACTTCAGGGGGAAGCACTGCACTTCTGAAGTGTTTTTGCTTCCAAAAGATCATTTTGTGTTGTGTTTTTGCTTCTAAAAGATCATTTTGTGGTTTTGCTGTTAAAACCAGTTTTAAAAAATGTTTCAATTGACCACCAATTCATTACTTCAGACGAACAGTTCGAATTAGGTAAGAACCAAAACTTAGTCACTGAATATGTTTGCATGGAACACAAAAACTGGAGGACTTTTATAAGAATTCCCATTCATTAAGTGTCAGCAAGGGCTAATTACGGTGTGTGGATGGGAATAGGGATAAATTATGCATAGCCAGAGTGTCTCATGCAGATGCAGTTTTATGTAACCGTGTGCTCTAGGTAGAGGTTTGGAGTGTGTCTGTAGCTGGGGTTTTGCATTTGATGAGCCAGTTTGAAATGAAGAACTAAGAGCAGGTCTCAGTGAGGGCTGTAGGAGCGTGAAATAGGAAGGACATCTGGGTTTCACCCCAGTGCTCTGTCACCACCCTGCCCCAGGCTCAGGCTGCTCTGCCCTGACTCTGGAGTCCCCTGCACTCCATGTGTTCCTTAGGAACCATTTGGCCAAGCTTACTCTGAAAATCAATTTCTTTCTAGTGTCCTTTAACATTAAAACTTCCTTTCCTGACCTAAAATCTGGGTGTAAAACACAATGAATCTATTTCTCTACCAGACCTGTTTTAAATGCTGCTGTGAGTCAGAAATGCTTTTTTTCCTGCTCAAGGTGTTTTTTGGGGTAATTTGGGTGGGGCCTACTTCATCTATTCCTCAAGCTTTCTGCCTTCCTAGAAGCCCAGACTGGTTTGGGTTGGAAGGGACCTTCAGGAGCATCCAGTGCCACCCCAGCCATGGCAGGGACACCTTCCACTGTCCCAGAGTGCTCCAGTTCCCATCCAGCCTGGCCTTGGACACTGCCAGGGTTGGGAGTGTCCAGCCTCAACCTCTCAGGGTAAAGACCCATGAATGCAGAAGGACAGGAAAGGAAAACATTTAAATTTGTGATTCCCAAGGCAGAGTCACCTGTGGAGGTGCTGGTTCTCCATGGACTCCTTCCCACCACAGCCACAGCCTTTCCTGGGAGGCCTCCTTAGGGCATGGCTGGCTTTTAAAGGGATTTTCTTCCCGTATTTCAGACTGAAGGTGGCACTGTAACATCTTGGATAGTGGCAGAGATGGGGCACATCTTCCATGGGCTGCTGGTGGGACCAGCGTTCAGCTGCTGCACTTTGAGGAGCTGGGCTAGGAAGCATCATGAGCTCCAAGTCCCACTGTGATGGCAGGTGATGTTTCACCTGTATCTGATTCCCAGCAAAACATCTTGAGAAAACTCTTGAATTTCTGCCCTCTGGTAATTGGAAGAAAAAGATTAAGACAATACAATTTTAAACATTGCCGTTGCAGTTCAGTATTTGTGGGTTGTTCCAACACCACAGAACAGTAAAAAAAATAAAGAATGTAGGACACTTAAATTATGTCCACTGTCAGTTTGTGAGCTGCTTCCAGTGCTGCTTGTACAGTGCTTTAAACTTATTTTAAGCACTGTGGTATCAAAAGAATCCTGGACAATTTCATTTATGCAGTTAGTGAATATTCGGGAACCCTAAGAGTGATCTTGAATTTTGATGTTTTCTCATCTAAAAATAATGTGTGTAGAAAGGCAGTTTTGAGGATTCCCACTGTACTGGGTATGGCAGAGCTGGATTTGGCCCATGGCATTCATCATGCACCCTGCACGATCCTGAGCCCACATTAAAGAAAGTGTAGCCTTGAAAATCAGTGATTAGCTACAATCCTTTACTGAATTTTATATTTCTTCACAGACAGAAGCTCATTAAGTTCAAACACATCATGAGGAAAGAAGTCAACAGGTACAATTAGAAATTGAGTTGAATTTAGAGCACTGAAGATTGATCAAAAAATCAAAATTAAAAAAGCAGTGACCTGACCTGAGCAACCTGGGCTAGGCAAGGCATCGCTGCCCTTGGGGTTGGAATGAGATGAGCTTTAAAGGTCCCTTCCAACCCAAACCAGTCTGGGATTCTGTGATTTTATAAACTAACATCTCCTGACTGTTCTGACCGTGCTGCTGTGACGCTAAACTTGCAGCACTGTCACTCTCCCTCCCATAAGCCTGTTGTGGTGCCAGTGTGGGGCTGCTGGTGGCTTCGGCATCTGGACTGGTTTGGTTGAGTGCTGTGCAGGGCTGGGCTGCCCTGGGCTTGTAGCTGCAGGTCCAGGCTGCTGATAGAGGCTGGAATTCACCTGTAAACAGGGATAATGCTCCCTTTCATCAGCGAGGGGAGCTGGGGCAGATGATGTAAAGCTCGGGGTATCTGAGCAGTCTTTGCTGGGAATGGCTGGAGATGCAGGGGGAATGGAATGGGGCTGCTGGTTGCTGTGGTCTGTGAGCTGAGCGTGTTTTTACACCCTACTGCTGCCCCAGCTCATCCCTGCCCAGCCTGGCAGCCTCGTGTGTGGCAGGAGAGATGGCAAAAGGATTGCAGCAGCTCCCCTTGGAAATGCATCCCTGAGCCACCTCCTCAGGATCAGTTTAATGGCACAGGCAGTGCTGCAGGATGTGAGAAAACATCTCTTGGTAGCAGAGATGATCTTCAATAATTCCTGGTGTTCCCAAGGCTCTCCTGGCCGAAGCAGGGATCCTTCTGGCTCCATCCCTGCGATGGGCACTGCAGAGCAGGGCTGGTCCTGTCCTGGAGGAGGTTTGCCCGGGAAGGATGCTGAGGGTGCTGCAGAGCCGGCATTCCGGTGATTCCCAGGAACAAAGGCCCTGTTCCTGCGAGCTCTGCAGTCACCAGGAAGATCAGGTGATGTCTGAATAACACCCTGTGTGTGGGAGGTGGGGGGATCCACTTATCGCCTTGGCCAGACATTGACATCCACACCCAGATGACTCATGTGAACTCCGTGCAACTCCCTGCAGATTAGTTCATTTAAATGCCTTATCTTCCCATCCTGCCTTGAGAATTCCTGCTGGAGCTGTGTGCCTTTGCTGTGGCAGCCTGGGCAGCTCAGCTGTCACCGGGGCCTTGGCAGGGCTCTGCCACAGCCAGCTGTGCACAGGCATTCAGGATATGTAAAATCTCTCACTCTGCAGCTCGACACAGAGAAAACCACACAGGCACTGGGTCTGTGTGCATTCCTGAGCTGTCTGCAGGCAGCTGCAGGGGCTGTCACAGCACAGACCAGTATTGGTGTGCCCAGCTCCTGCATCTCCTGCTCTGCACCTTGAGCAGGGGGGATGAGCTGTGCCTCTCAGGGGCTGTGCACAAAGATGTGCTTATTGAGAAATAAAGCTGCTTTGGAAAAGTTTTTAGCACAAAGCTTCCTAACTGACTCCTGCAATTCCCCCAGGCTTTTAATCCAAGCGGGGTCTGTGTCATTAACAACCTTTATCACAAAAATGAGGCAGAGGTGTCAGGGTTGCCCAAGCTCCCATGTCCGGGTTGAGGGCACCGAGTTCCAAATCTGGATTGTGTTGTCACTGAAAATGAGCCATTTGCAAATTGGAGTGATGGCACAGATATCCTTAAAGAAATTTGGAATGGGAATGAGAGCTACAGATTTCCCTTTGTGCCTTAGTTAACCTCTGTGTACAAACCTAGGGATTTAAATATATTATTGGCTTTTTTCCTTGGTGTCCTGAGCTCTGTCCTGTAATGGGAAGTGTTTCTGATTCTGGGTTTGAGTGACTTCTGCCAAGGCACAGCCTCCTGGTAAGCAAAGACAAGGCTCCATCAGTGTCAGGCTTTTAAATTGCATCCTTCCAGAAGTGCAAGTGTGACTTGAAGCCTTTCCCAGGGAGTTTCCCAGCAAGGACAGTCACTGTGCTCTGAAACCCAGCAGGAATGTGGGATTCACAAGTGATGATGGCTTTGGGGAGTGGCTTTGTCCCAGGCTCTCCATGAAATCCAGTTCGGCTGGACATGACCAGGACTGGCTTTGCACTGCAGCACCTACAGGAATGACTAGGGTAGACCATGATGCTTCCAACCCAAAGCATTTCAAAAGGGCTTCAATGATTCCAGCACTGGTGAAAGACATATGTGCATGAAATTACAGTCTGAGAACGTGTTGGAAACTTAGTTATATTCATCTGTCATTTGTGCCTGGAAATCCTGTACTTCAGGCAGAGTCAAATAGGAGAGATTTGTCATATCAATATTGAGCAAACCAGCTGCAGACAGGAGAGAGCAGCCTGTGCAAATAATTTGGTTGCAGATGAGAAAAATTGGGGTTTTGGGGCTCCCAGTCACTGTGATACTGGTGCAGGCTGGGAGAGGAGGAGGACCAAGGAGGTCAGGATGTGACCTGGAGCTGACAGTGCTTAGTTTGGTGGTAACTTCCCAACAAGCTGCATCTTGAGATAGCTGGCCAGAGTTAGCCAATATAATTACAGGGTTAATCAACAAGTCATGGCAGCAGCATGGAAGAGCCAAGAGTGTTTGGCAGCAGGCCTGGGGCTGCTGGAAACACAGTGTCATAGGCAGGGGCTGAGCTTCGTGCTCACATAGGGAAGGAACTTGTTCCACCCTTGGAATCAGCCTTGAGGTGCAAACCAGGAGCTGCACTGGGAAAAAGCAATGGTCAACCTCATCTGCCCCAGCTCTGGCACAGGGTGCCCAGAGAAGCTGTGCTGCCCCTGATCCCTGGCAGTGTCCAAGGCCAGGCTGGACAGGGCTTGGAGCAGCCGGGGGCAGTGGAAGGTGTTCCTGCCATGGCAGGGGTGGGACAAGGTGGGCTTTAAGGTCCCTTCCACCCCATCCCAGTCTGGGATTCTCTGGAGCCTGTGAGCTGCCTGCCCCTTGGTGGGCTGCAGGAAACCCTCCTGCTGCTGGCAGTAACCCCACATGGCCCAGTGCTTGGTTTTCCCTAATAAACCACCTGGAATCCATGCTGGGAATCTCAGGTTGGCATCCCAGCTGACCAGGCAAAGGTTTCCCTTGGGCTGAGCGTGTGGAAGAAAAGGGCCTGGGTGGATGAAAGCAGAAGGAAAGGCTTGGGGCCAGTTCTGGGGAATGGGATGTTTGCATAACGTGCTGGGGTTTGGGTGGATCCCAAACAGCTGGCAGGGTGGGTGCTGAGTCCTGCTCCTGGAGCAGCGCCAGCGCCCTGGGACAGGGGAGGCTCCTGCCTGGAAACCACGGGTGACAGAGCCCTGGGGAGCACAGAGCGCTGCTGCTGGCTCTGGCTGGGCCCAGAAAGCCCCGTGGGGCTGTGTGTGCCGAGGAGTGGGGTGAGGCTGGCCCTGAGTCAGCGCCCTGACCCGCCGGCGCTCCCGGCCGGATGCTTGTGCAAGAGGACGTGGGTGACAGCAGCCACTGCCACCAGCTGTGCTCTCAGCCTCTGCTGGGGAATTGTGTTCCTGCCCAGCTGTGGAGGTGTAACGTGCCCTGCTTCAGTGCGGATGCAAGATGCAACCAGCCCGGAGGAGGTTGGTGTGGAGAGGTGGCCTTGTCCTTTCGGGAGGCAGGACGTGGCCTTCAGGGCTCCTGTCCCCGCAGGCCGTCGGGCTGGGTGGTGCTTGGCTGGGCTCCACCGAGTCACCCACAGCACAGCTGTCCCAGGGATGTAGGGCCATGGTCACCCTCTGCCTTTGGGAACGGTGTTTGTGTTCCAGGGTCCCTGCTCTGCACCTGCCCGAGTGCCACGTTGGTATTTCACCTCTGGCAACAGAGAAAAGGAGGTTATTGCACCCTAAACCTTGTGTCATCAGCCTCCTGTGGCACAACACGCAGCATGTGAGGAATTGAGAACGTTTTAAGTGTGCAGGGGGACACCATTCAGGGCTGGTTTCCATAGAGAGGGGAGAAATGCAGCTCGGTGTGCAAGAAGTGATGGTGAGTCCTTTGCTGCAGAGAGAGAACCTGATGTGGGGATTTCTCCAGGAAGCTCAAGAAAGACCCGAGTCCCATCTCACCACAAACAAACAGATGAATTTTCAAAGTGCTTCACAGAGCTCTTTAGTAGCTGTGTGGGTCTGATTTTTAACTTCCCATGACAGAAACTGAAATTTGCTGCTGCCACCTTTCCCTGTTTGTGTTCAAGAAACTACTGGACGTGGCACTCCGTGCTCTGGGCTGGGTGACAAGGTGGGGATCAGGCACAGCTTGGACTTGATCTTGGAGGTCTTTTCCAACCTCAGTGCTTCTGTAAACGATGCTGCTGGGCAGCCTTTTGATGGCAGCTGTAGGGATTTATTTTGGAGAGGGTTGAATTAGCCCTTCAGCACAGGGGTAGCTGGATAAATGGAGAGGAGTGGTGAGCCCTTGGGGCAAGGAGAGCCCCAGGCCCTGTCAGAGCAGCTGTCCCCTGCCAAGGGAGCAGAGCTGCTGCCTCTCCTGGCACAGCTCATGCCGAGGTCACCTCTCAGCCTTTCTCAGAAGCGACTCTTCGGCAGAAGCAGGAGGAGCGGCGCTTCTCAGAATGAATCGCGTGTGCATCACGCTTCCTCTTCCTCACATTTCCAAGCGGGGATGGGCAGCAGCGTCACCCCCGTGTCTGAGATTCTGTGATATTTGCCTTACAACAGGGACTTTTCCAACTTTACCCAGAAAAGAGCTACAGCCCCAAACCCAGCCTTGTGGTCAGCCAGCTTCCGTCAGTGTCTCCACTCACTGTGGCTGCTGCAGCACAGAAAGCTGTGCCCGTGCTGGGAATAGGGAGCTGGGTGTACCCCGGGATATTGGGAACAGGGAGCTGAGTGCGCCCCAGGATATTGGGAACAGGGAGCTGAGTGCGCCCCAGGATATTGGGAACAGGGAGCTGAGTGCACCCC
>VZRM01002778.1:334620-354488 GCA_013397955.1 Grantiella picta | reverse complement strand
GATATTGGGAACGGGGAGCTGAGTGCGCCCCGGGATATTGGGAACGGGGAGCTGAGTGCACCCCAGGATATTGGGAACGGGGAGCTGAGTGCACCCCGGGATATTGGGAACGGGGTGAGCCCCGGGATCCTGGGAACAGGGAGCTGGGTGCAGCCTGAGATCTTTGGGCAGAGGATGCAAAGGGTACTGGTCTGTGGGTGCCAGCACAGAGAGGAGCACAAGCAGCCTCCCCTTGCCCAGCTCAATCAGTGCCTCTGAAATACCTCTGAAGCCCCAAGAGGGATGTGAGGCCATATCTTTAAAGGCACCCCAGGGCTGAGCTGAAGTTCAGCAGAAACTGGATCATGGAGATATAAATCTTTTATTGACCCCTGAGCAGCAGCACCGGGAGCTGGGCTGGCCCAGCAGGATCACCATCCCCTGACCTTTCAGCATTCCTGCTCCCTTCTGGTGGTGCTGGCTGCGCTGAAATATTTATTTATTTGAAAGAAAACACCCCCGCACTCCCAGCAGGGACAGGGACGGGCTGGAGGCTGTGTGTCAGCAGCCTGGTCACATCCAGCTCCTCTCTGCAGGGCTGGGGGAGGCTGGAGAACAGGCTGAAGGTTTCCCATGTAAATCCAGGATGAGGAGTGTGTGCAGCAGGCAGAGCTGTGTCCCACTGTGCTGGCAGCCTCCCTGCTGTCCTCTCTGCAGTCCCAGCATCACCTGGTGCCTGCATTAGCTGCATCCACGGGGATTTATCTGCCCCCCGTGGTTCTCCCCCTGGGTGTTTTCCCAGCCTCTTCGGGTGGACACCTCCTTTTTTCTTGCCGGGTGGCAGCTGGACGTGTCCAGAATAAACGCTGTGTTTGAGCGGTGCTAACAAGCCCAGTCAGGGTGAGCACAGCGATGTCCAGGCCATTCCCTAAGGTTGTCCCTGCACAGGGAATTTCCAGGTGTCCCATTAACCCTTTCAGGTGGGTCAGCACTTAGCAGGGCATTGTCAGTTCCAGCTGAACAGTGAGCTCTGTCCTCCAGCTCAGAGACACCCCAGAGGACTGTGATTCTGTCCCCTTCCTCAGCCTTCCCCTTCCTCAGCCCGTGGAGTTCACGTGAAGCATGATGTGGTTTTAGTCTTTGAACACTGGCATGAGAACTAGAAGTGCTTTGTTGGTTTTTTTCAAATGAAAGCAAAGATTTACCCACTTTGAGGGCTGGGGCTTTCAGAAACCCAGCGAGTATGGAAGCTCTGAGGAGGCTGCAGAAGCTGTGGGTGCTGTTTGATTTCACCCTCCAGGCCTGGAACGATCAAGTCACAGCCTCTGCAGCAGCTGCAGCGCTGGCTGAAATTGCAGAGTAATGTTGGAAAGTGGTTGGGGTATTTGTTATGAAATATTGCAGTAGGGAAGGCTGGTGCTTCCCTCATCCCTTTCATCTTTCCCAAGGATGGGGCCTGGGAATGCTCTGGGGATGGCCTTGGAAATGTCTTTGGGAACAAGGAAAATACTTGTGGAGCAAGAAAGGGGCAGGCAGGAGCTGCAGGGCTCTTGTGTCTGCCTGGAAACCTCGGGACATGGGCCTGAGGGTCCAGGCAAACCTGTAAAGATAAATGGCATTTCAGTCTAACTCTCTCATCCTCTGTCCTTGTTTCTTTCCTGGAGGAACACAGGGAAGTGCAGTTGGTGTAGCTTGTTTTCCTTGGGTGGGAAATGCTGGACCTGAGCACAAATGTTGAGCTGCCCCCTCCTCCCTAATGAGGGTTTTACTACAGCTGGAAGAACACAGTGCAGTGTTGCCTGTTCCTACTATTAAACCTTAATTGTGGGACTGGCGTTTCCTAAAGTCCAAAATATTTTGGCACTTGTCTCGATAAAGGCATATTTTTTTTGTACATAGATTTTTTCCCCCCCCCTTTTATTAGCAGAAACCATCTGCCCTGTAAACAGAGATCAGGAGCAAACAGCCTTCCTGGCAGTTCTGCATCACGTGGGAATGCTGTGGTGCCTGCATGGGAAAGGGCCTGCTTTCTGCCTTCTCATCCTGGCAAAAGGAAACTCCAGGCAGATCAGAAGCAGCTAATTTAAGCTGATGAGTCTTGGCACCGCATCTGAATTGCAGAGAGGATGTGACTGGAGCTCTCTGTAGAGGTGCACAGCCCTGATTAAGCAGGATGGATGCTCCTGGGAATGAGGGGGGAGCGTGGAGGGCAAGCGAGCTGGAGCTGGAGATTTAGGCAGGGAATGACAAAAAGCCAGGAGTTTGCCGTGCTGCAAAAACAAGCTGAGAGCCCAGAGAAGAGCCTGGCCAGCTCAGTGGGGTGAGCTTTGGTCGCCGTTAATCAGCAGTGTTGATTGATTTTTGATTACCACCATCCCTTGGTGTTAATGCAGTCACCCATCACCCTGTGTGGTGTGTTTGAACCTTCCCAGCTGTGTCACCTGGGAGAGCAAACACACCCTTATCACAGCCAGCCCGAGTTCAGCTTCCATTTCTGAGCATATCTCCAGCGTGGGAGGGGAACCAGACTAGATGGGAAACCAGTTTGATGTTGAACTGTAAGGTGTCAGGACGTGGGGTGCACCCCTCCTCCTCTTTTGTGGCTTTCTGTTCCGCTCCTGCCTTTATTTTTAACAACTCTGGCGTGTACACAGTGCCTGTGTGAGCAAACTGAGTGTCCAGTGACATTCCTGACTGTAACTTAAACATGGAATATTAGAGAATTCCTATGGCTGAACAAAAACTCTACTGCAGGCAGTGCGTTGTAATGTATCTGTCCCACATTTTACCCTGAACCAGACAGTCAAATTATGATTTTCTTTTTTATGAAAAAGGAAGTATTTCATCTGTGGAAGAATTTCCAGGTAGAACTTGGTTTCTTTCATCAGAAAGCACAGCCAAGCTTTGCTTGACCAAAAAAATTAAACCAGCTTTATCACCAGCAGAAAATCTACAAACACAGAATATTGTAAGATGGCAGCGGATTTCTAGCACAGGGAAATGCTTGTCCAGACGTGGAATCTGGGCTGGTTTGATGTCCAGCGTTAGTGTATTTATCCTGAAGTGTATGTGAGGGAGCAAGGGCTAGGGGCAGTGAGGAGCTGGGGAGGAAACCAGCCCTGAGCAACCCCAATTCCCAGCAGCAGCACCTCGGTGCCTCGGGCAGGCACTTTGCAAACTTCCCAGTGAGATGCAAATGCAGATAACTGCAGATAACTACAGATAAGTACAGAGCTGGTGCATCCGAGGAATGTCCCGTGGCTGTAGAGCTCTGCCTGTGCTCTGCAAACGCTAATTGTGCTCTGCTGTGTGACCCTCAGGAGAGAAACCTGGACTGGTTCCCCCGCATGAGGGCCATGTCACTGGTCAGCAGCGACTCGGAGGGAGAGCAGAACGAGCTGAGGAACCTGCAGGAGAAGTTGGAGTCCACCATGAAGCTTGTGAGCAACCTCTCTGGGCAGCTCTCCGAGCTCAAAGATCAGGTAAGGAGCAGCCATGCACCGTGACAGGCAGGACATGGCTCCTGCCAGCCCCTCGGACCAGCTGGGTTCTGCAGCTCCACAGCTTCTCCAAAGCCCAGGGAGAGCTTTCCCAGAGTAACTCATGTTTAGGGAAGAAGTGAACAAACCAGACATCCCTCCAGAGCTTTGTGCCCCAGCTGGCCTGCCTGGTGCTGACCCAACTGGCATCTTCCAAAGTGGCCACCTCAGAAAGGGAAAACTTGTGTTAAAGAAATCACCAGAGTTAACTTAAATCTGGTGCAGGGAGCCTGGGTGTGCTGTTGTTGTTGTTTGGGGTTTTAACCCGAAGAGCTGAGCGTGATGCTGTCAGCCAGAGGGTGTGACCCTGATACAAAGGGCTGTGTCACTGCGGGGACCTCAAAACCCACCGAGAAACTGGAGAAGCGCTCGAGTGGTTGGTGGTGCTGGTCCCTGGTGCTGTGGCTGTGCTGCTGTGCAGATGTGATTTGTCTGCTGCCACCCTCAGCCTGCAGCACACACATCCCCAGAGAGGCTTTGCACTGCACCACATGCTGCTGTGAGCTCCCCACACACCTCGCAGTGTTTTTTGGTGTAGCAGCTTCTCTGCAGCGAGAGCTTGCTGGCTTCTGCCTTGGCTGGGTTCCAGAGCATCGTGGGGCTGCTGCCCAGCCCAGCCCAGCCCAGCCATGGCTTTGTGAAACAGAGCAGCAGGGCTTTAGCTCCTGCTGTCCACAGGGATTGCAGCCTAACTGGAGGGAGCAGGAGAGCAGTGCTGCCTGTACTGGCAGGAGCTGTTTGTGGTCTGCTTATCTCTGTGCATTAATAACCTGAGCCAGATGGTTCAATTAGGAATTTCTATAGGTATTGGCACTGGCTAGGATTAATTGCTGCCTTGGATCTGGGTGGTGGATGGAGCTGCCTGGGGCAGGAGTGGCCCAGCTCTCCCAGCACCAATGCCATCCCTGCTGCCCAGGTTTCTCCGTGAGCCATTCCTGTGTCAGGAGTCCCTGGCAGGCAGCACTGCCTTCCGATCACGCTCTGCACTGGGGCTGGATCTTTCCCCAGCACCCTGTGGAGTGCAAGGAAGGGATTAATGTGAGGGGCTGGGAGCTGACAGCCTCGCTGCCCCGGGCTGTAATTAGTGCTCAGGCACGGTGCCACAGAGCCCCTTGCTCCACTTGGTCTGAGCACGGAGGGCAGAGGCAGTTGCTCTTTTGTCTGGGCTTTAATTCTTGCCGGGCAGTGGTTTCGCTGTTTTGCCTGGAAACAATTAGCCTTCCCCACGTGTGCTGTGCCTCCCTGCTGAAGGCTCTGACTCAAAGTGCTCTGCAGGCACAGGAGCCTTGCCTTCCCTTCCCAGGGCAGCAGCCAGCACTGCCTCACGACACATTTCTCTCTGAAGCTCGCAACCCTCTTGGCTGACCAAGCACTAAAACCCCTTCTCGCTCTTTGTGAGAATAAGAATGAAGGGTTTAGCTTTTAGAGAGCAATTTGACTGTAAAAGCAAGAGAGGAAACCAGCTTCATTAATGTGGTGATAGCTTTTAGGAATTCCCCTAAGTACCATTATTGAGAGCCCTGCTGAAGATGCAGGATGCTCCAATTATGTGACAAAGCCAGTATATCCCTCCTCCTGATCAGGAACTGTCTCCAGGAAAGGAACTAACTCAGGGAATTTTTATTTGTATTTATTTTCTTATAATTAAATAAAGGGAAAACCTCTCATTCATTTGCTCTTCAAGCTCGTTAGGTTTCTGGAGACTCTAGTTATTAGAAACCGAGCTTCAGCCCGCCTGCTTTCCCAAAGTGCACCAAGAGCCATTAAAATCCTGATCACTTTAATTTTGTGCAAAAAGATTACACCATAATTGTCTGCAGCAGCAGGGGATTAGATGTAATCACCCAGAAATCCTTCCCACTGCCTCCTCCGATGTCAGTGACTGTGAGACATCACTGCTGGGGCCAGGCTGTCACTGGGGACACCCCCTGACCCCAGGGGTGACTCAGGGTGACTCAGCTGCCAGCAGCCCCAGCAGCAGGGTGTCCAGTGGGGTCCTGCTCCTGTTCATGCCTCATTCCTGGAAGAAACTCCAACTCACCCTAACCTTTGGAGCCAGGCAGCCTCTGTCAGTCCCAGCGTTATCGGGGAGCCCAGGCTGGCTCAGCTGAACCCAGAGCCCCTTGGGCTGTGTTTGGATCCTGTCAGCACAATTCCAGGGCCTGGCAGCTCCCTGGGGATTTGCTGTGTGTGGCTTTTATGGCCTATTAGCCCAGGTGTGCCGTCACTGGAAAGCTTGTGCAGGAGATTCACTCTCCAGTAAATGTGATGGCAATAAGCTGCCATCCTGCAGCCCTGTGCCCTCCACATAAGCATTAAGCATCGTGCAGGATTAATAACATTCTGCATTGACACTAAAATTGCATTTCTCCCTCTTATTTATGGTTGGTTGCTTTATTCTTCCCTTTTTTTAAAGCCACATCTTCTATGAACACCTGCACCAGGGTGCACCATCCCTTTTCTACACAGCATGAAAAATATATCCTACATTCCCTCCTCATTATTCCTCTTTATTTCCATTTTTATTCCATGTGTCCTCTGAATCAGTTTATTGGCAGTATGAAATTGTGACTCTTGGTTTGCTCAGGGGAGACAATTAATGCAAAGGGGCATTTTTAAACCAAGTCCTTGTGGCCTCTCTGCCTTTCCACTTGTGGTTTATCTTAGCAATAGTTAACATCCAGGTTCAGCAGGGAATGGTTGTGCGTGCTCAGAGAGCACTGGAAGGCCCTTCCCCTGCTGCTCCCATTGCCTGAGAAGCATTAGAAGCCTTTAGTGGAGAGAATTGCAGCAGCTGGTGCAGAGGAGCAGGAGGTGTGACGTGGCCTGGGGAGGCTGCGGTCATCCCTCAGGAAAGGGAAAACAGCAGCTCTGCCTCCCCTTGGGCCAGGCAGCCAGCAAGGTGCTGGGCTGAGGGCAGGGCTAATTATGGTTTCAAGAGGAATGGTGGTGTTCCAGCCCTTTTCCTGGTGGTTAAAGAGCTCAAGGAGTGCCATGGACACACAGGGAGCTGTGGGGTGTGCAGCACGTCCGGCCCGCGGGACATGGAAGAGCCTTTGGAGGATGTCCAGAACTGCCTGCTGGGAGCAATCCTGTTCCCCACAGTGAACTCCAGACCCGAGGTCAGCCACTGGCTAGTCACCCCAGCATGCCCCAACACCCTGCACCAGCTGGGAAACTCCATCAGCGCTGAAACTGGGGGTTTTAAACAGATGCACTCAAGTAGTTTAGTGGTGGCCAGGCTGGGTTGAGTGTTGGATTTGATCTTAAAGGTCTTTTCCAGCCTTAACAAATCCATGATCCCAAGTGTGTTACAAATGAACTGAACATGGACACACCACCTCCCATCTCCTGGGGTTGCTGCCACAAGCAGTGACATTGGCTGGCATTTGTCATTAAAACTCAAAAACTGGAGAAGTTCAGTGGTGGGTGTAGCTGGAAGGAGCAGCAGGAGCAGGATGGGAATGTGGAGCACAGGCCATGGTGTGCAGAGCCCTGAGGGTGTCCTGGGGGAGCCTGGATGCCCTGGTGGTGCAGGGATGAGGTGCTGTCCTGGCGTTCCCTTGCCCAGTTCCTGTGAGCAATCCCACATGTTGGCTCCTCTGCCGCCGGGATGGGAGCTGTATCCAGCTGTGGGATCCAGCTGTTCGCTCCCGACACCCTGCCCAGCCAGAGTCATTCCTTACACGGCTTATGTAACTTGTCAGAAACCTCCCAAAGTTTTTTAAAAATGGAGTGCAGCCATTGGATTGCGGCCATTTCTCAATATCAGGAATAACAAACAAATCCATTTTCCGTTCACGGTTCGCCGATCAGGGAAATGCTGTTTTATTTGCTGGGAAGCAGATGGGGAATGCCGAAGTTTGGGATGCCTGGCAGTGAGGTGGTTAAGTCCTGCCTTGGCAGACGGGGAGGGATGTTGGCTCACTCCGCTCCGGGTGAGAGCAGGGAGTGCTCAGCCTTTTCCAGCAAAGGCAAGGGTATTCCCAGCCTGACTGCAGGGCTCGCCCCTTTTTCCGCCCTCTCCGTCTCGTCTGCTGGACGGGTGACAAAGAATTTCTACCGGGGGAGGTTCCTGCCGGCTGATTCCCGCTGCCCACGGGCTGTGCCCAGCTCTCCGGGGCAGAGCAGTGTCCTGGCACACAGACAGGGTGGCCATCCCGAGGTGGGCACGGCTGGGGCTGGAGTCACCCCCTGGCCTGGCTGCAGCCGGTGGCTCGGGGCAAACGCCAGGCCCAGCAGACCCTTGGGCGAGCTGACGCACAGGAAGCTCCGAGGCCTAATGAGCAAACTTGTTAATTTTCCAGATGACGGAGCAGAGGAAGCAGAAGCAGCGCATCGGTCTCCTTGGACACCCCCCGCCCATGAATGTGAACCTGCAGCAGCAACCAGCCTAGGCTGGGAGGGTCTCTGCCCCTCCGGGACACCCCAAACCTTCCCCAGCCCGGAGGCTGCTCCCTGTACTTCTGTGCATCCTGTAAATACCCTGGTTTTATACTACATGTATATGACTGCTACTCTATCGAGCTGGGGGCGTGTGGATTGTGATTAGAACTGTTGGCACGGGATGGAGGTTAAACTTTGTGCCAAAACTATCAAAATTGCCTTTTTCTTGGAAGGACTAAAGAGAGCACCTGAATTGCACTTGAAAAGATTATTTGACTATGTGACATGTATATTGTATTTAAAAAAAAAAATAATAGAATAGCTAGTATTTATGTTTTTATACAATTGTGCAATATGAATTATGCAATCACAATATATTTGGAACTCCTGAATGTCCCAAAGGGAGTGCACATCTTTGGATCTGGTGTGTTAGTACAATGTAATAAATGGTATAAAATTACAGGTGTAAATGAGGCTGCTGCAAAATTGTGTAACTGGTGATTTTTTCATACCCTTGGACATTTTTGTACCATGTGTGTAAATATCTTGCAATGCCATATTTGTTGCCTCTTCCTCCCAGAGATGACACTGGGACTCTGTGAGCTGTTCACTTGGTATCGATTAAAGCAAAACATTATTTTGAAGCTTCCGAGTGAGGAAAGCAGGAGGTATTTTTCAAGAGATTTCTTTAGAGTACTGGGGCTAGAAGAGCTCAGACGCCGGGTTTTTTAAATGCTAAGATTTCTTAAAGGGAACTTTTTATGCAAAATGAAGCTTGGAATGAGGATGCACTGCTGGCGAGTCGGTGCAGTCTCCAGAGCCGATGCTGAGGCTGTCCAGGCTGTGCATTCTCAGCGTGTAGGATCCTTTCCTTCTATTTTTTCATTAGAGACCTTTGTGCCTGCTAAAGCTTTAGCAAAACAGGCACTGCACCGACTGAAACGTGTCCTGTAGCTGAGCACTGATGTGTGTAACGCTTGTGTGAGAGCCACTGGTTTGAGGCTGCTCTGTCCCACCCCTTCCTCTCCCTGTCCCCTTTCATTCGGTCACTTTCTTTGGTTTCTGATTCTCCAGAGTGTGAAAGGAAACTTGTCGGGTTGTTGTTTGGTTGATTGTTTTTTTTTTTTTTCTCCAATCCGCTGCATAGTTTTATACATGGACCTCATTTTACAGAAGCTGACTTCTCTGCAATACTGTCTACAAAAGAAAAAAAAAGAAAAAAAGCTACAGACAGAGCTATGAAAATTTGTAAATGCATAAATATAAGTATTTAAATAAATGATGCAAAATACTCTATGATCAGAGGCTGCTGGTGGTTTGTGTCCCCTCCAAGGTGGTGTGTGTCTTGGGGGCCTGGCAGGTAAGGATGGGGCTTTTTCCAGTGTCCGGAGGGGCAGAGATTGATATTTTAAAACCAGAACAAACTCCTCCTCGAGCAGTGAGAGGCACTATCACCCAGGGAGCCTCACCTGCGGTCACTCCGGGCTGGGATACTTCACACTCTCCCCACTGATAGTTCAGGCTTGTGGCTGTCACTGGAGCATGTGAGAGTTAAAAACCCCTCCAGCTCCCAGTATCGTGTGCACAGCAGCGTTGCTGATTATGTGTATTTGATTAAGAGGTAGCAGGAACTACCTGGTACAATTAATCATCTTTAATCGGGTAAGTGCACACAACTGTCTGAGGTGGCTGCGTGTCCCTAGCTCAGGTCATCAGGAAAGCTCAGCGGGAGGGGAGGGAGGAAGGAGGGCAGCCTGACCAGCAGTCTCCCAGCCGGAGATTTACCGGTGAGATTGTGACTCCTTAATCACATGTATTTCCATATATATCTCCTGGTAAATCTGTCTTCCCCTCTGCAGCAAGGTGTGTGCGAGGCGATGCGGCTGCCGCCGGGCTGGTGCAGTGGAGGAGCAGGATTTCATTTCCCCTGAGCAGCAGAGACACATCCCTGACTCATTCCTTCCCCTCCTGCCATCCAGGGATAAGCAGACACACGAATTTGTCAGGCTTCCCGGAGCCTCTGCCAGTCAGGTGAGAGGGAGGCGGCTGAGCACAGCCTGACAGGGCACCCCGAGGATGTGCAGCGTTGCTTCATCTTTACCTTAAAAAGGCAGAAGTGCCTCAGCAGTGGCATAGCCCTGCTCTGCTCTGTGATCCGTGTGAAAACCAGCGGGGTGGAACTTGGTGTTCTCACTGCGGTTGTGCCTTCCCAGGAGGTGTGGGGAGATGCAAAAAGGGAGGTTGTGTCCTCTGCTGCAGCTGCAGCGAGAGAAGCAGAGCAGAACCAGCATCCTGGCAGTGGGTATGCAGTAGTGCAGGGCAGGTGGGTGGCTCCAGGGGTGGCACAGATGGCTCAGGAAGTCACACTGTGTCCCCAGCCCGAGCAGAGGCTGTGTCAGCTGGTCAGCAGAGGAAGGTGACTCTGTTGCTCCCCTCAGCCCACGGAGAGGTCATTTGCTTGTGCAGATTCGTTTCTGCAGTAACATTTTATGCATGACCATTACATCTTTTCTTTTTTTTTCTTTCACTCTTGGGTTTTCTAAGCTTTTTTTGATTTTTCTTTCTGGCTGAACTCCTCTGCCCATCATGGCTGTGCCAGCAGAGGTGGGGAATGGCCAAAACCCTGCTGGGGCTGGTGGTGGTTCTGTCCCTGCAGCTTCTGAGATCAAGTCTGTCTTAGGACTTTACCATTCTGGACTGAGATCTGGTACCCCATGACAACTTCCTGATCTCAAAGAAAAGCTGTGTGAGGGATCTATTTATTTTCCTATTTGGGGTACCCTTTCCCCAAAAGCTGAATATCTCTTGCCATCACAAAAAGCTTTATTCACAATTGTTGGACTCCCAAGTGACAAAACCCCTCCAAAACCTGAGATTGGCATCTGTAATGCAAATTTAGGTCCTGCACAGGAGGGAGCTTTTTGGCTCTAAAAACACATCCCTGACATCCAGTAAAATTAATGATTGGGTGACAGACAGGTGGCTGTTGGTTTAAGGATTAGATTGAAACCAGGGAGGTTCCACCTGCCTTGCACACACCTGGGTTTTCCTTTGGCATCAGGTTTCATTAAGCAGGACTGCTGGATGTTAAAGTCTGGGACCACAATTACTTTGGGTCTTAAATAAGAACTTTCCTTCGGAGGTGGAAATCTAAGTGACCTTCTGAAGAGGAAGGAACAAATCGACTCTACCAATTTTGCTAATAATGGAAAGTCCTAGAGGGGAAGGATCTCCGTGCATTCCTCAATTTGCATGACTGGCTGAGTGTGTGGAGGAGCCTTTTCTCCGCTAATGAAGCAGGTGACATGCTAATCAAGGCAATGCAAATAACTGCTCTGAAAGCACAGCCACAGCCCCAGCGCCGCCACAATGGCAAATTCAAGCCTCATCCTCAATTTTGCAGCAAATTGGCACAGGGCAGGACAAAGGAGCCGGGATTGCAGCCTCGGTGCTCACTGCAGGGCCTCGCACTGGGGCGCGTGTGATGGAGACCTCGTTACATAATGGAGCCTTGATTGATATCGGGGAAGTCACAATACAGCTCCACGGAACAATTGTCCTCGTCTCCCCGGATGGGAAATGCTCCTACACACATGCCTAATAGGGGTTTTAAATTGCCCATTGTATTTCCGAACAAGAGAAACTTATTTGGAGTACTTTCCCTTTCCCGTTTCCAACATAAGCAGCCGAAGATGCTGCCATGTGTGTTGTGTGTGCTCTGCAGACCCACTGGCTGCATTTCCAGGCACACATATGATCCCAGAACGGGCCAGGCTGGAAGGGATCACCTGGTCCAACATCCCTGCTCCACTGGGGTCGTCTCAGGGCACATAGCAGGAGTGCACAGGAGGTCTCAGGCGATGCCTGCAGAGCCACCCCGTGCCAAAACAGCCAAGCCAGCTCCCCATCAAGTGCCTGCCCCACCAGGGCACACAAAGGGGCCCTAAGCTCCTGCTGACGGGTAGGGGTGGCACCCTGTTTTCACGGGAGACTCCCTGGCTGTGAGCCAGCGTGCCCAGGTTCTCCCACGCCGCGCTGGAAGTTCCGTTCCGAGCTGTGAATTTCCTGGCTGCAGCCAGCGCAGAGCGTAACCTTTACACTCAGCACGGTGCATTTACTTCTACAAACACACTGACCAGGCTTTGAGCTTGCTCAGGATGAGCTGTGGATATGTGGAGTAAAATCAGAACAAATATTCCATCTCAGTGAAACTGGCATTGTCACTGCGACATAAGGAGTAACTTCTGGAGCGATGCTGTACTTCTCCATCCAATTTTTTATTTACTACCTTTCCAACCTTCTTTCAGACTAAACATGTTAATGAGCTGAATGTCAAAACCACCCACGAGTAAACTGAGCTGTCCCATCCAGTAGGCTGATGTTGGTTTGTTTTTAGTAACTAGCAAGGATGCTGGAAAACCCCTATAAAGATTTCATTTTTAACAAAAAGTACCAAAAACTCCACCAGTTTTGCATCACAAAGTTGTGGTTCAAGTCAAGATTTGAGTCAAGCAGCATGTCTGTGGTTTTTGTGGGTGGATGCATCTCGGAATGACTATCAATCTGTCAGAGGGAGATCTGCATGTCATCTCTGCATATGACAAGCAGAATCTGCAGTGACAAATATCTTTCCAGTACTCGCAGCGCTGAGCGTCGTACCCCTCCTGCCATCCAGAATCGCCAAGTCTTGTCAGCACATAGCTTGGACCCACTTTTTCCTTTAAACCGAGACAAATAGAGGAAGGAAAGACAAATTTAGAGCAGTGCTCTAGAGATGCCACTGAACACCTCTGCCAAAGTGCTTAGTCACCCCGAAATTGTGATGTGAGCACGGGAGATACCAGGGTGGACCCTTGGATCACAGCAGCCTGCCCAGTCCTGGCTGCTCTCACATGTGTGAGGGGGACACTTAGAATTGAAATTATGTAAGGCTGGAGGGAAAAAAAATTAAGGAGTAACTCTGGGCCGAATCAAAGTAACTCAGGAGACACAGCTGGAATTGCATGTAGAAGTTTGCGGGGAAAAACAACAAAACCCCCAGAAAATCTGATTGATTTAGAGCTTGACTGCTGGTGTGGAAATGCCCAAATCTTCTCCCTGTGCTCAGCTCTCCACGGGAGAAACAGGAGCAGTTTCAGCCAGTGCAACACAGGAAAAAGGCCTGAAATGTCAACAATAAGCAGGAGATGGGAAAAGCACCCTGTGAGGAGCCTGTGATGCATTCAGTCCATGTGAGAAGAGGCTGACAGCTGGATAAATTGCCTCAAGGCAGGTGCTTCCCCAGGAGCCCCACGGAGCAGGAGCAGCTATTTCCAGACCCATTTCCAGGCAGCCCTTTCCTCCAGAAGCACTGCCATCCCTCAGACCTGGCTCAGGATGTCTCACCCATTAGTGCTCCTCAGCTGGCTCTTCTCAGCCTGACACTCAGCCCTTTTTCTCCCCTTTCTTGTCTCATCTCAGGAATGACTTTGCAGCTCTCGCTTGCCCAGAGCCCTTGCACTGCCTGGAAATTGTGTCTGGTCCCAAGGGAAGGAGCAAAGCCCATTCCTGGGCTTTATCGAGGCAACTGGTTTGTTTTCACTTTCCTTTTCTAGCACTAAGTAAATACACAGAACACCAAATCTGAAGGCAGTGAAGAGTGGAATTCCATCTCTGTTCCATGTGTTCCAATATGACTCTTAAAATAGTGGAGATGCTGTGTTATGATTTCCATTTCGCTTGTGTCCATAACACTGTTTTTACGCAGCAGAGATGGAAACACAATCTGTTAAGTCTGTAAGAAACTTTTCCTTATGAATGATGGGTGCAAACATCGCGTACAATCACATTCCAGGAAGAAAATTCTATCCCCTTGGTGTTAGCAACACCAAAAGGAGTTAAAAACTGCAGCTTGCCTCTATTTACACACCACAGGAGTTTTCACATCAATTTGATCACTGGATGATTCATTATTCACAAACCAAAGAACCATTATAATCAAGTTGAATCATGGAATTGTTAAGGTTGGAAAAGACCTTTAAGATCATCAAGTCAATGGTCAACGCTGCCCCACTACCATGTTCCCCACTAAGCCATGTCCTCAATGCCACTTACAGAGTTTTTTTGGAACACTCACAGAGATGGCAACTCCTCCACTTCCTTGGGCAGCCTTCTAATGCTTTACAACCCCTTCTGTGAAAAAATTTCCCTAATATCTAATCTAAACCTCCCCTGGTGCAACCTGAGGTTGTGCAGTAGCACAACTGCCTGCAGGACCCAAATCACAGAGTATCTCCCAGTGTCCAACCCCAAACTGGTGGGAAAACTGCCCCACATATTTAAGAACATCTCGGTGTGATGCTTAATTTGGTGTTGACCTTTGCAATGTGGCCTTTTACTGATAAATGTACTTACTGCCTTTAATTTGAATTTTTGGTGCCAATAAATCTCATTCCAGCACAAAAGGTCAGTTCAGTGGCCAGAAGACTTCTGCAGAGAGCAACCTGGATTGTGTCCACTTAGATCTAGAGCTGATGAGAGAATTAAGCTATTTAAACCCAAAATGCAGATCCTTGGCAATCCAGACTCACCCTGGAGACACCACCAAACCTCCAGCTGCTTCAAGTCTGCAAGGAGGCAGGAGTAGGGCTATGGAAAACCTCAAACAGGCAGGGCTGGCCGGGCAAGATGAGTCATCCACAGGGAAAAGCTGCTGATGGGCTCATCCTGAATGTGCTCCCAGACATCCTGCTCTGCTGTGTCAGGAGCCTCTCTCCCAAAGGTGTGTGCCTGTGGTTGGCAACCACAGCTTGCTCCCTTTTTTCCCCTAAAATTAGGAAGTGGGAGAAATAGAAGGAAATGGTGGCCTCCAAAACCTGCTCAATGTAAATGTGAAGAGATGGAAAGGCAGGTTCCTCGCAGCCCTTTGATGTCAGTGCCATCACGGCTGCTCCTAAGTTTCTTCCTGGGAATGTGAAGATTTCCTGCACAGAGCCAAGGGCAGCATTGGAAAGGATGTCTGGCATGAATGGATGGCCCTGAAGGAGCCACCTTGTAGCAGCCCAGACAGAGCAATCCACTTATTAAGGGAATGCTCTACCAACCTACCAACAACTACTCCTCAGCATTGGCACAGCTGCCCAGGGCAGTGGTGGAGTGAATAAAAATCCTGGGCTGTTGCCTGGAGCAGGCATGGACAGCAAGACTTGGCTGCTTCTGGCCCATCTTACAGGGTTTGAAGGAATTAAGTATCCAAGGAGGAATGAAGCAGCTCCTATCTCAGGGATGTCTTGCTTGTTACAGCTTTTACCTGGAAGATCTAGATTCAAACCCTGCCTGGGCATGAGAGGGCATTGCTCCTGGTTCCAATTTTGGGAATGCTGTGTGGCTCTTCCAGGCTGCTGCCCAGTGTGTACTGTGGTTTGCTTCCCACCTCGCCCTGGGCAGTGCTCCCAGATGTGATTCCAAGCACAGAGAAAAGCAGCTGGAAGTGTGTTCTGTGTTGACCAGAGGCTACATCCCTGTGCCAGAGGCTCTCCTGCCTCCCCTACACATCCACCCTTCTCTCCCCACTGCCTGTCTAAGAACTGAGACCCCAAACTCAGGGCCTGAGTTGGTGCCTACAAGGGAAGAACAGGAACTCTCGGATTACTGCTTTTCAAACCTTTTCCAAGACTAGCTCCTGGTCTTTCTGTGGGTCTAGTACTCAGTCTGACATGGCAGTAGGGGTAAATCTTGCTCCTTACCCACATCCTCACCCTAATTCTGAGCAATTGGAATTGTAAAGCAAGAGGGAAGATTACATGCTCATACAATACCTACAGTGCTGCCCCCTCCCCTCTCTGCCAGCTTCTCTCTCTGGGAGAGCAGGGATACCTCAGCCTAGGCCAAACCCCACATTTTATACAGCGGAAAAGTAAATAGGCAGAACATTCAATTTTCCTGACCCAAAGCCCCAGAGGTGGTGCATGAAGCCGTGCAGGAGCAGACCAGGCAGACAGAGTGAATCAGAGGGCCGGGTGACTCCTCAGAGGAGGAAAGCCCTGGTGGCAGGCAGCCAGGCTGAGGCACAGCTCCCGCGGCACATTCCCGCAGCATCCTGCCCACCCTGACAAATCCCTGCAGGCACCAGTGAGGAACACTGGGGAGCTGGTGACCAGCAGCCCTCAGCTGGTGGCTCCTTTGGGGTGACTGTTCACCATGCTCTCTGAAAGTGAATGGCCTTTCAATTCAGAGTTGGGGTTTGGCTTGTGATTCAAGCCTGTCACGCACGGACAGGAGCTGTGTGTGACGAACAGCCGGGTGTGAACAGACCAGAAATATCAGGCTGTCACCCCCAGAAAGGAAAAGCAGCTGGTCTCAGTTCTAAATGCCCTCGAGCTCAGGCTCAGCTGCTGGTGGGCAGGAGTGGGTACAGCCAGCCCTTCGCTGCTCCCCAGTGCCATTGTCACCTTCTGCAGGTGCAGGGTGAATGGGGCTGGTGACGCTGTGCACGGCTGCTGACCTGGCTGCTCACCTTTGTACTCCGTGTTTACGGGAACCACGGGCTGTCTGATGCCTATAAATTACTGCTCTCGTGTTAGACTCAGTCCTTACTACACCTTTTTGGGGACGAACTTAATTTTTAACTCCAAATCGAGACTGAACCGATATAAATCATTAAGCCATCAACCCTGCCTAAATTAATACACCGCAGTCTTTTAAGAGATACATGGATAAGTATGTGTGAGCCGCCTGGGAGGGGTTTGGGGAGAAAAGGGCATTTCTGCTCTGGCTATCCCGATGCTGTCCCCCCGCAGCAGCGGTGACCGTAAAGGTTAAGCCTGCCACAGACTATTGTACCCAGCGGCACTGCTTGGCTGGGTTTTGCAGTCTAATTGCCACTGACCCCGTGACAATGAGGTAATGTCTCTGCCTCCCGGGTCAGATAAATACTGCTCATTTTATAACCACCAGACATGTTACTGGAAAACAGATAGGAAACGACCCAAAGTCCCATGATCAGTGGAATACAAACTCTGCTACAGCTGTTGCTCTTGTCCTTCATTTGAATGCTCGGGGGATTTTCTCTAACACCCACTCGGAGGCAGAGCTCTTGCCCGAACTCCAGCCGGGGATGCTTCTCCTCAGGTGGCCTCACCTGAACTAAGAGGGAAAGGCAGGACAGTGCCTGAGTGCAGGGATGTGAGTGGTAAGAAACAACCCGGAAAAGATGGTCTTCATACAGATTTCTAAAGCCCAGCCACCAAAAGAACTGGGATGGGAATTCAAGAGAAGAGCTGAGCTGGGGACCGGCAGCACCCTCACACGAGTTCAAAGGAGCAAAGCCCCCGGAACAGCCCGAGTTCAACGCTGTGGGTTGCAGTCCTGCCGGTGCAGCCACAGTTCAGCCCAAAGTCCTCGCTGCCACCTCTCTCCCCGTGCCCCGTTACAGCTCCCTAACGACGGGGCCTCTGCAGATAAATGCCCGAGTTACGCCAGAGTGACGAGCAGGACTTTGCCCTGCTCCCGAGAGCACCAGCGGGACACAGGACAGCGATAACCCTCCTTTCCAAAGCCATCACTGCCCCGAGCCCTGCCTGAGCCAGCCCCAGCCTCCCTCCGAGCACAGCGGCCACGCCACTCCCAGAGCGACGGGCAGGGGGATGGCACGGAGTGCTGAAGGTGTTTTTCTGGAGTTGCAAAGCAGCTTTTCTCCCCTGTGTCTCCACAAACTCTCTCCGGCACCTCCCCGCATCCCCATCGCTGGGAAAAACGGGGTTAAGAGAAACCCTGCAGTCTTAAACAAGAACCTCCGAAGAATGAACCCCAAACTATCTAGAGCAATTAACCCAGAATTACTGAGATAACCATCTCCTTTTCAGTGAAACATTCTTATTTTATATAAGATATCCCCAGAGCTGATAGCTGGTTTTGCTGCTGTTCACAGTTTTACCCATCTCCTCTGCTGTACCTTTAAGAAGCTGAGGGCTTTTTTTTTTAAGCTCTTGAAAAATGCTGAGATGAAAAATATTTTTGCAGTTCCTTACCTGATATTTAAGATAATTTGGGCTCTATAAATGTTTAATTTAAATTGTTTGAAGAGCTTCTTATCTTGGTATACTGTCCCCTAATTGCATGCTGTGACTGTCACGAAGGAGTGGTTCAAATTCCAAACTCAAAAGCTGCAGGACGATTTTTTTTTTCTTTCCCTCACGATAGTTTTCAGGTCACACTTAAATTTACCTTTTTTCCCCCCATTCGGGCCATGACTCAGCAGCGTTGATTTGCATCAGGCTGGCACTTTGCATACAAGCTACAGAAAAGTGATTTAAATATGAAGTGGTAAAATATTTCATAGCCATTGTTTGACCTTCTCCATTCCTGTACTACCAATTTCTTCTCCACGTTTTGATGGGAAGGGTGATTCCTGGCATGGGATGCTATAATTGTAGGGAGAAGAATCAAAAATCAAAACTCAGCTCCAGCAGCTCTATTTACTCACAGAACCAATTACTAATAGTTATGGATGGAACTGTGGGTGTAATCCCCCTGTGGAGCAAAGGGAAGGACTGGTCAGCCCCCGAAGGTCCAGCTGCACGGAGGGGACACCCAACCCAGACCCCTTCATGCATCAGGCTGGCCAAGGTCACCTGTCCTTACCACCCAGGTTTAACCCACCCACCGATGGTCCTGGTGCCAGGGCAAGGCAGCAGCAGCTTCTTCAACCCCCTCGATGTTGTGTGAAAATACAGCAGAAAACATTTTCCCTCTTGGTTTGGCACAACCTCTGTTTGACTTTATAAATGACTGTGCTGGGGGTTTTTCTCTTGGTTCTTGTTAACCATCACCACCTTTCCCTCATTACTGGAACAAACACGAACAGATTTGGACTACATTTCATACTGTTTCAAAGAGAGATCACATCTCTCTGTGCACTGGCAGGGCTTGAGGAGGTTTACTTAAGGCATCACTTATATATTAAGCATATTTTATTTAAGAACAACTGGTTATTTGCAGGATTATATTGGGGAAATACAATACTTGCAGAAGATTAGGGGACATTGAATTAAAAACCCTGAAAGGTTTCTTTCTTCAAGGAAGCAAGGCATTGATTGTGCTAAATTACCAGTTTAGCTGAACCACGGTAATGCATCGACTGGGGCAGATGAAGCATTTAAGATGAGCCTGGAATGCCACTAATAGCAGTGGCACATCAGACCTGACATTGCAGCCATAAATTGCCCACTGGGTTCCAGATTAATAAATCCCAACACAATAAAATCTGGAAAATCACATTGTCCTTGCAAACTGGAGTCAAGTGGATAAGTCAGATCCCAAGTAACTGCAGTTCTGCACAGACAAATAATAAATTGCAAGGTAACAGCCTGAGAAACAGCATTTTTCATTAATAAGTTAATTTTTGAAGTAAAATTTTATCAATAAAATGTTAAAAAATGGGAATATTAGTTTCTCCAAAGTAAAGTTCTGATTGTCATTTTTTAATTAAAAAAATATTGTGAAAAGTAACACCTCATGTAATTGCAGGAATAACGCTCGAATGTTATGCAAGTGCATGCTTAGGCCTTTTGGAAAGAACAAGGTCTCACATGTTCTTCTATTTTAAATGCCTGCTGCACCTCCCGAAATCCCTGGGGAATGTGCTTAGCAAAAGGTGAGCACAGCATTTCCAAAGGCACAGAGCCGCGCGGCTGGGCCGGGAATTCGGGAATTCGAGAATCTGGAAATTCGGGAATCCGGGAATTCGGGAATCCAGGAATACGGGAATCCGGGAACTCGGGGATTCGGGAATCTGGGAATCTGAGAATTCGGCAATCTGGGAATGCGGGAATCCGGGGATTCGGCAATCCGGGAATTCGGGAATCTGAGAATTCGGGAAGCCGGGGATTCGGGCACTGCGCTGTGCGGGATCGGCACAGCGGGCACGTCCAGGGCTGCGGGGATGCCGAGCTCGCTCTGGGGGCTGCGGGAGACATCTCTGCCCGC
>VZRM01002778.1:293173-333936 GCA_013397955.1 Grantiella picta | reverse complement strand
TCCTCACAGCCGGGAGCGTGCTCCTCACAGCCGGGAGTGTGCCCCTCACAGCCGGCCCGGCACAGGGAGCCGCGCACCACTCACCTCGCACCGCTCACCTCGCACCGCTCACCTCGCACCGCTCACCTCACCCCTCCTCAGACACGGTGTGAATTCCTCTCCCCAGGGACAGCAGTGCCTGTCCCGGCCGGCAGCGATCCTGCTGATGTGAGAGCGTCCTGCTCTGGAAGTTTTGGGAGACGGTGTAAAATGAGTGTGACATTTCCCTCTTGTCCTACTCGTGTGTGAGTGTCCTCAGCGCTGCCTCACTGCCGGTGCTGCACACAAGGGTCACTCACAGTCCTTTCCAAATTCATGGAACCGTTGAATGTTAAGGAGTTGGAAGGGACCTTAAATCTCATCCTGCCACACCTGCCATGGCAGGGACATCTTCCACTGTCCCAGGCTGCTCCAAGCCCTGTCCAGCCTGGCCTTGGACACTGCCAGGGATCCAGGAGCAGCCACAGCTTCTCTGGGCACCCTGTGCCAGGGCCTCAAACCCTCACAGGGAAGAAATACTTTATAATATCTAAACTAAATTTTCCCTCTTTTGATTTGTACCCATTATTCCTTGTCCTGTCACTACAGATCATGGTGGGGTCTCTCTCCAGGTTCCCTGTAGCTCCCTCCAGATACTGGAAGGTTACTATGGGGTCTCCAAGCAACCTCTCAGTTGCCTCCGTGAGTCATTAGTGACCGTCCCTCGCCCACCTGTGGTACCTCAGTGTCCTCCTGTTACTCGTACCCATGTGGGTCTTTTTTTTCTACACAAAAGTGGCTTCTGGGTCTATTTTTCCACACACAAATGTCCCCCTGGTCGTTATTGTCCCCACTTGTACCAGAGCTGGCACAGTGAAGCCCCAAATGATGAAAGCACAGACATGAAACATTCCTCAAAGGCCAATTCTGTGGTTGCCAAATCCGGGACTGCAAAGAGATGCCTGTGCAAAATTAATTTGGCTTATCTCTGGGCATGGATTAGAAGCCTTATTAGATATTCATCTCCTGCCTTTTGCATGGAGCCCTGTCTCGCCGGTGAGCAGAGCGAGGGTGTTCCTTAACGAGCAAGGACTCAGTGTTCTGCTTTACCTTTGGAACTCGTGGTGTTGACTGTGGCTGTGAGAGACCCACATGCCCCAAGCCCTTGTGGGGCAGTCAGCCATGCTCTCACAGCCTTTTGCATGGGGCCAGAAGGTTTCATGGACATTTACAGATGGTGGAAGTGCAATGGGAGATGGAAGACTTAGGACCTGGTCCAAGTTCTGAAAGGGAACTGCCAGACATTGGGCTTGGCCCCCTGAGGACTCTGTCCTTCACACTGTTCCTCTGCCTTTCCCTCTCATGGTCCTTGTGCTTACATCCATGCCTGGCTCCCAATCTCCCTTCCAGCCCTACTGCTCTCTACCAGTTTCAGAAAAATAATGAGTTTGTGCTAAAGCAAACAGCAGCTTCTCAAACCCAAGTGCAGGTGTAGCCCTCCCAGTGCTGGAGTGGGGCAGCTTTCACCCCCAGAGATCCGTAGGAACACATGGAGGTTCAATATCCCATCTTCAGTCTGAGTGCCCAGGCGGAGCCCAGAGCATCTGCAGTTGCAGATGGGCCTTAGCAGGATGAGATCCTCAGGGAATTCAGCTGGGAGCATCTATCAGACCTCTGCTGAGAAGTGCAACAACTGCAGCTTCTCAGAACCTTATCAGTTATCAGCTTATCAGGTCAATTGCCTCATCGTTAAGATGGCAGAACTCACCCTTTCCTCCACTGCCACTGGCATGTTGGCATCAGACCTTTCCACAAAAAACAATTTCAGAATTATTTTAGCATGGATAAAATATCCCTGCTTCCTGGCTTCTTTGGCTGAGAGAACCAGTGAACATTTTCAAAGTTGTAATCAACTTAAGGCAGGGGGTTTATGGTGGAGAGTGTTGGACAACCTTTGTGATCTGTGAACTGCTCTTGTCGGTAAGATTAATGGAAAAATAAGAACAGGGTGGCGTGCTAAAGATGCATGTGGGTTGTTAAGATAAATGTCTGGAAGGAAAGTTCAATCACGGTGCTTTCTGCAACCTAAGAAATGTTCCTGCAGGGCACCTCGCGGGAAATGACAGGGGTGGTGTGCCAGCGAGGAGAGGCCAGAGTCCGCCGGGGACACGTCTGCCAGGGGGGCAGCACTGCTGTGACCTCTGCCCGCGACTGTGTGATCGCCGAGCACGTCAGCACCGCACCAGGCACATTGAACAGAGCTGAATTTTGGTGGGACAGGGAGACAGAGATGCAGCTGTCCCAGCTGGAACAGAAGCAACGTGACAATCTGTGAGCATGTAAATCAGTGTTTCTGTCAATGATTCATGTGCTGGGGTTGGCGGTGTGTTTGGACTCCCCTCACCTGGGCAGGGACCTGATCCCCAGGCTCACCCAAAGGTCCATAAAGGAGGTCTGCAAATACATTAGAGTGAGAGTGGGATGGAAGAGATAAATCTTTATACAACCAGCTGTTTTCATCTACCAAGATACAGCAACCTCTTCTCTGTGCCCAGCAATGATAAATGTGCTTGTTTGGGTAAAGCTGTGCCCTTCAAAAATCTGTCTTGTGGTGACTATCACAGGTTTGATTAAAAATCTCATGCTCTTTCTGACAAGCGTGGTCCACATAACAAAATAAATGTGACAGACAATTGGCTTGCTAATAAGTGCAATTAAGCAGTATGGGGGCTTGGTTTTATCACAGTTTATTGGTAAAACCACAGAATATTTTATGAAGCTGGTTTCGCGGAAATGAAATCATGGATAGTTTTGTACTGGAATGCCATGGAAATCCTTTTGTTTCCTGGCTCAGAAGACACACACCATTTTTCAGAGTAAATGAATTCATTTGGCTCCTGTTTTGCTCACAATTACTGTAGGAACTCCTCACTCAGGGACCCCTGTGGGCTGGTCTCACTTGAAGAACCTCACCACTGGGTCAGATAAAGTTTACATCAAAGCCAGTCAAAATATATCTGTCTGTTAATAATGCAGTGAGGAATCATCCAGGATCCAAGAAAAATTATCCATCTTGCTTGACCTATAGAATCTGAAAATGCTGTAGCTCCATATTGGCACTGTCCACAGTGCCATGAGAAAATTGTAGGAAGTGTTATAATTCCAAAGAAATGTTTTCTTTTATTTCTGTGTGGCTGGTGGTCTTCTCATCAGGAATAGGGATTGAGCCTGGACCTGAACCCCATCCGGCCATCTTCAGAGCACTTTGTGTTGATGAGCTTACAGGGACTCCAGCATGCCATTTTTAGAGCACATTTTCCATGAAATGCCATTGCTGGAAATACAGCAATAATGTACAATACCTGTACATTAATTGGAAGGTAATTTTGAAGAGACAGGGAACCCATGAGCTGTTGTGCCACAGAAGTTGAGAAATGGGAGTAATTGGTGAAATAAAGCGTGGCCCACACCTCTAAAAAATGTTCTGTGAAGTGATCTGTGAATGAACCCAGGCAAGGGTGACAAGCAAGAAATCAGGATGGTTTGCAGGTCATGGATTTATTGGAGGGAACAGCACAGAGACAGCTGTTAGCACAAAACTGCTGCTGGAATGAGCAGATCAATAATGACCTGGGTGGAAAACAGAAAGGAGAGGGAGACAACCTTCTTGTGAAAGCAAGCACAGACAGCAGGAGAGAGGAGCAGACAGCTGGTTGGGTTGGGGCTGGGTTGTTTTTCAGGAAAAGAAAATTTCATCTAGTGAGAATCATAAAAGGTTGTAAAATCAAAGAGCCAGAGACTGGAAGAGCTTTGGTAAATATTAATAAATAAAGACCTGCATGCTTTGAAAGACTAAATTAAAGGCGGTGGGAGCCTTTGTAGCGATTTGAATGGCTGGAGGTCAGGCTGCACAGGGCTCATGGCAGAGGGGTGTCTGGGTGGCAGCTGGGATTGGCACTCCTGCCTTCCTTAGGGCATGTCAGCAGGCTGCTCCGGGGAAAGGGCTGTGCCAGCAGCATGTCCCTGATGCTGGAGACACCCAGGAAATACTTCGGAATGAATCTTCCTGAGTGAGACAACATGGGAGCAAAAAGAGGCTGGAGAGGAGTCAGGAGCTCAGAAAGGGTTGTGAGGTGGAGCCAGGTGGAGGGGCCCATTCACAAAGGCTGGCAAAAGCATCTCCCACTTGTATAAATGAAGGATTGTCAGTTCCATTCTTGAACTTTGCCCTGCCTTGATGATTTGGCATTTGCTCGGTGGCTGTTCCTGCTTGTCTTCACCTCAGCAGTTATCTACCAGCAGGGTCCGATTATCTCGCGGCAGTGCTCTGTGCCTGTGACATCCCTTAATTAAACTATGACAGTTGCTAACTGTGGAAAAGAAAAATACTGGAGGAAAGAAACCCTCACTGCATTCTCATTAGACCACAGTATTCGGGAGACTTTGGGTGCCACGCAGGAGAGCGATACAAAGGATACTTTTAATGAGCTTCAGTAAAGGTGCCCTTGATTTTGGTTTGTCTCTAATTGTGCAAGCTTTGATCTTGATTTCTTCCAGAGATATCTTACTGTGCACTTAGATAGCACTGAGAGACCTGAGCAATTTTTCTTTGTCCAGTTTCTAAGAGAGGAAAAAACTTTCCACTGCAAAATGGTTCCAGGGAAAGTTTCAGTGAGCAGCATCTTCAGGATCTGTCCCTATAATTGTCTACAAATAGGTTCTGCAGAAGGAGGTGTGCTCAAGTGATATGGAACTCATGCATTGGGACAGGTGAAGTCAAATGCTGACTCCAGGGGTGTGTTTCATGCTTGGCTATCACGTGCGGGGGGAGGAAGGCTTTAGAAGTGCAGCGAAGCAGCTGAGGAATATTGCAAGGCCATAGAGCTCGTGGCTTGGGACTTCTTGGCCTGTTCACTCTCCCTCACATTACAGCTCCAGTAAGGCTGGAAGCCTCGTGGGAGGGAATTTCTGCATTTATCACTTGGAGTGAGCACCAGGCCTGCCTGAGAAGACTGTTGAAATCTCTTTTCTGATATGAATCATTTAGTGTTTTACTTATTAGTAAAGCAAGAAACAAGATGCAAACTCGAGGTAATTGTAAAGCTGTTTTTAAATTAATCTTGGCATTTTGCTGCTTGACAAATCCAAAGCCTCTGAAATCATTGCACAGCTGTAACAAATGAAGTTCTCATTCAGGAGAGATCAAGTCTGGAGGTTCTTGTGTTTCCAGCCATGGCTTTACAGCTAAGGCTGCCAGGAATTAAGTTTTCTAGAACTAGACTGAGCTGACTGAGGGAAGAGCCTTCACTTCAGAGGGAGCTCAGGCTGCCTTAAATGAATACTTGATTCAGTGGAGCCTCAGACTTGAGTTTAGGGGTAGCTGGCATTAAGGCAATGCGGGAGAATATCTGTGGTGTAAGAACAGCTGCACTCAGGCTGTGAACCCTCCTCTTCCCAGCAAGAGCACAGGATGAAACCTGCTGAGACATCCTTGGTACCCTGCCACGAGCTCCCTTCTCCGGTGCCTTTTCATCTTCCCCTTGCATGAATATTAACAGCACTTCTCTCCCTCTGAAGAGCTGCAAAGCTAAAATCCAGCCAGCTATGCCTCCTCAGCCCCGCCGAGCTCCGCTTTGCAGTGAGGTGTTCACTCAGCCCCTGACAGCTGCTGTTTTACAACGGAGTCGTGGACATATAGGACACTTGAGGAATCAAACACGCTGGTGACTTCTTGCCACTATTGAACTAGGCTGGATTTAATCAAAAACATTTCCGGCACTGCGCCCTCAGCGCCGGGTGCTTGGAGGTCAGCGGTGGGAGGGAATGCCAGCCTGGAATCCGGGGCTTCCCTGCTGAGAGGCTCACAAAAGGCAAGGGGAAAAGAATTCATCCCAAGCTTCACATGTTCCCTGGAATAAAGTTCTGGCGTAGTGAAAGTTTAGCTGCAGTGTCTGCATGGGTCTGCAGCTCCTTCATCGTGACTAAGTGGAAAACCTCCTTTTTATTGGTGTGAGTGAGTGCTGTTGAGGGGCAGGCCTGCAGCTGAGGGAACATCCTACTCCAGGTACAACGCTAACCATTAGAGGTGCTGTGAAAGCACTTTTGGCCCNAGAAAGAACCCTGCATTTAAATACCGTGAAGGATCTGTCTTGAAATGACAATGCCAGGAAGCGGCGAGGGAAGGCTCCCTCCATCCTCCTCCTCGCACCCCCGCGCCGGGAGCTGCGGCGCAGGCCCGGCTTATGCAANCCTAATCAAACAGATAAGTCTTGCGTTTCACCCTTGCCTCTCTCACTCCCACACATGACTTTGCATGTGAATCTTTAAGACCTGTATGCCCTATATTTTTTCACTCTAATGCTGCAATTAATCACATTACATAACCAGCCTACNCCGGCGTCTGACTCACGCGCACTTACCTCACCCAGGACAGGCTAAAAATAGGGATTCATTCTTAACTCTGCACAGCCGGGCTCTGCCTCGCTCCCGAGAAGACCCTTGTCGGGATTAAAATAGCGCGCTGTGCTGTGCGCCGTTTCCCGGCGGAGATGCGTGCGCGCTCCGTGCGCTGCGTTCAGCCGGGCTGGGGAGCGGGATGCTCCCGGGGCACGGCAAACACCTCCTCTGGCCGCGGGATTTTCCAAACTGTTCCACACACGAGGAGGGATGGGGCAGCGGGGCGGCCGCACGTCGGGAGCAGCGCTGGAGTGACTGCGTGCCGCCAGCTGCCGCAGCTTTGGGAAGGGACGCCGGGCTGGAGGATGTGAAATCAGCCCGGGGCTGGCTGCGAGGAGGGTGCTGTGCCGGAGCAGGGGCTGTGGGAACAAGTCTCCCTCAGAACTCTCTGTGCAGCTGACAGTCACATAGAGAGCACAGTTACACGTGGAGCGCTGCCCCATGTGTCCCAAGTCCCTGCTCGCTCCGCCCCAGCACCCTTCCAGCTCTTTTTGGGATGGTCCAGCGCAGGACGGGGATGACACAGCTCATTGCCCCCAGGACCGGCAGCCGTGGGACATCCTGGTCACCTCCCACCTTTGCTGTAGCAGCACTGCCCCGGCTTTGCGAGGCTCCCAGCACATCCAGAGCCCCCACACCTGATGGGGGATGTCCCAAGACCTCTGCTGCCACTTGAAAACAAAGCTGTTTTCGAGCTGTTGTGGCTGCAGAGTGATCCAAAGTGCGGATGAGCGTCTCAATACTCAGAGAAAGTAAACTTCCAGATGAATTAGAAAACTTTTTTAAAATTCTGGCAATTGATACATCGCTCCAATGAATTCTCTGGCTGCCCTGAAGAACAAGTCCTGGAGCCTTGGCTTGGTGCTATTGGCACCAGGCTGCTTCCCTTCCCCTCTGCTTTCTCAGCACATGAACCTTTGGCTGAGAGTCATTTAGAGGGGCTGGAGATTTTTTCCCGACAAATTCCACCTTAAACAATTTGAGAGTGAAAAAGTGATGAGAAAACCCATACTCATTTTGTTTCCATCAGCCTTTTTGGAAACATCTGTTTCTAGGTTGCCTTATTTTACCTTATTTCAGTTTCAGCCTGTCTTTAACCTGTCAGTCGGGATGAGCAGTGAACCAGAGGCTCTTATAGCAGCTCTAACCCAGCTGGGCACATTCTTTGTAGATTTACCATAACAACAGACTTTCTTAAACACAAATCCAGTGCTTTAGGAGATCCATGACCATTCCCTGATTCCAGAGCTAACTTTAAAGTGCATTTGTAAGGAATTTTAATCAGATTATAATGAACATATCTAATTCCTAAAGGCCACGTAAAGACCTGTCTTCTTTAGCTTGCTGCTCCACCCCAAGGGCACAGGCAGTGGCGGGGCAAGGTTCCTGTGTCCCGCTTATTTTGCCTCAGGCATCTCATCCTGCTGAGCCCTCCAGCCCTTACCCTGTGGCAGTGAGCATCACTCACTCCATTTTGTTGCCTCACAACAGCAGCAGAGCTGCCCTTGCTGGCCTGAAGAGCTGCACAGGATGATGTGGCGATGGTCAGACAGGACACAGTGCCCCGGAGCAGAGAGGTGGCACTGGGAATGGCATGGTGGCAGAAGGACACATCAGTGCCTCACGCACTCTGTCACCCCGGGGCCATGAGAATCTGAGCTCCTGCTTCACAGACCAAGAGTTCAGCAGGATTTGGGGAACGGAGGTGGCAGGAGGCTTTGATGCCATGCGGATGTCTGAGGTGTTTTCCTGATTACTGCTAAACTGAAATCTCCTGTTTGATGTGATTGAGAAAGAATGCAAATGGCCTTGCAGGGAAGCCTGGAGAAGAGGAAGGAGACACTGGTTAACTGAGAGAAAGAGAAGATGATAAGGAGAGGGAGGAAGGAATAAGAGAGAGAGAGAGAACTATTTATGGAAGCAGGCACCTTGAGGGGATAAAGCAAATTAAAAAAAAACAAAAGTGGGACCAGTGGGACCAGGGTAAGGGGCAGCAACAAAAAGCAAAAGGTTTAAACAAGCAGGGAGCAAAGCTCGTAGACCAGAGCACAGAGGTAAGGAGGAAAATTAAAAGAGAGGAGCTGATTTGTATACTGATAAAGAAAAACAGCCTCCTGCAACCTGTGTGTTCACAGCATGGCATGGCATGGCACATGTCCTACATCAGTGGAGTGGCACAGGAAAGGGTGTAGCCAAGGGATGCTGCTTTGGAGAGCTGGAGCCTAATTACTACCTCCTGTTATTTGGGACAAGTGTTTAAAATTTGCATTCTGCCCTGAGAGGCATTGCTCCCTCTAATAATTTCAAGTCTTGGTTTGGAGCTGGGAGAAGGAGATTTCGGAATAGCATCAAAGTAAGTCGTGGGCCTTGGAGGTGGGAGCAGAACTGGTATGAGTGTGGTAGGAGCCAGGTGCTCGGGTTTGGCATTTCTTCAGTGCTGGATGCTGGCCAGAGGAGAAACCTCTTCTCGTGCCTGCCTGGCCACCAGCTGAATCCAGAGCAGGGAGGGTTGATGGAGACCCCGCTTCATGACGGATTTTCATGCTTGTGGGCCATGTTCTGTCATTTGCTGTGTTGGGTGTGCTGCTCTGTGTCGTGTAAAACAAAGCTAAGCCAGCCAGTGAGTACCACAGGAGTTTCTGTTTATATAAAACCAAGAGAAGAGTCCTCCATGCTTCCTGCAGTGTTCAGACAGTTTGTTGTGACATAAGGGACGGAAGGTGGAGGAGCAGAGCTGTCAGTGCTAGCAAAGGCTGTGAGTTAGTTGGATGTGATTACTGTGGACTGGTTACAAAGGCTGGAGATGTGGCACCAGCATCCTTGATGGTTTGGAGGAGGTGTTAGGAACAAATTCATTACTCAGGGAGTGCTGAGGCCCTGGCACAGAATGCCCAGAGAAGCTGTGGCTGTCCCTGGATCCCTGGCAGTGTCCAAGGCCAGGTTGGACAGGGCTTGGAGCAAATTGGGACAGTGGAAGGTGTCCCTGCCATGGCAGGGTCTCCTCTAATCTAAACTCTTCTGTGATTCCACAGTTTTTACAGCAATTGGGCATGAATTGAGGCGGCAAAGCCTGTTCCTGTGTGCCCATGGCATGCCAGCCCATGGAGAACCCAGGGCTGGGAACCACTGGCTGCCAGTGGCCCAAAGGCAGATGCTGGTTGCCCAGCTCTGTGCACAGCCCTGCTGAAATGGGTGTTTTTTCTCACCGAGAAGGGCAGTGATATTCCCCTGTTTTCCTCGTGAATGCACCGTGGTCGGACACTGCACTGGTTGGAGGCCAGAGATTTCCCAGGCGTTGCAGCAGGTCTTGCTGAGAGCCATGAGTATTCCATGCACAGATCCTGCTCTGAGTTTCCTAACTGGACCATTAAATAAACAAACACAGCATAAATCCAGTGTGGGCAGTAAACTCAAGCTGGAGAGCCCAGAGACATTGCATTGCTGCGGGGTTCTTCTCAGGGCGAGGGAGGGAGTTTGACGTTAATGCAGGAGGGGGGGAAAAAGCTGATGCAAGGCTGGAAAGGAGGAGTGAAACAAAAGCAGGGAAATATCTTGCATTTCTTTATTATGCATTGGACTCTGTAATGCAATTCACCTGTATTCCATAGGGCATAACCCTATGGGGATGTGGTTTGGTGGGAACATGCACGTAGCACCCTCAGTGTGTGGAATCCCCAGCAGCTGCTGGGAATACCATAAAATCCATCTCTGGCTCCATTGTGGTGTTGCTCGCCCTGCTGCTGTCACACGAGGAGCTCTGCAGGTCATTCTGCCAGCAGCACCCTGCAGCAGGTTTTACCCAAACCACATATTCCCAAGGAGCCTTCATTCATTTCTGAAAAGGACATTCCAGGAGGATGGATTGCTGCTATTTCTCTGCAGAACAGCCCATTTTTCCCCTTTTGCAGTAAGCACTCGCTGTTCACCCCATGAAGGTGTTTGTCCTCCCAGGAGCTGAGGTCTGACCATGCTAGCCGTGATCTGCAGCCGTGTCACCTGGCAGGGGAAAGCTGTCCCATCCCAGGATGGGCTGCCCAAAATCCCAAAGCCTCCTGCATTGGCCTTTTCACTGAAGGATTCCTGTCCTGACTCATAGGCTCAAGTCAAGCAGTTTGGAAATGCTGGTTGGTATTGATTTATCTAGGACTGGTGTTTAGTCTGAGAATATTGCTGGATAGAATTTGAGAGGCAGCCAAAAGTGTTGTTGCTAGCAGTGGAATACTGGGATATGTGGCTAGGGGGGGCAAACCTGCCTTTCACTGAGAGCTGAGATTTGGCAACCACAATTGCCAGTCTTGGGAAATTTGAGCCACCCTATCAATCTGTGATAATCGTCATATTTATGAACTTTTTAGGGGAAGTTATTTTGGGGTGAGAAGCTGAAAAGTCCTTGACTTGATGTAAACTCTGCTCAGCAACAACTAAACCATCAGTGTGTTATCAGCATTACTCTTATCCTAAATCCAAAGCACAGGCCTGTACCAGCTACAGGGAAAAAAATTACCTCCACCCCAGCTGAAACCAGGGCATATGATGGTGAAAGCTTCTTCAAGCAGCACATTATGTTTGTTTAAGATCACATGCAAACACAGAAACCTGAATTGGAGCCTCAAAAACCCCCAAGAGAAGTATTTCCCTGTCTTTTCCTCATCGTCAAAAGGGTGAATTGGAAGCTCTGACTGAGGGAGGAGTGCTTAGATATTGTAAATTAACTTGTGGAGTCTTCTGTTATGCTCAAACTTCAACACACATTTCCAAGACTTCATGTCTTGAGGAGCCTCTTCTCCCGCTTCTCTGACTTTCGTCCCTCGAAGGAGGAGGTTTGTTCTGCATCAGCTCACACAGATGAGGCTCAGAGTGTTTTACTCCCACTAGCAAATAGGAAGTACATGGGCATTTCTCTCCTGGCCCTGCCACGGGACCGCGGCTGGGTGGATTTGGCAGTGCAGGTGCTGCAGCCTTGAGCATTCCTGCCTGGTTTCACCTGCTCCCCTGGGGCTCCCCAGGCACCAGGACCGTCTGGCACTGCTTGCTCAGCCCTTGTGATTCAGCTGTTGATGCTGTAGCTAAACCATCATTTAATATCTTCCTTCAGAACTCTGATTAAAGAGAAATCTCTCAGGTGTGTTGCACTGGCAGAGGAGGAGGTTGGGTGGTCCCAGCCTGCTGTCTCGGGTGGTGACCTGGTGGCAGCAGCTGGCCTGGGGCAGCCACCACGGCTCTGACTGCAGCAGCAGGGCTGGGTGACTCTCGGAAGTCATCTGGGGAGGGTGCAGAGCATGAATCAGTCTGGATTTCTCTGATGGTTTCCCAGCCAGAGTCTTCAGGCAAATATGTACTTTTGCATCATAACAGCTGCTGCCCTTTCTGCCAGTTTCTAACACTTGCGGTCGCCGGCTTGGCTCTCGCACATCCTTCCACCCAGAGTAAACAAATCCCACCCATGTAATGTTTGGGAGATGAAAGCAGAGATCAGTGTGTGAAGCGAGGAGCGGCCATGGGAAGCGTGGGATGTGTGCTGCTCAGGCATGTGGTCAAGTGTGGTTATCGGGAAGCACGTGAGCTCCATCCACTCCATCCCTGCTCCCACACCAAGGGTGAAAGGTTGGACTCAGTGATCTTGCAGGACCTAAATGATTCTGTGATTCTGTGAAACCCAAACTAGAGGTCCTTAGCAAAAGGGCAATGTTATTATCAATGCAAAGTCATCCCTGTTTAAAAAAGGGAATCGAGATGGCTTCATGGCTTAAACATCATAGCTATGGTCTGCCCTAAGTTTTCCTGGGAAAAGCCATCCTTTGTCTTCATGCTTCAGGGCCTAGGAGAAACTGTGTTCTTAGATGTCTTCTGATGTCTTGTGTTTGTGACTTGAAGGAGCACTAAGCAATTACATCTGTGAGTAATAACTGCTCTGGAGTGTCTGGAGAGAAAACTATATGGCAGTAAGCAGCTAGATACTGAGCAGGGACTGGGAAAGGTCAGGGTGGTGACAGAGGAGAGGAGAGAGGGATGCTGCTCCTCTGATCCAGAAAGCAGAACAGGAGCTGCCAGGAGCAGGAGCTCTGCAGGATCACCACAGCTTCTCCCTGCCCTAAGAGGAGCAGAAATACAGGGGCTCCTTTTCCTTACCACATGTGTATGAGTTGATCCTGCTTTAATCATACTCATTATTTGCACATCTCTTTTCTCTCCAGTATTGCTTTTTTTGCTTTGTAAGGCCTTTAAGTGGGTTAAGAGAAAAAAAAGTGAAGATCTCCTATATTTTGATTCTGCTGCACAATGATTTCTGCATGTGCACTGGGGGTTTCATTGGTGTTTGTGTCCTGGACTGAGCTGGAGCCTGATGATGCCAGCCTGGAGCAGCTCCCTTCATGCAAGGGCATGAAGGAATATGTTTGAGGAATGACAGTCAAAGCTTTCCCGTGACTGTCCTTTCCCCTTTATCCAAACGGAATTCCCTGCATTTGGAAAGATTGTTTAGGCTCGGGAACTGCAGCCAAGATCCTGAGACACGCAGCAGAGGTCCGGGTAGCTGTGATGGTAATGAAGGAGCAATAGGGACACTCTTTCCCTGGCAATGGTCCTGAAAACATTGCCAGATCAATTCCCGGAGAAAAAAAGGCTTTATGCCTCAGAACAAATGGCCTTGGGAGGCAATTAATGCTGGAAAATTGGCCAAGGCAAAGCTTTGCTGTTGGGAGGTTGGTGTTGTCCCTGTCTGGTCCCAACCTCGGGAACAATGGGGATCAGGAGCAAATCAATGCCGGGGAGCAAGGGAAAGGTGGGGAAGGAAATGTCAGATGTGAGGAAACGAAGTACAGTTCTGTGTAGTGTTTTGAACCATCAAAGGGGTCATTTTGAGCCTTTTTGCATTTTACTTTGGGTTTTTATGCCCCTTGAGTCCCATGAGATTCACACCCAACGTGTTTCCGTGGCCCATCGTCACGAGGAAGTTCCACTGAAACTGTGGCTTGTGCAATCTCTTTGCCATGGGTCTGACCCATCCTGACTCCAAGAATCACAGAATGGTTTGGGTTGGAAATGAATCATAGAATGGTTTGGTTTTAAAACTTATCTTGTCCCACCTCCTGCCATGGGCAGGGACACCTTCCACTATCCCAAGCCCTGTCCAACCTGGCTTTGGACACTGCCAGGGATCCTGGGGCAGCCACAGCTTCTCTGGGCAGCCTGTGCCAGGGCCTCACCACCCTCAGAATGAAGCCCTTTTCCCATCAATTTTTCCACCCTTGGTCAGTTTAAGGCCATTCCCCCTTGTCCTATCACTCTAGTGCATGGTCCAAAGTCCCTCTCCAGCTCTCCTCTAGGCCCCCTACCCCAGGACATATGCATCCCCACTGATGGGAACCTCCAGAGACACATCTCAAATTCAGCAGAGGTTTTCCAGTGATTTGAAAACTTTTTCCCAACAAATGTTTAGTGGTAGAGAAGAACTGCCTGGCCGCCATCAGCAGCACTTTGGAGTCAGCCACAGCCATTCCACCGCTCCGAGTGCGTTCAGGAAACACTTGGAGAACAGACTGGCAAAAGCAAGTAAAAACTTATAAAAATTATCTGGACTTGCTGTGGTCTCTCCTGGTTCCCAAAAAGCAGCAGCAGCAGGCCAGTGGTGCCATTGAATGTCAGGATGACTCAACTGGTGCTGGGATCTGCTGGGTCAATCTGCTGGGTCAGGAGGGGAAGGGTTCATGCCCAGGGCATGAGGCTGCTGGAGGTGACATCTTGGCCAGAAGACAATCCCCTGAGCATCCTCCTGCCTGCCCTGCTCGCTGCCCGCTTGGCAGCTGCAGGACCCTGGGAGCTTTTGGAAGGACATTGGGATAACCTGGGCATCCCAGAGATGTGCTTGCCCTCCTCAAAGCCGCCTTTTGTACCCAAATGTTAGGTTCAGCCTTGGTGAGGCTTCCAGCTGTTGTTTCTCCTTGCTCTGTCTCTTTAATTTAATGTCTTCTTAATTGAATTTTATGTAAATTTAACTCCCATGACAGTCCCCCCCTAAAATGTTTTGCTGTCCCCTGGATATCCCAGGATCTGAGGAACACCAGGCTTTGCTGGAGCGAGGGTGAGGAGGAGCTTTGAAAGCAGAGCTATTGATTAAATAATTAAATGGATACAAATGAGCTTTTCTTGGGATTTTGTTTAGCTGGTCCTTGGGTGGAGAAAAAATAGTAGGTGGCTGGAGAGGATCAGTATTCTGCCAGATCTCATTCCTGTTTGGAAAGGGTCTTTGGAATTTCTCACTGCAGGAAATTGCATTGCCATCAATAATTTATTTCTCTTCAGTAAGGAGACCTTTTCTCTAGTGATGCCTGTGTTAGAGGTCTGTCCTGCAGCACACCCAGCTCCCTCCCCCAGCCCCACTGCAGACTTGCCACTGATTCCAGGTTGAGATCTCTCTGATTCCCACTGCAAACAGTGTCAGGGTCACTCTATGATGGGTGGAGAGAAGCCTGTGGGTCTGGTGGCTCTGCTGCCACTGCAAGTGAACATCCTGCTCACCCTGCAAGGCTTCCCCCTGGCAGCTTTGTCCCCCTGGCAGCCTTGTCCCCTGGCTCTCCGTGTCTCCAAGCAGGGCTGGGAGCCTTTGGCCCCACTGGAGCGTGGTGCACTGGTTTTCTGTGCAAAAATGAAAATGTGATTGACTATAGAATGATGGATACGTGCAGCTTTTAGCAGCTTTTGGGGAAGATTTGTGTTTCCTGATGAGGTCTCAGGGCCGGAGGCACCGCCTCGCGTTTTTGGAGATGCTTCAGGAACCGCTGGGCACCGGAGGGTCCATGGAAAAGGTGGATCACAGCCCTGGCACGCCGCAGCGTGAGCTGGAGCTGTGCTGACACTTCCCACAGCTCGAATCTGTCCAGTCCCTCCAGGGCTGGCTCTCATTTTGGGTTCACCTGCTAAAAAGTGAGACTCAGACACCTCGTGAAATAGGATTGGTTTTGTCTGAACACGCACTGTTCCCTCTAAAGCTTCTTTGGAATCCTGTTTTACCATGAAAAACAGCTAAAATGAGAAAAAAAATTGCAGAGAGATTTCAATATTAAACCAGGGCAATTTTCACTGTCCTTCCCCCCTTTTTAATTTTATTTGGAGCTGATGGGAACTGTTTGGAAAAAAGAGCTGGAAAAGTGAATCTTTGAATAGCAAAACGTCCCTGAAGGGAGAAAGGGGGGAGAGAAAAAGGGAGAATGGTCCTTTCAAAGAATCGTTGACCTAAATTGCACTTTAATGCACATACCACGCTGTCCACACCACCTACGTGTCTCCAGGAATCCTGCTCAATAACAAGCACTCAATGTTTAGTCATTTCCTGCAGCACGTTTGCAGGAGCCGGTGGCTCCGTGCGATCGCATGTGTCAGTGCTCGGCGGCTCCAACAGTTGCTTTCCATATCAGCAGCTGCTGGCTTTCATCTCCTGTTGGGAAAGGTGCCACGGCGAGCCCAGGTTAATGTTTCAGCCGCCTTGCAGCAGGAGTTCCAGCAGAGGCTGCGGTGACGTGATGACACCTCGCCCCAAACCTGGCGTTTGCAGCTCGCTCTGGAAAACCCTGGCTTCAGAACCGGGCTGGGCAGCAGGAGATGGGCTTGTCCTTTCCCTAGCAGGGCCTTTGAGGAGGTTTTATTTTCGTATTTATGACTGGTGAGTTGATGGGCTGGGTGGCAGCGAGTCGTGCAGGGAAAAGCAGGGGCTGCTCTGACCTGCGCAGCTTTGGCTAGCTCAGCCCAGCTGCCTGCCAGGGATGCCAGGGTTCCCTGCCTGCTGCCAGTCCTGCCTGCCCGCTCTGGGCTTGGTGCTCTCCACATCCTCCCCAGCTCACTCCCTCCCAGCTCACTCCCTCCCTCACCCAGGCCACAGCATCAGGAATTTACTCACACAGGTGGCTATAGACAAGAGGGAATGGTTTTAAATGAAAAGAGGGGAGATTAAATTCGATGTTTGGGAGAAATTCTTTCCGGTGAGGGTGGGGAGGTCCTGGCACAGGTTTCTCAGAGAAGCTGTGGCTGCCTCATCCCTGGAAGTGTTCAAGGCCAGGCTGGACGGGGCCTGGAGCAATCTGGGATAGTGGAAACTGTCCCTGCCCATGGCACAGGGATGGAAAATGAAATGAGCTTTAAGGTTCCCTCCAACCCAAACCATCCTGTGATTCTATTAATTTTATAGCCATTAGCTCAGCCTTTGCTCAGCCATGCAGGGAAGATGGTCTTGCCCAGAGAGGTTTGCAGTTTTGCATTGCCTTTTCAGACGGGCATCAGAGCTGATTTCTGCCCAAGGAATCGAGGGCTGGATCCTCTCACTTTTTAAAGTGTCTGCTTCAAAATGGTGGCTGCTTCTCACTTGAAGTTCACGGGAACAGATGGCTGGATCTCGGAGACAGGAGTTACAAGCTATAGGGTGTTTTTCACCACATGTCTTGCTAGTTTCCCTCCTGAAAAAAAAAAGATCTGTGTGAGAAGCCTCCCAACATGCCAGGCCAAATCTGACCGTCTGTTAAGTTCACTTTATATAATCTTTGTTTAGAACTGAGCGGCCTTTAAAAAAACAGGGAGAGCTCCTCGCTGGGAGCTCCCAGAGCCCAGGGTGGGCAGCACCTGCAGAACCCCTGAGCCCAGCACCTCTCTGTGCAGAATTTGAATTTTATTTGAATTTTAGTTCTGGAGGAGGGGGCAAGGTGCCCGAATCGCCTCCCCTGTGTGCGTGCTCAGGGTGCAGGGAGGGCTGGTGGCAGTGTGAGCTCCCCAAGCATCCCACGGGCACATCCAGCAGGAGAACACACTGGGATCTCACAGCTCCAGGAGCAGCATATGCTCCGGGAGACCTCGCTACGTTGCATAAGCCTCCCATCCCGGGAGCTGGCTGAGCGCAGCACATGAGTCAACAGCACAGCGAGACTTGTGCCGTGGGAGTCACACCTACTCTTGGCTGCAGAATTATCCAGAGAAGCAGAAGGTTAATAGGAACAAAATAAAGCCTAAGGAACCCCGAAAGGTTAGTTAGAGGGTTTGATTCTGCTGGAAGGAAAGGGGAAAATGGGTCAAGGCAAGGAGGAGAGAGCAGGGTAATGCAAAGCCGTGGTGTCTGTCTCCTCAGGAGACAGTTCAGATTGGATCAGTAAAAATGTGATCAATAAAACATTTATATTTTCAAATTATCTGCTTCTGGAGAGGGCCATTATTAAAGAAAAAGCCACTTCACTAATGAGAAAGAATGTGGAGTAAAGCTCCAGGATGCTCGAGAAATATTAACACAGCATGAAAGCAGTTCTGCAAGACAGAGAGTGACTCCCCAAAGTGTGTAAATACAGACACAGCAAGTACCTGACCCAGAGCATCAACAGCACAGTCCTTGGCTTTGCTTCTGCTCTATAGGTCATTTCTTCATCTGTAGATCATTATTTTATCTTGGGACAGGTTGGAAATCAGAACCAAAGCAGGAGCAGCTCTGTCTGTGGCACCTGAAGACCCTGAGCACCCCTGGTCCATGCAGAGCAGAGCTCTTGCTGCTGTCGGTGCCAGCAATGAGTTCCACAGAGGAGGGACAGCAGTGCTGGGCTCCCCAGTTCTCACCAGTTTGGCCCCAGTTTGGCCTAAGAACCCCTAAGGACTTGGGGCAGACTGGTCTGCTGCAGTTTGCAGGTTGAGTCCTCACTCTGTTTAGCTGATCTGATCCCAATTCCACTGCAGCTGATGGAAAGGCTCTGAGTGAGCTCTGGGGCAGGGTGGGAAATGGGGGTGATCTGAACAGATGACTTCACAGGATTTCAGTTTATACAGATGCTCCATTGAGTAAAATTTATCCTGATACTGAATCCTTACTGTAGGCTGGGGCCAGTTTCCATGTAAATGAATTTGGTTTATTGCATTTGTATTTGTCAAGAATGCAGTGGGGCCTCCCTGGCCTCAGGAGAACATCATGAGGGAATTCAGAAAGTTGTGTTTAATTTCCAGGATGTCATCTTGTTTTTTCCCCCTAAACCAACATTCCCATGGCCAAAGCTGGTGTTGCTCACGATGAACACTTGCCTGCCCGATGTTCACCTCAGTCCCAAATCCGTGCTGGAGAAATCGAGGATTGCCAGGGTGGGAATGCAAACCCTTGGAGGCTCCGAGCTGCCTGGGAATCGTGTCCTTGCTATCCTGGCTCCTGGCCACGTCCCAGGCTCTGAGTGGAGCATGTCCGTGGGGGAGGTGTTGGGCAACACAAGGGATGTTTCATCCCTTGCTCCCGGTGCTCTTGCAGAGGGAAAGATCATCTTGTGATCGAGGCACAAGACCAGGAGTCAGGCGATGTGGGTCACTGCAGAGCTGGATTTGCCAACAGGAGGGAAGAGTCCTGACACCTCTGGAGGCACTCTGGGAATTTGCAGGTTGCCTTCTGCCACAGCATATTTGGGGTTCTTTGTGCTGGTCTTGTTGGGGACATTAAAATAATTTAAGTGATGAACTCTACTGTGATGGAGCCAAAGAGCACTGAGTGGCCTTGGGCTGAAGTTTGGGAAAAAGGCCTTCAGGATGGATGGATGGATGGGGGAAGATGAAGTATGTGTGTATGGTTGGTCTCCATGTGTTTCAGTGCTCATCTCACCATCAAAGCCATGACAGTCACTTCTCTCTCCTGAAGGCCCCAGACTGCCCTTCCCTGATGCAGGAGTGCCCAGGGAGCCACGCTGTGCCCATGTGAGTGAGAGACTGAGGTTCTGCACCCATGGGGAGCACAGAGGTGGCCTCACCTCCTGCCCAGGGGTGTTGGGGCTGGAGGTGTCACCCTGTCCCTCTCCCTGACTCCAGCCATGGTGGGAAGGTGACAACATACCTGGCCAAGCCTTCCCTGTGACGTGCAGTGCCACAAGGTCTCTCTGCAGCCTCTGGGCAGTACCAGGACACCCAGGGGTTGTCACCACCTCTGTTCCCACACACCCAGCTCAGGGGTTTGGCTGCAGAGCCCCAAGGGGTCCCCAGGAGATCTGAGCACAGCCTGTGCTGCATCCCTGGCAACCAGCACAGTCTGAGCTCCATCCCTGCCTTTCCTCCAGCAGCTGCCATGGGTCCTGGCACAGGAGACTGCTCAGTTTTTCCTAAATCTGGCTGATCTGTCTCCTGGGAAATGGGATCAGCTTGCTCGCACTCCTGCTTGCATCAGGGTGGCAGGTGGGAAGTCAAAGTCCCTCTTTAGCTGTAGACACACACAGGAGCTTTCATCCCCAAAATGTGCAGGGTTTGAAATGTTCATGGGGGAAAAAAAAGGTTTCCTTATAGGGGAAAAAAAGGATAAAATTCAGTGAATTGGTTTGGCTCCTCAGTGCCTTCTTTTCAGGTGTAGACTTGAGGAGCTGGAAAAAGGCAGAAAGGAGGGAGAAATCCCAGCTGAGAAGGCTCTGTGTGGTGTGTCCAGGTGGTGGGAGCCTGAGCAGAGGTCTCTGCATGGCTGTGGACTCCCTCCCTACACCACCCAGCTCCAAAGCACTGGTCTTGTGATTCCTTTTTTTTTTTTTTTTTTTTTTTTTTTTTTTTAAATTCTTATTATTTCAGTCCCATGATTTTGTTTTCGCCATTCCTAATTCTTTGCCTTGGGGAAGGGAGGCAGGGAACAGCATAGGATTTGTACTGCCATGGTTTTCTGGGTGTCGTGGGCCATAATGTGACACTGAAGTGATGAGGCATTGCCAGCCAGGCTGCAGAAATCAGATTTTTGATGGAAGGGGGGGTAGTGCAACTCTAACGAAGCTGTGGGTTCACTTCTATTCATTTCGGTATTTCAATGCTTTCCTAACTTTACCCAAGCAGTGAAGATCCATCAGTCAGGAGCCCCAGAGCAGAACCCTGGCGTGGTGTCACTTCAGGCAGGTGCTCAGACACCTCGGTGAGCACAGGAATGTGTTTGGCCAAGGACAGATAAAGATTAAATCCTGCCTCGTGCTGAGCTTCCAGAATTGAAGGGGTCATATTATTTCTAGGTAATTTCAATGGCACTGAGAGAGAGTTTTAAACTCAGGCAGGGCTTTTCACCCTAAAGGATCCCAGAGCAGAGCATTCCATGCAGAAACTGCACATGGAGATAAAATCTGGCAATTGAGTGATAGTGCCAGCAAGAAAAGTAAAGAACAACCTTCTGTTTTGGATGCTGAGGGAAGGGGGCACCCAGACAGACAGACAGACAGATCTGTCTGATATTTGTACAGCCACAGCACACAGCCTCGTGAGAGACACGAGAAGCAGAATTGTTTCCCAAAGCCCATCTGGACGCTGGCCCAGCAGTGCCCCTGTGCCCACCTGACCCAGCAGGGCTGCTGGCTCCTTGTGACCAGGCTGACCTCGACCCCAGCTGCCCTGGGGACATGGCCATGGCTCCAGGGGTTCTTCACGTCCTGCAACTGGAAAGAAGCAAGACAGGACAATGGTCCTGTCAATGTCCTGTGGGGTGTGACTTGTCTGTCACCTCCTGCCAGCCCTGGTGGCATCACCGTGGCTCCATGGCAGCTCCAAGTGTCACACAGGGAAAGCTGTGTGTGATTAAAGACATTTCCCAGCAAGACACAGAATGGAAATAGCAACTCCTGCCAGGGAATTTCCACCCCAAGTCAGTAACGTTTGAGCAGTGGGAATAAGCTGCCGAAAGAGTTGATTTTTTTTGTTTGTTTGTTGTTCAATCTGATTTTTCTGGAAAGCTGGCTGTGCGGGTGTGTGGTGGGGTGGTGGGTGTGGTGACCCCAGCACAGCACAGTGTTTTGCTCATAAATGTTGCTGAGTGATGCCTCAAATGACAGCCATGGCCAGGGAGAGGTGACAGCGCCGGAGCAAAGGATCCCAAATTGCTTTATGGCTAAAGGAGGTTTCGGAGTTTTCTTTGCAAACATAAATAGAATTTATCTGTACTTTTAAATCCCATATGAAAACTAAACCCCAAGATCTCCCACTGACTTTCTGAGGAAGTTCGTTTCTGTTGGAAATAGTTTGGTATCCAAAATACACAAGGCTCGGCGGCTCGGGGGAGGTCACGGCAGGCAGCTGCGCTGGTCCTGTTACTCAGTGCTCTGGGAGGGGGTTGCTGGAAGTCTGGAGGAGGTTTCACGATGGAAGATTGGGCTAAATAAAGGTCTTCCACCTCCATAATTCCGGCAGCTGCATTTTAGCACAGGATCCAGTCACAGTGTGACACGGCGTCTCGGATGGAGGAGTGAGCCTCCAACCTCGCTCCGTTTGGGGGCAGCCAGAGTGATTAATGGAGCAGCCTCTGCTCAGGTGGGCTGTTCTGAGCTCCCTGTCGCTGTCCCTGAAGATCCTCTGCAGTGAGTGCTGCTCCTAGTGAGCTGATAAACCTCTGTTTCTGTAATATCTGTCCTCAGCAAGTGCCTTTTGCTGCTCGAGAGGGCTGAGCCTGGCAAAGCCGCAGCGCCCGGATGTCCAGCCCAGCCCCGTCATTTCCAGTGAAACTGGGGTTGTCACAGGCGTTCAGCCAGTCCTCTCATGGTCTGGGCATCCTGACAGCTCCTGGCTGCTGCCTGGGAACAATACCACCGTTCCCAAGGGATGGCAAACCAAAATCAGGGTATTTTAGTATTTCCGATGAGTTTGTAAAGAGTAACCAAAGTTGACAGGCTCCAGCCAGCTGTTTATAGAGTCATGGAATGGTTTGGGTTGGGAGGGACCTTAAAGTTCATCCCATTCCACCCCTGCCATAGCAGGGACACCTTCCACTGTCCCAGGGTGCTCCATCCTGGCCTTGGACACTGCCAGGGATCCAGGGGCAGCCCCAGCTTCTCTGGGCACCCTGTGCCAGGACCTCCCCACCGTCCCAGTGAAGAATTTCCTCCTGATATCACATCTCAATCTCTCCTCTTTGAAGTTTAAAACCGTTCCCCCATGTCCTATCAGAACAGGCCCTGCTGAAAGGTGAATGTTTGGTTTCCATGTAGAGTTCCTCATTCCTGGTTGCACCATTTAGTTATGAGCAGGATCAGGAATCAGCCCCCAAATGATACCCTCAGCTCACCTGGGGCTCCCCCTGCCCAGGCTGTGCAGCTGGGAGCACAGAAGGGGTTAATGAGGGTAATTGGGCTGCTCTGGGAAGGGACTGCTGCGTGTGGGGAAGAGGAAAGCCCGTCTGGGGCGTAGGAGAGACCTGGAGGTTGTTCTGCCATCAGGAGAGGTCGGCAGAGTGGGACAGCAGGCGAGGTCACACCTTCTGGCTCAGGCCTTCACAGGGAGTTGCTTGTCAGGAGAACTTCCTCTGGGAGGAAGAGAAAAAGAGACGTGGAAGCTGTCCAAACCCTCTGCTGAGAAAGAGGGTGAGGCCAGACAGGACTGATTTGGGGCTTTATTTGGGTGTGCTTGGAGCTGGCTGTGCCGGGGAAGCCCCGGGAGCCGCAGGACGCAGATAACCTGCGGGTGCTGCCGGCAGGGTGGATCACCTCCCACACCTTCCCACACCTGCACAACGCACCTCGCCGGCTGCAGGGGCAGCAGCCTGTGCTGAACTGGGCTTTTTGGGGCCGTGAATAGGAAATGAGCTCTGCAGCTGAGGCTCTGCGGGCACAGGCTCTGCCTCTTTCCACGCCGCGTACGGCAGGGCGGGAGAGGCTCGGCCAGCACAGTCACTTCGTTAATAAGCAAATATATGTGGCTCCACAGGGTTTGAATAACTTCTGGGAGCAAAGTAGTTCTGAGGGCTGGGTCCTTTGCCTGCTCCAAATGACTAAAAATAATTGGTTTTATTTCACTTCCAAAGCGGCGGCACTCGCACGTTTCCGTGTCACACACCCGACTCGGGCTGTCTCGCAGGGAATGAGCCTGGATGTGCTGGCTGTCCCCGGGGCTCGACCCCACACACTGCTTTTCCAGGTGCCTGCACACCTTGCCCTGGCTGGAAAAGGCCTTGGAAAGGCTGAAAGCTGCAGGCTGCAGGAAGGAGCCACGAGGAAAAGGGATTGCTGGGGGCTCTAGCAGCTCCAGCCTCACTGGGCAGGGCTGGGGTGGCACTGAGGGGTCCAGCAGCCCAGCAGGGACTTGGCCTGTGGTCATTCGTGAGCCAGGGGAGCCTTTTCCATGACGCTGTGTCACAGGGCGTGATTCAGCAGCTTTCTAGAAACGCAAGGATCTAAAAGAAGTAAAGAAGGAAGTTTTCCTTCTCTGTTTTCCTTCTCTGTCTCATTCTACGTTAAGAAATAAGGCAACTTGGGTTCTCCCTTCAGGGAACTGGGAAATTTGGCACCAAAAAGCCCCTCCATCCCTTCCCACATCTCTGTACCACGTCTCCGCTTCACTTCTCACTTGTTTTGACATAAAGTACTTTCCCCAAAAAATATTAGTCACAACTTTGGCTTCAACCAGCCAACTCTTAACCTTCCTCAAAGTGGTTTGCAAGGGGTGACGTTGGTAATGTGTGATGGAGATGGGGACAGGTGGGCGGATTTAGTGCTTCTGGAAGGTTCTGCATCGAGCTTTGGGAGCCCAAAAGCTGCTGCCTGCTGCAGTAAGGGAATCCCAAAGGATCTGCCAGCAGATCCAAGGAGCTTCGGTGGGTCCTTGGAATATCACAGACTGTGAGGCTGGAAAACCAGGACATGTGGTGGGGGTGAGATTGTCAATGGAGGCTGAACGAGCAGTGATGAGTACGGTGTAAAGCTGACTAATCTGTGTTGAGGGGTGGTAAACTTGAACCAGCTGCCTAAAATCCTGGGTTTGGAGCAATAACTGCTTGATCAAGCAGTTCAGCACCAGCAGGAAGGAAAAACCCCAAGCGGCATGTGGGATTGGGTACGGATTTCCGAGAATTCCTGGGAAGGAAGGAGCGAGGGATGCTTGGGTTGGGCAGAGCTGTCAAGTCATGTTTCAGGCCCACAGCAGCTGCACACGAGGAGCCTGCAGTGGCTGTGGGATCCAGGATGAACCCAGCCCTGCCTTCTCCCATGCTTCCTTGAGTAATTATCACACACCTTGCACCCTAATGAGAACCTGCTCCATTTTCTCATCCCTCTGCTCTGCGGCTCTTCCCTCATGCCTGCTCCTTCAGAGCTCTTTGCAAACCCCATCTGCTATAGGGCTTGTATTTTCTTTTTAAAAGGAGAAATCATTGGAAATTAGTAGTTTCTCTGTGCGTTATTACGCTTGTAATCCTCTAATTTGGTAATAGGACTGTAATCACAGCCGTGCAGGATGAGGAGTAGAGGCAGCCCGGAAAGGTGCCCTGGGGATTCCCAGGCACAGCAGGCACAGCGTGCCTGGACAGACCGAGATTCCATGGCAGGAAAGGCAGGCAGAGAGAGCATGGACCTCCCAGCACTGCCTGTGATGGAAAACCAGAGTCAAACAGCTCATGGAAGGAGCCCTGAAACAAGAGATGCCACCATGGGCAGTGGCAGACCCTGTGCCCAGAGCCTGTCTATAAACAGCAGTTGGCAGCCCCTTCCCTCCCCAAAAAGTCCAGGGAAAACAGCAAATGCTGTCCCTTTGCCAGGGATTCTTCCTGCTCAGGAAGATTGTGCAAGGCAGGTGAGTTCCCAGGATGCAGAGGAAGGTGTGGGCTGTGAGTGAGGCCCTTCCAGCCCCAAATCACAGCCTGCTGCTCCTGGGGCTGCTGCCCAGCCCATTCCCACAGCAGGATTTTCCCTCTTCCCACACTGCAGTGAGGGAAATTGGTGCGAATATGCAGCTTGCTGACGGTAATGTGTGGTGCTGAGCCACACCTTTATAAAAAACCAACCAGGGACTTGGAGATGATTAGACTGGAAAGATGAGTGGAGCTAATTGGGTTCTGCAGAGCCTGGCTGTCCAGGCAGGAAATCCGTCTGTGCTGGGGGTGGTAGCTGGTGGGGCAGCTGGACATTCCCACATCCTGCATCCTCTGAAGGGCTTCCCATCGTGCCACCCTTGCAGACTGGCAGAGCTAAACCCTGAGGAAACCCCAGGAAGCACCATGGAAAGGAGACTGGAGCAGGCCTGGCTTATGCTGGAAATGGGTTAAATTCCAAATAATGCTCAAACTCAGTCCCAGTGCAGGAGAGGTTGCCAGGGGCCGAAACCTCAGCCCTGGTGGGCAAATTGGAATCAGGGATGTCTTCACTCAGCACAGCTGGCTCAGAGATCTAGGGAAAGCCCTGAGCCTTGAGAACCAAGGGACTAGAAATGCAGAGCAGGGATGAAAATGATGAAAACGAGACAAAGTCACCACTTCCCAAAAGCTTCACAGTGAAGGAAACACCTCCCACTGTCTGGAGGATCCATGGGAATATTACAATATTTGTTCCAAAAACATGACTGGGTGGATCCAGACTCACTGACGCAGACACAAGCAGCTAATTGAATTCATACGTAGGAACCCTGGACACCATCTGGCCTCAATAAAACGTGGGTCCGGAGCTGTTTCTTAGCAGATGGTTCCTCATTTTCATAATCTGAAATCAAAAGATCATTTTTCTATCTGGAGATCAAAGGCACTTAATGTCTCCTTGGTCGAGGGTTATAAAGCGAAACCTCTGTCCTCTGTTTTGGCATTTCGTGCGAGGCAAACGGGGGTTTTCCCCTGAAACCTCTGCTCAGGCTCCGGGCAACCACATCTGGGCAGCAGCTGCAGATGTTCACAGCTCTCCAGGGCTGGGTCTTGTTTCCATGATAGGGACGTGCAGTTTATAAAATCAGAAGGGACAGCTGTAAGAAGCTTGTGTGGCCATTTCTATTTCCCCAGATCACTGTGATATATCCCATGTGAATATGTGGGGGTGAAATGATTCCTTTTCCCTTAGAAGAAGTGCTCAGAGCCCCCTGTGACCTCTCAGAGGCCACACTCTGCCCCATAGCCCTGCGTGAGGCCAGTGTGGAGTCCACTCTGCTGTGGTCATTGGGGTGTCTGTGCAGGGCCAGGAGCTGGACTCGAGGATCCTTGTGGGTTCCTTCCAGCTCAGGATATCCTATGATTTTCTGATTCCTGGGGGAGACGGCCTTGCAGAGGAAAGAGGCCAGCCTACAGCAAAGGAGGTTCAGGGGGACCTTGTGGCTCTGCACAGCTGCTGACAGGAGGGGACAGCCAGGGGGTCAGGCTGTGCTCCAGGGAACAGGGACAGGACAAGGGGAAACGGCCTAAGGCTGGGCCAGGGGAGGCTCAGCTTGGACAGCAGTAGGAATTTCTCCATGGAAAGGGTGCTCAGGCCTTAGCACTGCCCAGGGAGGTTTGCAGTCCCCATCCCTGCAGGTGTCCAGGGAAGTCCTGGATGTGACACTCAGAGCTCCGGGCTGGGGACAAGGCGGGGATCAGTCACGAGCTGGACTCGATGGTCTCGGAGGTGTTTTCCAGCCTCAGTGAGGCTGGGATTCTGGGAGTCTGGGCTCCTCTCGGCTGTGCAGGTGGGCGAGCATTCGCCTCCCCGCCGACGTCAGCGGCGCTCCGGCGGCAGCGCAGGGGAGGAGAAGGGGGCGAGATGCGCTTCTGGGGAAAGAACTTCCACACCCACCGAGAGCCTCCAGGATAGACGTGATCTTTGCCACCTAAGAACGAGAGCTGTGCGGTTGCTCGGAGCAGGTTGTAACAAATTGCGTCCTGCTCGCAAAGCTCATTTTCCAGCGGGTAGCTGCGGGCTCGGGGTTGTTCTCATCGGCCCGGGGTGGAACCGCGCTGCCCCCCCGTCCTGCCAACCCACACCGCCCGAGCGCCTTTGCATGTCAAGCACTGATGCGCCAGGTGAATACTGGAGCCGGGATCAGCTCCCAGAGGAGCCGGAGCGCTTCCCTGCCCTGCCTCCCGCCTCGCTGCGCTATGGAAATGATCCTCCCGGCAGACAGCTGAGTCCCACCTCGGTTCCCATTCACCTGGAGATGAAAGTGCTCTGGCTGCCAGTGTAGGCGGAGCAAAACTATTTAAAAACCTCATTAGAGAAAGTATTTGGGGAAGACAGCAACACCCTCAGTTGTGGTTTGCTCCAGGACTTCTCAGCCAGATCCCTGCTGATACAGAGGGAAGGGCACTATGAGAGACATTCCTGTCAAATACTCCTCCTCCTAGGGATGCCTTGGGTGTCCTTTGCCTTTCTCTCTGTCCCGGTGGGCTGTGCTTTCTACCTACAACCCCACATTTTTGGGGCACATTCCCCTGCAGGTGCTGTTTTGGGGGATGGAATCAGGGCTCTTTGTGGCACGGAGGGGTCCAGGAGCGATGTGGGAAGGGTCCTGCTCCGTGCTGGAGGAACACAGTCAGCAGAACTGTGTGCAACCTTGATTAGGCACAAATCCACCATGAATATTTCCTATTCCATTTAATTCCTGTTTGTGCTTATTTCAGCTGAATTTGCAGCAGGAGTAATGCCCAAGCCACATCTGGCTCGTGATGCACATGGGATCAGACCAGGAGTTTGGGAGGAGGTGGATCTGGATTCGGAGGTTTGGCTTCTTATTTAGCAAATGACGGGTTGCATTCTCCCACGGCTGCTCCAGACTGCCCCAGAGCTCAATGATATTCCTGGCCAAGGGTTTTCTCAGTCTGCCTGACGAGGAAACAATCTCGTGTATGGCTTGTCTGGCCTCGTGCACCTGCACTTCCCCTTCTGCCTGCGTTTTCTTTGCATCCCACTTATTCCAAGGGGCCAAATGTTCATTAACTCCTGATGAGTTCAAGTGCCAGGAATCCCTTTTCCTCTCCCGACACAGCCATCCACCCACCTTAAGCAGCTCTCATTAATCCAGACAACTGCAGCCCTCCGCCAGCCATGGGACATCCCAGACCCTCCTAGCAGGTGTTTGATCCCATAGGATCATCCAGTCCCACCACCCCCCCTAAACCATGTGCCCAATGGCCACATCCAGACACCTCTTGAGCATTTCCAGAGGTGGCGACTCCACCACCTCTCTGGGCAGCGTTTCAGCCCCCAGCTTCCCACACTGACCTGCCCCACTGTCACCTGTGCCCCATGCCCTGACAGCAGCCCCTGCTCACCCCTGTGCTGGTGGCATTTGCAGCTTGAGCCAAGTCCCCCTGACCCAGGGAGGTCACACAGCCCTCATCCCAAAACCTCGAGTTCAGAGGTCAAGGTTTAACTCATCCATGTCCCGACATGAACTGCAGGAGGAACAAACTCCCAGGCTCTTCTTCTGCCTGTTCCAGCTTTATTTTATTATTATTTTTAAGGGGGTGTGTGTGTAATTTTTTTAAACTCAATTAGCAAGTTCAGAATATTCTCCGTGTTAATATTTGACTCAGACATGATGCATTTTGGCCCTGTAGCTGTTGTTACCTGCATCCCCCGAAAGAACAACATCTCCTCAGACTGAGAGCCTCAGTGGTGTTGATTCCTGCTGGGGTACGTGGGTGCCCGTGGAAAATAAATAACGTGGTATTTTCCAAGTGGCAGATCTGAAGGCACCCTGCTTTCCTTGCTTTGCATACTCACCGAGCACCATCCTCTCTGCTTCCCAGATATGAAAGCTGAGGCAGAGACATCTGATGGGGCTCCAGCGCTGACTCACTGTTTGATGTGAGGCAGGAGGGATGTGATCAGATCCCATTGTGCAGAGCATCCACCAGACATCGCCAGCAGCAGGAGAAGCAGCCACTCCTCATCCTCCCTGCCCCTCCAAACCCTGGGTCACCCCTCGCCATCCCCTGCCGGGATGTCACCTCTGGCATGGCTCTTTGTGGATTCCCAACCCTACATGTGTCCAAGGCCAGGCTGGACAGGGCTTGGAGCAGCCTGGGACAGTGGAAGGCATCCATGCCCATGGCAGGGCGTTGGATCTGGATAAACTCCAAGGTCCCTTCCAAGGCAGCCCATTCCATGAGTCGCTGATTCCGTGCTGAGGCTGTGCAGCCCCGGGGTGTGCCGGCTGTGCACGCCCGGGGTTCTTTCTCACGAGATGGTGCAAGAGCCGGGGGGGAACTGGTTAAACAGCGTGAGCTGCCGGGGCTTGGCGGGGCACGATGTCACCGGGAAGCCGCCGTGTTTTATTAAACACGCTATCAAAGCGGGCCAAAGTCTCTTATTAATGTCCACAAATTTTGCCACTTCCAAATAGTTTCCACCTACATGTTCCTCCCACTGCTGCACTGGGTGCTGGCAAACATCTCTGCTCAAAGAGGGGAATGGCTTTCATTTGAATAGTCCTCGGGCGAGTTTCGCTGAGCGATGCCAGCGTCATTCCCGCAGCTCTCACGTGCCCGGCAGCGCTCCAGGGTCGTGCCGGAGGGAGGGCAGAGACAGCAGCTCCTGCTGTGTTTTCCCAGAGCTTTATGCAGGCAGAGCCCATGGCAGCCCAAACCGATAAAACTAAGCAGCGATGGATGCACGTATTGGCAATATTAAATCTCGACTCCTGACTCGTGGCGGTTCCTGACGGTTCTGCCGCAGCGAGCACGGCCAGCTGTGCTATCGAGAGTCACACGCGGCTGAAACCAGCCGGTTCACACCAAATGGGGCTTTTGCAACTCCCAGAAGGCCGAGGCAGAGCCCTGGTGGGTGTCAAAGTGCTCCTCGGAGCCTGCGCTGGGAGGTCCCACGGTGTCCCTCGGGACACAGCCTTGGGCTGAGGGCTGCGGGCTCTGCTGCGCCTTGCTCGGACACTGGTTGGGCAGTGAGCCGTGCAGGTCTCCTGGGAGCTCCTGGCTGGATACATCCCACACTGAGCCACGCTCTGCAGGAGCACAGACCCCATGGGGACGGAGATGCTGTGCCCCCGGGCTGACTGCGCCCTGCTGCCCACCCAGCGCCTCCCGTCCGTCCCGGAGGTGCACAGGCAGCGGCAGGTCTGCCGGGCTGGGAGCGCAGCCGTCACGTCTGCTGAGCACAGGAGAGCCTCCCGCTCCCCAGCCCTCTCCGAGACAGCCTGGCTCCCTCAGGAACTTCTCGTCGTGCGGAAAGCACGGGGTGTTCCCGCCGGCGGCTCGGGGCCGAGGATGCCGAGGGCTGCGCGCATCCCGCCCGGCACCGCGCCCGCGGCCAGCCCCGGCAGGGCTGCGCGTTCACCTCCGGTGCCAGTAACCCGAGCCGGGATTGCTGGAAACGGGAGACAGGGAGAGTCAGCGATTTGATTACAGGCCACAGGCACATGCCTGGCCTTCATGGATATATTAAGTAAGAGACATTTTAAAACAAAACCACCCTCAGTAACCTTATCGTAAGCTCGAATCCACAACCCATCTGTTAACTCCCGGCGCTGCCCACATAGGCTTCCATCAGACAGCAGTGCCAGGGATTTTTGGAACGTTTTCCCCCAAATCCCTGCGGTCGGAAGCGGACAGTACCGGGGAAGGGGCAGATCCTGGCTCTCGGATTCCCAGCCCACCCTCAAAGCTGCCCCCAAACCCTCACCTTCTCCCGCCTCTGTAAATAACTGCAAATCCCCTCGGACGCGAGCTGTCGCCGTCCTGTGACTCCCAGCCCTGCTGGAGCAGCGCTCAGGAGAGCTGCTGATCCACGGACGGCTTGAGGAAATTCAGCCTTTTAAAACATTTTCTTACTGCCTGAATCTGTTACTCTATGGTGTAAAGGAGCTCTCCATGTAGAAATAATTCAGCAAACACAAGCAAGAAGGCGAATCGATGATTGCATCAGCCCTTGCTTATGAAAACTGATCCCCAGGAAAATGTAACTCAACTCTCGAGCAATCTCACTTGATGCCCAAGAATGTAATAACTTCATTTGGATCCTCCTTTTAGGGGGACTCCTAAATCCTTGGCAACGTCCCTTAAGGTCATGAGCAAATCCTGATACGGAGAATTGTTTGGCAAGCACGAGAACAGTAAAAGGGCTAAATAATTGGGGATTACCTCTGACCCTGATTTGTGGCTCACCACCCACTGCAGGAATGTACCGAATATCTGAAGGAGCATGCAGGAGTCAGACAATCCACGGGCATGAAGCTGTCCACGTACTCTTGGAGCCTGAACTTCAAATGCAGAGAAGGTTGGCCCCCAAACCTCATTTTTCATTAGCAAAAGGCTGCAGCAAGCTCTAATTATTTCTGTTGCCTTGGACAAAGGGTCAGTGATGGGACAGATGAAAAATTGTCCATATTTTCTTCACTCTTTGTTTGGAAAATAACACCTTGGGTCTTGAGGGCACAGAGAGAACAAACTGTCTGCTCCAGGGCTCGTTACTGAGGCTGGTCATGGTCCCCTGAGCTGCAGGAGGGGACAAACACATCGCCCCCATGTCTTCTGAGGGTTACTGCTGGATTTGTTCAGTGCCAGTAGGAAAGACCAGCTCTGCTGTGAGAGGTCACAGCTCGGAGCTGTGATCCTGTGCTGCTCAGAGCTCCACGTTCAGTCCCAAGTCCTCTCCTCCTGCTGTCCTGGGACTGCAGCACCATAGAGACCCTCAAGATCGATGGGCAGGTCCTGCCCATGGCAGGGGGGTGAAATGAGATGTCTGTAAGGTCTCTTCCAACCCAAACCATTCCGGGATTCCATGATCCTGGCCATAATCACCAGGTCTGCAGGCTCAGATGTCAAACACAGAGGACCATCTGGAGTGGGACAACCCAAACCTCTGTTTTGTGGAAGCCCCACGTCACTGATACAGTGCTGCGGTGTTCCCACTGGAGATGCTGCTGAGAGCTTGTGGAGGAGATTTTGGGGTTTTTCAGACCTGACATTTATGGCTAGCATCTTTCTGAGACTCTGACTTGCCTTGGGATTCCTTCTGGTAACGACAGGCACCTTCGGCTGGGGGTGAGCCTTAAACAGCCTGTCTCCATCACCCGTATAAAACCTCTCTGTGCTCTCACACAACACCTCCTACCCTCGGATTCCTCCCGAGGTGGAGCAGCCAGGACTGTGCAGGCGATAGAAGCAGCTCGGTGCTGGAGCTCTGCTGTTCCCTTATCTTGGTAAATGCACCTTTTATCAGCTGAGCTTGCCTCTACTTGCTCAGCACTCAGCAGGGAAGTGACCACGGCCCTTGAGGAGAGCTCTGCCTTGGCAGGTACACACAGCCCATTATCACTGCTCGGTGTTGTGTAACTGCTGGCACCCAGGGGCTGGCACGGGCATGGGAACTCATGGAATGGTCTGCGTTGGAAGGGACCTTAAAGTTATCATCCAGTGCCACCCCTGCCACGCACAGGGACACCTTCCACTAAACCAGGTTGCTCCATCCAACACTTCCAGGGATGGGGCAGCCACAGCTTCTCGGGGAACCTGTGCCAGGGCCTCGCCACCCTCATGGGGGAGAACTTCCTGCTGATCATAAAACCATGGACTGGTTTGGGTTGGAAGGGACCTTAAAGCCCACCTCGTTCCAACACCCTGCCATGGGCAGGGATGGACACCTTCCACTAGAGCAAGTTGTTCCAAGCCCTGGACACCGCCAGGGATGGAGTCCTAACTTCCCTGAAGTCCCTAATTTCCCCGCAGCATCGCCATTCCCCTAGAGCCACATTTTAGCGATTCTCACTCATTTTATTTCTTTTCCCCCACACTTCCAAAGTTCTGCTGCTGCAGGTTTCTCCAGGTCCATGTTTGTGGGTGCGTGGCCGTGTCACTACGGGGGTGATTTTCCCCCCCTGCTCTTGGGACGCGGCAGCGGTACTGCACGGCGCGGTATGGCACGGAGCGGCACGGAGCGGCACGGAATGGCACAGAACGGCACGGAGCGGCACGGAATGGCACAGAAGGGCACGGCACGGCACGGAGCCGCACGGCACAGCCCCGCCGCGCCGGGACACACGTGCGGGGGGGCCCTGCCCCCGGCCNCGGCATCGCCCGCAGCCCCTGAGCGCCCGCAGCGCCCCGAGCGCCCCAGCATGGAGCGCATCCCCAGCGCGCAGCCCCCGCCCGGCTGCCTGGGCAAGCTGCCCGCCCTGGACGGCGGAGACCTGCCGGGGTAAGCGGGGCTCCGGGGGGCTCGGGGGGAGCGGCCCCGCCGGCTCCGGGACGGGGCTAACGCGCTGCTCTCCTCTCGCCCGTGCAGGCTGGACTTCGCGCACATGTACCAGGTGTACAAGCCCCGGAGGGGCTTGAAGAGGAGCGAGGACAACAAGGTAAATGGGGGGTGACGAGGTAAATTGGGGGTTAACGGGGTAAACTGGGCGTTAACGGGGTGACTCGGCCAGAGCGCCCGGCGGTGGCCGTGACAGCTCCGGGGCGGGGATGTGCCGCTCCCCGGGACGCTCGGGACGGGAGCGGGAGCAGCAGCGGCGGCGGGGCCGGGCGCTGTCCCCCCGCTGACCCGCTGCCCTGGCCCCGCAGGAGACGTACAAGCTGCCGCACCGGCTGATCGAGAAGAAGAGGCGCGACAGGATCAACGAGTGCATCGCGCAGCTGAAGGACCTGCTGCCCGAGCACCTCAAGCTGACGGTAGGTGCGGGCGGCGGGCGGATGGACGGGGCAGCGGCTCCCCCGCGGCCAGCTCTCCGCTGCCGCTTCCCCGCGGCTTTGGGCTGGTGTTTTGTTGGGGGTGGTTTTTTTTGTTGTTTGTTTTGGTTTTTTGTTTTTTTTTTCTACTCCGCGGTGCCGCACGCCCGGGCAGGCTGTAAGCGCATCCCAAACTTCCCCGGGAGCTGCGGATCCCTGCGGGAGCTGCCCGCTGGATCCCCTCTCCGCTGCCGGGCGGGAGGAGCTCCCTGCCAGGCTCCCTCGGGCTCAGGTCACGGTGCCAGCAGGGGCAGCAGAACCGATAAATAAAAGGCTTCTCTCCTAGCTATGTGGCTGGTCTGAAAGTACCTACGGGGTTTCGTGAGAGCCTTTTCTGGTGCCTGCTTTTTAACTAATTCCCGTGGAATGATGTCGCTGATAGTCCTGCGTGCTCGGGATCCCACGGTGTCCATCCTCCCGGGGCTCCTGCCTGCGTGGCCGAGCCTGCAGCGGGTGCCAACCTGTCCCTGTGCTCCCAGACTCTAGGCCACCTGGAGAAGGCTGTGGTTCTGGAGCTCACCTTGAAGCACGTGAAGGCACTGACCAATCTCATCGAGCAGCAGCAGCAGAAGATCATCGCTTTGCAGAACGGTTTGCAGGCGGGTGAGTGTTCCCACGGCAGGGTGAGAACCTGTGTGTGTGATGGACTTCCCTGGGGAACCTGTGAAATGCGGTTGTGACACCTTGTTCCCAGCAAGGGAGGAGACAGGAATTCTGGCTTTTCATTGCTCTCGTTTTCTCAGGCTTTGCTTATGAGCTTTCGCAAAAAAAGATGCATTGCTCAAGGTGGTCAGTGCAGAGTGACCTGGGGCTTGTTTGAAATGAAATTGGATTTTAGGTAGCTTTAGTTAGAGCCCAGGTTTGCTGTGAGGCTGTCTCCAAAGCCATTTGACTCTTCCCATTTGTGTTTGTGAGCTTTGGAGAACCCGGTCGGGTTTATTTGGTTGTTTTTCTCTGGAAATAGATATAAATCTTCTTTCTATACACACCTTTTTAAGTTTCCTTATAAGCGAGCTAGCCTGTGCTCTGCAGGCGGAGGGGACCCTGCGCTTCAGCTTATCAGCCTCAGATGCACTTCCTCTTGCTGTTTTCACATGTGGCACTCACGTGAATCTGATACAGTAAACCCGAATTTTTCGGAGGCGCCGTCCCTGCCCCGGCAGCCACAGGGAGTGCAGTGGAGCTGCTGGAGAAGCAGAGTCACCCGGGGCTGGCGGAGCTGCTGGCCCTGGGAGCTCCCTGCCCGGAGCTGCAGGGCGAGGTGCACCCTGCCTTCCCCGGGGGCTTTCCTGGAGAAGCCACAGCATGACTCACTGCCCTGCTCCGCACTCCAGTACCTGTTGAAGGTGGATGATGCACTAAATACAGAATGAAAAATCAGTTTAAAGCTATTACGTAAAAGTGGACAGGTGGATGTTCCAATGAAAATGTGCATTTCCGCAGAAATCCGGGGATTTCCGTTCAGAGAGTCCAGGCTGGCCATCGCATTTCTCTTGGCTGTGCTGTAACCCAAGTCCAACATCGCCTCCGCTCCGCCTCGGAGATGGAAATGGAACTATTTAGCATGCTGTTAATTTTTAATTTCTTTCTGTTAATGTTTTCCTTAGGTGACCTGTCATCGAGAAACCTCGATTCCAGCCAGGAAATGTTTCGATCCGGTTTCCAGATGTGTGCCAAGGAAATGCTGCAATACCTGGCAAAGCACGAGAACGGCAAGGAGCTGAAGTCGTCGCAGCTGGTCAGCCACCTGCACCGGATGGCCAGCGAGGTGCTGCAGGGCGGGGTCACCCGCAAGGTTGGGGACATCCCTCCCAAAATGGTGGACTTGAAGGAGAAGCCGGTGGCCCTGGGCGCGGCGGGCGAGGGCCACGGCAAGAACTGCGTGCCCGTGATCCAGCGGACATTCGCTCACTCCAGCGGGGAGCAGAGCGGCAGCGACACGGACACGGACAGCGGGTACGGGGGCGAGCTGGAGAAAAGCGACTCCAAATCGGAGCAGCCCTATTTCAAAAAGGATACCGACCTCAAGTACGCCGTCCAGGAGAGAATAAGCTCTATTAAGCAAGAGACTGAGGACCCGCCGGCCAAAAGGAGCAGGCTGGAGTCGCCGCAGGACGAGGGCCCTTTTGGCAGTGACATGATGGGCTCTTCCAGCAGCTTCCTGGGCCCCCACGCTCACCAGCCTCCCCTGTGCCTGCCTTTCTACCTGATCCCGCCGTCCGCCACCGCCTACCTGCCCATGCTGGAGAAGTGCTGGTACCCGGCCTCGGTTCCCGTGTTGTACCCCAGCCTCCCGGCCTCTGCCGCAGCACTGACGGGCTTCATGAACCCCGACAAAATCTCCCCCCCTCTGCTGATGCCCCAGAGACTCCCTTCTCCTGTCCCGGCCCATTCCCCCATCGACTCCTCAGCTCTGCTTCAAGCTTTGAAGCAGATTCCTCCTTTGAACTTGGAAACCAAAGACTGAGCGCAGTGTGACTGGTTTACTGGTTTTTCTCTTTTTCTCCTTTTTTTTTTTTTGTTTGAGAGACTTTCACTTTTATATATTGGCTGGACTGAGGTGTGGGGACAAGGTTCACTGTGTGTAGGAAGCTAAATCCCCTTTTCTCTGACTTGTCAGGTAGCTTGGAGAAGGATGAAGGATGCGCCCAGTTTAGCAATTCACAACTACTTCCAAAAGATTAAAGAAGGGTTTTGTGCTTTACCCTTTCCCTTCTTCCCTCTCCACATCTACAGATCAACAGTTGACTCGGTCAGCTGCGAATCTATTGCAAAGCTGTGAAGAAATATTCCATTGGGCAGACTTGGTTTGAGGGTCTGCGAATATAAAAACGTGAATATCAAACACGGTACTTCCCTGAATGGCTCTGAAGGCAACAACCTCCCTGGCTTGTTGGAGCTGGGCTGGAGTCTGAGTGACCCCAAGCATGGGTGGTGGTGGTGGCAATGCCACCGTGAGCGCAGGAGGAGCAGGGCAGTGGTCACTGCAGGGGCAGCAGTGTCACCAAGAGGAGCAGGGCAGTGGTCACTGCTGGTGGTGGCAATGCCACTGTGAGTACAGGAGGAGCAGGACTGTGGTCACTGCTAGTGGTGGCAATGTCACCGTGAGCACAGGAGGAGCACGGCAGTGGTCACTGTGGGGTGGTGGTGGTGGTAATGCCACCAGGAGTCTGCGAGGAGCAGGGCAGTGGTCCCTGGTGGGTGGTGGAAATGCCACCGTGAGCACAGGAGGAGCAGGGCAGTGGTCACTGTGGGGTGGTGGTGGCAATGCCACCAGGAGTCTGCGAGGAGCAGGGCAGTGGTCACTGCTTGGTCACACACAGGTCAGGCAGACCTAGGACGGGTTTGTCTCCACACCTTTGCTGATACATAGGTATTTTTAAAGAAACTAAAGGTAGCTGCTGCTTGGAGCTTTCCATGGCGTACATCTAATAAATAAATTAACCTGCGCCCTTCCTGTAACTTGAGCTGCTCCGTTGGGCCGCTCGGGAGGAGCTGTCCCTCGGATCACTTTGCTGGTGGCACCTGGCCCCAGCCTCTGCCGCCGCTGCTGCTCAGGCTCACCGCGTCCCTCGGGAATCTCCGCGGTTTTCCCAGCCCAGCTGTTCCCGGGCGGCTCGGGAGCTTCGTGCCAGCGGGAGCAGTTCAGCCGGAGCCGGCAGCGCCATCCCTGCTGAACTGGCCCTGACAGTGCCTTGGAAAATGCGAAGGCTGGGATTTTCAAGGAGTCTAATCCCGGCAGGGTGTGAGCGTCTGGATTCCTCATCTCCTTGGCAAAGCCTGGCCCACATCCCTGCCTTAGGGACCGAGGGGTCGGGTGGTGACACTTGTCCTGTAAACTGCCAGGGGCTTTCTCTGCAGAGGAACATCATCTCCGATTTAGCTTTTTTTAATGAAAAACCCCCAGACTTCACTGCAAAAGGCAGTGCTCTTTGGTGGTTTTTTTTCTTCCTGGTTTTGAGAACTGGTGACCAGAACCCCGCTGTCTGGATCCTCATGTCGCCCTCCCGTTGCACCAGCTGTTGAGATGCACTATGCTTGATTGCAGATTGTGTTCTAACGTTTATTTTGTTGTTGGTTTTTTGGGTTTTTTTTTTGGTATACAGTTGTTGCCTTTATTTGTAAAATCCTGTTATAAATATATATATATATTATATAAATATATTGAAAGTTAAAACGTTTCAGATGTCTATTATTTGTATAACTACTTGAGCATAAAGAAGTGAGAAATATGAATGTATTCTTGTTTCTGGGTTGTCTTTTTTTTTTTGAAGAGAAGAATATTCCGTTTTTCTCTCGGGAGAGGTACAGTGTTTATATTTTGGAGCTGCCTTCAAGGTGGGATATTGTACATATTTTTATCTTGAGTAAATGTTAAGTAGTTGTTTAAAAATGCTTAATAAAATAATTCTTTTCCTGTGGAAGATAAGGGTTTGCCTCCTGTGCTTTGAAATGTTTGAGCAGGATCATTCCATGTGGTGTGGTCCAGCAGGGGATGATGAGTGGATGGCACAGGGGGAGTGGGATGTTGGGTTGCAGGGAGGATGGAGAATCTTGGGGTGCAGTGGGGATCTCGCGATGCAGAGAGAATGGAGGATCTCGGGGTGCAGGAAGGAGTGGGAATTTTGGGGTGCAGGGGGAAGTGGGGATCTCCTCCTCCCTCGCCCCACAGCTCCTCCACCGTCAGTGCCTGAAGGAGCTCAGGGTCCCATTCCCCCTGTCACCAGGGATATTTATTTATTTTAACTCCCTTGGCACCCTCTGGGATTTTTTTCCTTCCAGACTCGAGGGAGGTGCCAGGAGAGCCTGGCTGGCTTTCCTGCTCTCTCCTGATGTCACGTTGTGCTCCCTGTGTCTGGCATTTGGCTCCTGGGCCCCAAGCTCTGCAGGAGGAGCTGCCCCTCAGCATGGAGGATGCAGCATCTCTACCTGGAGGAAAATGGACTTGCTGCAAACTGCTTTTGCTTTGCCAATGCCCTTGATCTGTGTCAGAGCTGTCCCAGGACTGCCAGGGATGGTGCCCACCAGGCCCTTCAGGCTGAGGGGTGCCAGGGCCAGGTCCTGCCTTTACTGGAGTCATCCCTGCCACCCCCATGGCCCAGGTGTCCCTGATTTGGGACTTCCAGCTGGCACTGTGGGTGGCGGAGCAGCCTGCTGCCTCTACTCCCAGTGCTGCAAAACGAGCCAGAGGTCAGGGTCCGTAACCCACCACGGGCTCCCTCCCAGCCTCTCCAGCAGCAATCCTGGTTTCTGGCCTCCACACGAAATGACAACTACCCCAAACCTCTCCCAAAGGCAAAAAAGGGGTGGTGCAAGGGGATGGGTAGGAGGATTGGGTTTCCTGGTGGCGCTGCCTGTGCATGGATGGGGCAAGGCAACTTCTGGGAAGGTATTTTGGATTTTCACTGTGCAGGTGAATCACAAAATGTGGGGAGTGGTTGAAGTGTCCAACTGGGCCAGCTCTGCTCAGTCCTGGGCTGCAGCATCTCCAGCACCTCGCACAGAGAGGCAGATGCTTCTGCTAGACTGTGGTTAGAATTAGCTTAAAGAAACCTTGGCTTAAGTAATGCTAGAAAAAAATGCTGCTTAGTTTAATGTGTTTGGGGCCTCCACACCTCCCAACGTTCATGTTAATGTTTGCTTTAATTAGGGCTAAACATTGATCTCACTGAAGCTCACTGTGACAACCCCGTTTGGGGCCAGCATTTGGTGCTCAGTGCAGCAGTGCCTCCAGCCTCGGCACCCCCTGCATTTCTGCCTCCTTTCCATGGCTCTGGCTCCCCTTCAGTCCCCATATTCTGACCCCCCTTGTCCTGCGGTAGGAGGACTCGCAGGAGTTCCACATCCTCAGTCATGGAGGAAAAAATTGCAAAAAAAAAGTGGAAGAGAGAACATTTATTCAGGAAGCCAAAGATTCTCGCGGGCCGGGGATTTCTCTGCCGCCCTGGCGCGGCGCCAGCGGGACAGGTGAGTTGTGGCAGTGGGGCAGGGGCTGCACCCGCGGTGACACCGGGTGGGGACCCTGCCGGCCACCCCAGCGCCCCAGCAGCCTCTCGGTGCCCTGCCAGAGCAGCATGCCCGCTCTGCACCCCGGCCGGCAGAGGGGCACCCGGCAGCACGGGGGATGCTGAGGGGCGATCCCGGCACGGCGCCAGCCCGGGACAGCCCGTGCCGCCCGGCCCGCCGGGGTGTGCTCAGTTCCCGGGACTTGTTTTCATGGTCTCACCCAGCTCTGACCTGCCTCAAATGTTGACACAATGTCACGTTTCCGACTGCAGTCTTTCATGTGCAGCCGGAGGCTAAATACGGCTGCTGGTTCCTGGAAAAAGACGTGCCTGGCACCCTTTCAGCAGAAACCCGATCCCCATGCAGGCTTGGCACAACAGCTGAATAACACGGCAATAACTCTTTCAGCAGCATTTCAACCCATAAATAGGGCTTCCCGAGCGACTTCTTGAAGTCAGACAAGGAGGATACAACGAGTTTTAGGAAAAAAAAAAAAAAAAAGGAAAGAAAAAAAAGAAAAGAAAAGTTGGTGTGGGTGAAGAGCGGGTGAGAGGGGCAGCAGGGTCAGGCAGATCAAAGGGTGTCGTGGAGGTGCTGAGTGTGGTTTGCTGAGCAGGAGTGCAGGATTGCCTCAAAAGGAAAGAAATGCTCCTGAATTTTTTAATGTCTCGGTCCTGTTTCATACCAGCCCTGTGGAGGCACGGGGAGAGCCTTCCTGAGAGCCAGGGCCTTTCCTAACCCCGGTGAGGACACACAGACACATAATTTTAGCTTTTCACCACCTGTTTGGAAAGCTCCTATAGCCGAGTGCTGGGGGACTGGATGGTTTTTACAGGCATGTACCCCGGGAGCTGCTTATTTGCATTATGCATGGACCAGGGCCTAAAATAATCTGCAGTGACGCACATTTTTTTTGCCGAGATTTACCAACCCCCCC
>VZRM01002778.1:278682-293123 GCA_013397955.1 Grantiella picta | reverse complement strand
AGGACTCCATTTTTCTGAACGTGCCGTGACTTTTGAGGACCACGCATGGTTAGCCAGCCCCGGGGCTGCTGAGGTTCTGATTCAGCACGTCCTGCCGAGCCGGGGGGAGCTCCCTGTCCCCCGGCTGTGACACACGGAGGGAGAAGTGCCCTTGTGCTCCGCCTTGGCTTTCATCTGCAGAGCGTGTAGCTGCAAGTGCGGCGTGTTTACAAATGCAGGCATTGCAAGATCCCTTGAACTGTGTCCTAGTACAAAAGAGGCTTTGAAACGAGAAACACGTTGTCATGGCATGTTCCAGGCCAGCAGCACCAGACTGAACCAGATAATTGCTGTTTCTGCCTCAGCGTGGAAAAAGCAGCAGGTCTTGAGCAAGTCTTTTTTTTTTTTTCCCTTTAGACATTTCGTGTGATGCTCGGGATGGAAGCAGAGGGTTGGGAATGCTCGGGATGGAAGCAGAGGGTTGGGAATGCCCGGGCAGCGGGGGCAGAGGTGGGGTGATCTCCGGAGGGCTGAGGGCAGAGTGGCTCTGCCGGGCTCAGCCCGTGTAACCATAGCCCGCGGGGCTGGTGACACTGACCCTCGCTATGTGACACGGGGTGTCCGTGTTTTGTAACCCTGGCTCCTGGCGTGCTGCCCGAGCCAGGAGATGTGGCTCTCGCCGCTCCCTCGTGTTCCAGACCTTTCCCACTGCCCTTCTCCGGGCGGTTCACGGCATTGAGAACTCTCCCGATGCCTCTCAGCGCCAGGGGAGAGCTGCTAGTTGCAGTGAATAGTCCATCGGTGGCCCTGGGCAAAGCACCTCTGCACTGGGAGCACTGGGAGCACTGGGCTCAGGGGGTGCCTGTGCTCTCGTGCCCACACTCCCTAGGCACCACCGTGCTGGGGTGTAAGAAATGGAGGGTAATATTTCTCCCTGTTTTGGAATAATTTATTTCTTAGACATCTGTCTTTCTCCCAGGTGTGTTTCTGCCCCAGGCACATCACTCCATGGAGTCAGTTATTGCTATCACACCCAGTGCCTTTGGAAATGGCCAAACAGGAAAGCTCTGCCTGGGAAGGGTTTTTCACCACATGTACCTCTTTAAAAACTGCAAACCGAGCAGGCTGGGTAACACCACACAGCTGAGGGAAACAGGAATGCCTGGAAATATAAGGCAGATCCCCCAGCTCCTCTGGTGCTTTTTGCTGTCCTGGGCATGGTGGGAGCTGGTTGGGGTCTCTCCTGGGCTGGTTGCTCCTGGCATCCAACCCTGTACACCTGCACAGAGGCAGGTAGGTGTTTGCTGTGGGATGGACCCTTGGTCATCTCAGCCCTGCCCATGTCCATGAGTGTCCATCTGCAGGGTGACAGTGCTGATGGCAAAGGGCTGGGTTGGCCATTACAGCCTTGGCTTGTCCCCAGAGCTCCATTTTGCCTCCTCTCTGACCTCTGCTCTTTATTCCAGTGCCCAGGATGGGCTCCCACTTGGTTGTTTTCTGAACACGAGCTCAGGCCAAGGAACGATGGCCACTGTCTGTGGCTGCCAGAGCTGTCGCACAAGAGGAATAATTAGTTTCTCTCTGCAACACAGCTTTCTCCTGCCTTCAGCCTGTGGTGCTGCTGGAAGTACAACAGCATTCCCTCCTCTGTGTGGCTCTCCGGTCGCCTCTGTGCAGTGGCAGTGAGAGAAAAGGCCGAGATCTGTTCTGCTTTGAAAGGACTGATGAATATGCAAACTATTAGGGCTGAAATATTGCTTATCCGTGTCACGGGGTGTGCACGGAGCTCGTGTTTGTGCTGCTGCCTCAGGATGTCTACACCACCAGTGGGCAGCTGAGCAGCTTAGGGAAGATTTAACTCTTATTTCTATTCTTGACACCGAATCATTTATAACGTTATGGCCATGTTGAGGGCCTTTCCCAATGACCTCTTCCCACTATGGTGGGGCCTGGGGACCTGCTGGTGGGGTTTGACTGCAGCTATTGATCACGGTAAAGCTCCATCCCGAATGGAAGCAGTTACTGATGATTATCTCGTGGTGTTAGTGCGTGTATTGTGAAATTGGTGTGATTTGAGATGAAATGTGACCTATGGGCATAGGCAACATGTTCTAATGTATTCAGAAATGCCGGAGCTGACGAGCTATTGCTGCTGGTACCACACTGCTGAAACCCCAGCTCGCTCTGCTCCCATTGAAATCAGTGGGAGGTCTGTCATTGCCTTCCGTGAGTGCTGGACTGGATCCAGACTGCACTTCACGGGATGCATTATTCCACAGGATTAGAGAGGCACAGGGAGTGGGATTCCTCTCTCTCACTGATCTCTGCTGCTTAGATATTTGCCTTGGAGCTGGCTGGGACATGAAGCACCCGACGTGGTTTTGGTGTCAGCCCAGGGAGGAGAGGAGTGCCATTTGCTCCCAAAGGTCGGCCAAGGCTGGGCTGCTGCTCTGGGGCTGCAATGAAACGCGAGGGGCTAAACAGCCCCCCTTGATCCAGAACTCCTGGTGGCATGGGGGCACAGCTGGCAGGAGGCAGGGTTCTCATAAGCATTGCCTGTACCAAGTGTTTGAGCCATCAGTGCTGGAGTCCTGGGTCAGGAATGAAAAACCCCAATCCTGCCCAGGCAGCCTCGGAGGGGCCCTGGCTCTGCACACACTGGTCAGGAGGTGGCTGGGGAGGGGATTTCTCAGGTTCTTGATTTCAGACAAACGTTTGACCTCAAAGGGGTGCTGGCTGCTCCGGGGCTGAATTCCCCTGTGGGGTGGGAGGCTGATCCGAGCACCTCTCATGCCCATCCCAGCCCCACACCGGCCCCATGGCCGAGCCTTTGAGTGGAGAATGACTCAGGGCCCCGTGGAGGGAGGGGGTGGCGGTGACCCCCCCAGTGCTGCTGGGCAATTGAAGCAATCTGTTTATCATGGAAAAACTGCTCTTTGCAGCAATTCAAATGGAAACTTCCCAGAATGAGTGTTGCAGAGCTTTCCCCTTGAATCACCGGGCCTCCCAGGAGCCGCTTTCTAAGACGATGCCCTTGGGAAAGCTGTCACCGGCCTTGCCGTGCGTGGCAATTCCCTCCCGGCAGCACAGCTGGACTCAAGCCCTGCTCGGGCCATTCCCATCGGAGCAGTGCCTTTCCCCAGGCGGCACAGACACGGAGCCGCCAGCACTGAGGTGTCCCACGAGCTGCTGGTCAGCCCTGCCACCCTGTGCCCAGCGCTGGGAGGCTCTGGGGTGATGGCACTCCCAGCTTGGGGACCAGCCTGGGCTGGACGCTCTCACAGCAGCACTCGCTGCCCTCTCGCCGGGCTCTTTGCCTGTTTTCCCTTCCCTCTGGCTGCCCATCACCCTTTCGGCGGCTGAAATGAGTGTCCAGAGGTCACGGGGAATTCAGCCGCTGCCCGCAGCTCACGCAGCCGAGTGAATAAGGAGTGAGTGAGCGTGTGACGCCTGACTCGATCAGCTTCCGAGGGTGCTGCGCATCCCGTGCTGCCGCGGCCGTGGCGAACCCTGCGCTGGTGGGGGGCACGGAGCCCCTGTGTCCCGCCGGTGTCACCCACCGAGCCGTGCCCGCAGCTCAGGCTCCCCAGGGATGCTCCGGGCAGCGGGCAGGGCAGCGGGCACTCCGCCTCCGCCGCGGGGCGTTTCCGGGCCAGCGTAACCACAGCTGTGTGTAAGCTCTGAGCTGTCAGCCTGGCAGACTGGGGAGAGATAGGGACGGGCGGCGTGTCGCAAGGGGTGGGAGGCCACCGAGGCAGGCAGGGAGGGCAGGTTATGGCACCCTGGTGATCCCACCGCCGCCCTGGGAGCGAAGCTGCTGGGGATTTTGATACGTTTATTCCTGTCATCCCCGCGGTGCTTGTCCCCATAGTAACAGGGCAGGCTGGCACTGCAGCGCTCAGTGACATCTCCGGTCCCCGGGGAGAAGCCGAGGACCTGCGTGGTCTGTATCCCCAGCTCCTCGGTGGCGCACACGAGCCCAGGGACAGCTGTCCTGCGCTTCAGAGCGTGACAGATTTTCACGGTGTCTCTGCAGCCCCGGGAAAGCGAAGAGTTGTTGGCCAAGAAGGGGCGGGTGTGGGGCTGCGCCAGGGCCTCGCTGGGGTGAGGGCTGGCTGGTGGCACATCCCTGTCCCCAGGACGTGCAGCAGCAGCAGGACATCTGCGGTGGCAGGGCCAGGCTGTGCCGCACGTGTGAGAGCACGAGCCCGGCTGCTGTGTGCAGGTGAGGCACGAACCACAGAGGGGTTTTCCGCCTGCAGCCAGGCTCCGGCAAACCTGGGCACTTGAGGTCAGGAGGTATCTGCAGCACGGGCTTTCTGAACCCAGCAGCGAGGCAAAGGTGGTTTTAAGGAGACCGGCATGACGGAGATCTCTGCTCAGATCCTGGAGCCGCTCGGAAGATGAGTCAAAGGATTCTTGAAACAATTAGAGCTGTGAGGTGCAGCAGCAACAGCACATCCACTGTCAGCAGCTCTGCCAGGAGCCCTCGGCCAGCTGTTCGTGCTTTCCCTTTAATAAGGCATATTAGGCAATTTCCCATTAAAAATGTTTATGGGAATATATAAATATTCACTTATACAGAAGTTGCCTGGCCCTTTGTGTGCAGAGCGGTGGTGAGAGTGACTTGAATTGTTATAAATCTATCAAGGAAGCTTGATACGGAGCCTTGAGCATGGTGAGATGGATGTGTTGGAGCTCTCCTGGGGACTGAGTCCTCCAGGTGCCGGGATAGGACGCCTCGCTCCGTGGGACAAAGCGTCCCACCAAGCAGGATGAGGCCACCACAGGACTGCATCACGTCCCTTGGTGCCCAGCCACAGGCGGTGTGGGCAGGGCTTTCCCTCGTGTGATTTCCCGATGGTCGCAGGAAGAGCTTGCACAGACCCGATCTGGATTTAATCAAAGGAATTTTTTTTTCATTTGCTGTCTTATGCACTGACCACCAAACCACATCCTTCGAGCCTGGGCCCAGCACAGTGAAACAAAAACTAGCAAAAACTAGGCCAGGGCTTCTCGCTATATATTTCTTTCTTTCTTTCTTTTCACTTAGTGCATCAGTTGGGTGCAAAGCTGGCACACACCTCTCCTCCAGCCCCTCTGCTCCCACACAGCCCCCTCCCAGGGTAGCCTGGCATTTCCACCCTGAGCAAAGCACTTGCAGCTCCACGTGAAACCTGGGAAGTATCCAGATTATGTGCACTGAGCGCAGCGTCAGTGGGGAGCGAATACAGAGGAATAATGAGTAATGACATGCTGGCAGACCATGCTAGCACCTAATAAGGCACAAGGTGGGGACTGTCCTTGGCTTTAAGCAGCTGAGTGTGGTGCAGCCTGACTGTGGGATCAGAGCAGACCAGAGGGGCCCTGATGAGCCCCCGGTGCTGGTGGGAGCAGTGGCCGCAGTGTGACAGCATCCCTGACAGCATCCCACAGCATCCAGTGGCGAGGTGCCTGCGTAGGGAAGTTCTCACGTTTACAGAACAGAGAGCAGCTTTATTGTTGTATTTTGCAAACCAAAACCAGCCGGGAGTTTCTGAAGCGTCTGCCATCCCCGCAGAGAGCTGTTTAGTCATGCCTGGTGTGTGTGCATGTGAGACAGTGAGGGGAGGGAGGCTTGAGGACTTTGCAAAGATTAAAGATTTATGCTGACCCTTGAATCTGATCCAAGGCTACTAATCTGCCCTGATCCTATCATCTGCTCAGGGTGGATCTATTTCACTTTCCTTTATGGTACTCCTGACTCATTCCACTCCCACTCCAGGCCAGTCCAGTGGGAATGGGAAGTGCTACCACATATTTGTTTGGGTTTGCATTCAAAGCTCTGGACCTGTAGTGGGTGCAGCTCATAAAGGAAACCAGTGAGGATAAGATATGGGTGAGCTGAATGCTTGGAAACCACTCCCGAACACAAGATGAAGTGGTTTGAAATCAAGGTGGAGTGATGTACTGAAGGCACAATGGGTGGCAGCTACGCCCAGCGTGTGAGAAAGGCATTTAAATCCAAGGTGGTGAGGTAGGCAGGGCATCCCGCGTGCTTCCGACAGGACAGCCCGTGCCTTGCAGGGTCTGCAGTGCCAGGTGTGACCTCCTCAGCAGGGAACTGGCTGCCCACCCTCCATCTGCCCTCTGGCTCTGTGCTCTGCACCCCGGTGAGACCCTCCGTGGGCCTGCAGGAAGCTGTGCGAGGGGTTCTGTTCCTGCCTTAGCACTGCTCCACCTGGGACATGGCTTGTTTGTGCTCCATCACCCTGTACTGAAAGGTTCCCGATGGCTGCTGGGGCTTTGGTGTGAAAAACAATGTGTGGAGGAGAACACAGGCATGATTTTTTTGGAGGGCAGAATAAATCTCCTCTGCCTTCACAATAAAAAATTGTGTGGCAGAAAGAGAAATAGGAGCTTTCCACCTCCCAACTCTTCTCTGCTGCAGCCACACGTGTCTGGAGGAAGGCTGGGGATGCCACAGCAGCCTGGCCTGTGTGCCAGGCGGGCTGGGGATGGATAACACCCACCGGGCACCGCCGGCAGTCCTGGGTAGACAGGCAAACAGGATCAATCAGACGGGCCTGGCCTGTGGCTGAACTGACCAGGAGATGGAGTGTGGTATATCCTATTTCAGATCCCCTGGGACATCCTGTTCTCCTGATAACTGATGATATGTAAATATAGCAAATGCAAAGCCAGGCACTTTCCTAGGGTGCCCGGCCCAGGCTGCATATAGAACAGGGCTGAGCCCCAGCGGCGCACTTGGAAACACCCATGTGCAACTGCGACACAGGCATCAGGCTTTATTTTTAGTTGAAAATGAAGTTCCTGTTTGTAAGGCCAGAAGGGTTACAGGAAAAAAATGATGAAGTGGGATCATTTACTGCTATTTTCTTTTCACGTGTCCTTCCTTCCTTCCTCCCTCCTGAGAAATGGGATGTAGCACATCGCTATTCCAGGCTGCAACGCTCGCTGGCGGGAGCGCTGGTTCCTGCTCCCTCCGAAGAGGCCCATTAAGCCTTGTGTAACAAAAGGCTCCATCCTCCCAGCCCCGCCAATTACTCCTGATTCCTATTGCTACACGGAGGCGCTTATCTCATGGAAATGAAACGCCGGCCTCGCTGACTCGCACCTCCTTTCTCTCTCAGCAGAGTTTTGGGCTGCCCCTGCCAGCCGGGGTGACGGGCAGGGCACGGGGATCCCTCCCTGGCTCATCAATCCCTCTCCTCCCCGCGCCGCTGAGCAGACCCAGCAGCCATGGGATTGAAGGAAACAATGGGAAGTATTTGGTCAGGTCAGCCAAAGGAGCCTCTTTAATGAGCAAAGCCGAGCACTAATTAGTCTGGTGTGCAGCCCCTTGCCCCATCCCCGTCCCTGCGGTTCTCCTTCAGGCGGGGTCACCGCGCAAGGGGAGCCGCAGGGGTGAGTTTGGCAGGTGCCCACGTGTTTTTCTCCTTTCCGTGCCCTGTTAGGGAAAGGTAATCCCGAGCTGACAGGAGGGAGACTGTGAGCTGCTGACGGGAATTCCCAGCTGAGAGCTTTTGAGAGCGGTGGGAGCTTTGGCGTATGGATTAGGTTGCTTATGTATACTATAGTGTGAAGGAAACGGGCGGTTTTGCTAATTCCCTTGCACTTTGGTTTAATAAAGTAGGATTTGTCTGGTGGGAAAGTGTAACAGTGGGATTTGAGCTGTGTGAGTCTCATGACTGGTGCTCGCCTGGCTGGGTGGGAAGAAGGGAAGCATCGATTGCATTCTGTCTCTCCTGTGTTCTCGTGTTTTTAAACATGATTTGAGTGCCCACAGCTTTGGATGAGCTTCATTTGGGATTAGGTTTATTTAAAAAAGCCATATGCAGATACTTGCACTGAATACTGTTTTCCAGACCTGCAATGCCCTGTGTCTGGGGAGAACCAGGACTGCTTGTTTGGTCAGTGCCTTGTGACAAAGACTCACATAAACTGAGGAAGGATAAAGAGGGGGTGGCCAGGACACAGAGGGAGAAGGGGCAAGTTAATATCTGGTAATATCTGGTACCCTCTCTAGGGAAATGAGATCCTTCTGCGTTGGGTGTCAATGAGAAAAGCCCCAATGGAAATTTAAAATCTGGATCTGCACCAAATCCTGAAAGTTCAGGGAGTTTAGAACACGGAGTTCGGTCCATTCCATCACTCATCAGAGCTGTCTGCAAAATTCACATCCCAATACTTTTTTCCAGTCATAAATTCTGCCAAAGATGTGTGCTTGGATGCAAGATATTTTTCTTCTTTTTCATCCCTTTTACTAATTTAATTCCCAGACCTTAATCAAAGTTTTCCATCTCGGATTTCCAGGAGCTAGGATGCTTGTTTGCAGCTGGGAAGCTTTGCTGTGCCCTGCGTGGTGTGTTGAGGTGCTGGAAAGGTTCACCTGCCTGCAGGTGACCAAGTGAAGGGGAGGCCTTGGGGTCAGGCAGGGGCTGCTTTATTGCTAGAGCCCAAGAGTTTTGGGATGTGCTAGTGAGCAAATCATTACAGTGCTCCTGCCCTTCTTTCCCTCATTATTAAGAGGATAAAACCTAACCCATTACTGGGCTATGCACAAATACGCTACTGATGAGGGCCCTGAGCAACCAGGCAGATTTTCTGAGCAGCCTTGAAGCAGCAAGGCACAGCAGCCACATGCTGGGCTCTCCCTTATTCTTATTCTTTTCTGTTTTCTTGGGTGTACAATAAGAGCTAATCAAAGTGATGCTCTCCAGCAGGCTTTTGTGTATAGCATTACAGCAAAATCCTAAATTCCCTTTCCTGCTCATGCATACCAAGCAGGAAGAGCTAGGATGGCTGCAGACTATTTTCAGATGATTTAGCCAAGGAGAAAATAACTGGATGGCTGGAAGAAAGAGCATTTGATAGGAAATAACCTTGACGCACAGCTCTGACACGATGGCATGAGGTGCCCGGCTCCCTGAGATGGCTCTGCTCCATGAAATGCCAACAGGGAGCACTACTTCCAGAGGAGATGACAAAGGACAATACAGACAACCAGAAGACCCAAAATCCAATGCAAGACAGACTGCAGAGCGGGCTGAGTGCTCCCTTCTGCTCCTGGATTCAGCACTGACATACAGGAAGCTCCCCCTGCTCAGCTCAGGACTCTCAGCAGGTGCTGAGGCAACAGGTAGTGCATTTGGCTGGTGTAAATCAGTGCAGCTCAGCTGACTGAGCTCATGGGATGTTGTTTGTACCTGTAGATGTGTTGCGTTTTCCCCTCTAAAGGCATAGGCATCACCTGGGATTTGCCCCTTGCACGCGGAGCAGGTTGGATGCTTCCTCACCACAAGGGGAGAGTGTGGGAATCAGAGTGATATCTCTGACAACACTGGGAACAACCCCCGGAGATGTTCCCACTGCGCAGGCTGGGCCTCACACGGGACATTGCTGTTCCTATTGTCCATCTCTCATGAACAGCTCACTTCTGATAACATCCCTTGGTTTGGATTTATTCCGATCAACAGAGAGGAAGATTTGCTGGACCCTGCGATGCCCATGTGCCAGGGGAGGGCTGGGGTGTGGGTGCTGGCACTGCCAGGCAAGGCAGCCCAGCCCAGAGAGAGGGTGAGGGTGAGGATGAAGGTGAGGACACATTTAGAAACTTCGGGCACGAAGGACAGTTTTGGTGAGGCTGCATCCCCCTCTGCTGGAAAATCCAAGCAAAGGCAGCAGAGCAGCCTCTGGCCAAGGAGAAAACTCGAGAGGAAAAGGGAAAATAATGTGCAAAGAGCCCAGGTGAGGCCCGGGGTCCCTGGGGCCCGCAGGGACATCGCAGCAGCCAGTTTGGGCTCTACTGGAGGTTCACCCGGTGCCCATCACAATGAGAAGGCTCTTGCTGGGGACAAGCAGACCCTCTGCAGAAAATGGGACCACATCACATTGGTGCCAGGCACAATCCCACTTCCTGTCATGGCACTGGATAAGTGAGGCAAGGGCAGCAGCCGATGCTGTGGGTCAGAATGGTCCTGATGATGTGCAGGGTCTCACAGCAGGCAGAGAATCTGGAACTAAAGAGAATTGCAAAGGCAAGCTCAGTGCTTTGGCGCTGGGTTCAGAGCTGCCTTGTAGCTCAGGTGGAGCTCAGGGGCCACAGCTGATGGGCATGAGCTGCAAAACACTTGGTGGGACTGAAATACATTTGGCAACCTGTGGGCACTGGGGTTTGTTGGGAAGGGGCTGCAGCACTGTCTGGATCTTGCCTGGCAGCTGGGAGGGAGCTCTGCTTCAAACCAGAGGCTGGAGAAAATGCCTCCTGTGGCCTGGCACCATGTGCATGGTCCTTGGGTGGGCAGCCGATGCCTCAGTTTAACCAAGGACCTCCAAGAAGTCCCTGCTGTGGCCTTCCCATGGTCCTGCTCCCTCTGAATTTGGTCATACAGGTGTCTGTGCAGAGCTGGAGCCCATGGCTCTGTGCCTGCCTTTCAGAGCCTCACTTGGAGGCTCTTTGTGCTTAGACTGGAAGAATGGGTTTGTTTCCTTTTAGATTTAAAATCTAAATTACAGAAAGGGTGAAATGCGGTGACTGGGCTGGCCAAGGCCCTGACTGTGCACTAAATCTGCAAGTGTGGGCCTGGCTTTTGCACGGGGGCCTCTGCAAGTGCCAAGGTCACTGCTAATAAATCTGGCTGGAAGACCAGGAGAATTTTTTTAAACTTACTGCTAGCAGCAGACTCCTTTTTAACTATCTTTATTTTTTTTCCCCTGCTCCCTTCTGCTGATTCATGCTCCTGCTTCTCTGCCACTGGGAGACGCCAGCATTCCTGAAGGTCATCACTTGCACGCAGCAGCTCATGCTGTGGAGTGTTTGCCAGCACCTACGAAACTGAAATGCTAAAGCAACTGCCATCATTTATATTTTCCCTGGCAGTGACAGACAATCGCACAGCTTGCCAGCTGCCGAGCTGCCACGTTTCCAGCCTTGGAGATTACTGCAAGGTGAAGGAGGTGCATGAAAGATGATGCCTCCCAATGAACCTGATACCAGGTCAGCTCGAGATTAGGATTTTCGTCTGGGCTCACCTGCAGGCAGTCCTCTTAGAGACATGGAAACCTCAGTGTCCAAGCATGCACCCCTCTGACTTACACCCAAACCGTTCTGTCACCCTGTGATCCCGTGACTCTGGGAAATGAGATACTCGTGCTCACGTCAGCTTTCACGCAGCAGTCACGCTGCTGCCTGCCCCAGGTCCCTGGGATAGCAGGGCTCTGCTGCCCTCACTGCCACCTCCCTCCCTGCCATTCTCTGTCTCTCTCCCCACCGTGAAGACTCAGTGCTGTTCTGGGCTGTGGAAAGGGGGAGGATTTTAAGGCATGCTGGCAGCGTGTAAACATCTCTGAGAAAATAAGTTATGGTTTAATTTTCATGGTGTGTCTTCCTCTTCATAGCAAATGAATACTTCTGGTTTAGCTCAAGCAATAACAGCACAACCGACACATTTCTTTTTCAAGAAAGAAGTGAGAAAGACACAGAGAAATCCTTTATTTTCTTCCTCAGGTTCTTTAGTGACTATTTATGCTGTGGCAGTACCAAAAGTCCTGTACAAAGTGACAGGAAAACTGTTGCAGGCTGTGGCAGGTTTAGGAACCAGTTCTTTAATGTCCATCTCTTTAGAGGTGACCACTAACCTTACCCTTTCCTTTAAGAGTCTGTAACATAAGATGAAACATATCTTGTATCCGCTATCATCTGCCTTCATTCCTTTTGAAATTATTTTGAGTGGGCCTTGAAAGAGCAGAGCTGGAAAGAGCCCCCAGCTGCCTGCTGGCACTGCAGAGCGAGGCTCTGGTTTGCCCTCAAACTCCTCAGATTCCCCAGATCCAAGAGCTTCTCCCTCCCTCCCTCCCTCCACAAGGGAGGATCCTGACTGGGAGGCACCCCCAGTCTCTAAGCCATTTTACCAATGCCCAGCTGAATCCCTGGAAGAAAATCAGCACCCAAACGAACTGAGGGCACTAACAGGGCATGTGTGTTTGCCTCCTTAACGCACGGATCGTGAGCAAGCAGGAAAGCACAATCTCAGAGCAATATTGTCAATATTTTTGGCTGCAGCTCCTTGCTCAGCAGCAGGGGAGGTGCCACACAGCAGGCGTCTGTAACTCATCAAATCAATTAGTTCCTTTGTCTGCGGGAGGAGTCGTTAGCCAAAGACAAATTAAAGGAACGTCCAGTAAGATATTCTATTCTGAGAGGAGCTGTCCTATTTTCCCATACTAATGACAGGCTCCAAAATCTATGCACAACTTAGCTCGTTATTAGAACTAATTGGTGCCAGGCATTCCATCCTCTCTGATAGGGCTAACCATGGGGATGAAATTTTTTGAGTTAATGAACCAGAGAATGGATTAAGAACTTTCAAAGTGCAGTTCATATCACAGCTTAATTGGAAGGAGTATATTAGTTGGCTTTTTTATGGATACAAAGGAAAGGCGTGTTTTGGGATGGAAAAGCACATGCACAAATGCTTTCCCTGCCACGGGGGAGCTGGGAATTTCTAATTTCAGTGTGGCAGAGCTGTGGCATGTGAAGACAGCGCCTTCCCCAGCACCATCAGCCTGGGGAGAGATGGAAATGGGCTTTATTCTCTGCGTGCAGCACTTGCTATTCCTCCTGTGCAAGGCCCTGCAGGGAGAGACCAATTAGTGCAGATTTCCTGAGGCCAAGGAGCTGCTGGCAGATCGAGGGCCAGTCCAGGCATGGTGGATCCTCCTGCTGCAGATCCACATCCCCCAGACCAGCATGCCCCAGTGTACAGTTTGGTGTTTTTATACCAATCCCACTCTAGTTGCTTTTTTGTGCCTGTTTTACACTGCTCTGAATAGTAGATTTGTGACACGCATTCTTTGGCTCAGGAAAATAATTTTTTCTGTGTGATTTAGAACTTTTCCTTCTGGCAGTGATGCAGAAGGAGAACCCTTTGCAGGTGTGCCAGACACAGCATGTAACCTTTGGTCCATATCCAGGCAGCTCAATCCAGTCTTCATGCATTATCTTAGCTCTGTAACATTTGTAAAATGATTTGAGAACTGTTGCAGCCAGGTGCAAAACAGTAGCTCTTTTCCAGCCTACTGACAACCAACAAATCCTGTTTAACATCCATTAATAGCTCTTAATTTGAGTCATGAAAGTTTTACTACAACATCATAAGAAATCCTGAAGAAAAAGACTGTGCTTCAGGGGAATGGAAAATATTCCTCAGGCATCCTGTAGATTCCTCGTGATTTTTTTTCAGCTGTATCTCCATTTGCTCCTTCCTGGCCTCACAGTGCACAAGTCACTGTGTAACTCCCCAGAGAGCTGGAGCCGCCAAATTTCTGAATTTGGGCCTAATTTGGCTGGGAATTAAAATAGGCCCAGTTACAGTGACAAGGACCCTGGTAAATCACCCAGAAAGTCTGTGCAAAATGCTATTCCTTCAGCTCCATTTGAAAGTGCTTCCTGCTGAAAACTAAAGTGACCTCCACTAAGTTGTGATAAATGCACCTGATGGAGGATTTTGGGCAGTGTCATCTACTTACTTAGAAACTAATTATTTGGCTCAAGGGGAAAGTCAGTTTATCAAAGTTAATGCAAAAGGCAGGAACTTCTGGAGAACATCTGGTTATGTGAGAATAACTGGGAAAAATGAGGTGGAGTGTCCCTTTGGTTTTGGAAGTTCTATGAACACACAGGAGGTTTTGTATTTCACTTGCTTAGAACATACTTGGGCTGACTGGAAATATTACAGTTGATATTTTTTAATCCCTAGTCCTCTGCAAGCCCTGGGTTTGCAGGTGGCGCTGAGGGCCTCAGAGCATGGCCGCGGTGGGGTGAGGGCTGACACCCCTTCACATCCCCACGGCGGGCAAGGATGAGAGGACAGCCTCCGTCTGCACTCGGGTGGGACATCAGGAGGAATTTCTTCATGGAAAGGGTGGTCAGGCCTTGGAAGGAGCTGCCAGGGGAGGTGGTGGAGTCCCCATCCCTGAAGTGTCCAAGGAATGACTGGATGTGGCGACAAGGTCTGGGTGGCAAGGTGATGTTGGGTCATAAACTGGACTCCTTGATCCTGGGGGTCTTTCCCAACCTAGTGGAGCCTGTGCTTGGAGCCGGCAGGGCAGAACCCACTCCAAGGCGGGCTCAAGGCTGCCACCACCGCCCCCTGCCCGCCCCGCTCCATGGCGGCCTCAGGGCTGACCCCGCCGCCCTCACCACACCCAACATGGCGGCCTCAGGGCTCACACCGCCGCCCTCACCACACCCAACATGGCGGCCCCGCTCCTCCCCGCCCTCTGCCGCCGCGGGTCCTCCGGCCGCCCGGGGGCGCTGCAGGGCGGGGCGGGGCCGGCCGGCCGGGTGACCGCGGTGTCACGTGAGGCGGTGGGGGAGCCGGGCCCAGACGAGCGCGGGTGTCCCGGAGCGGCCGGAGCAGCGCCTGGCACAGCCCAGCCCGGCCCGGCACAGCCCGGCC
>VZRM01002778.1:227486-278570 GCA_013397955.1 Grantiella picta | reverse complement strand
TGCCTTCGCAAAGCTCTGTGTGCTGCGGGGAGCCGCGGGACGCTGGTTCCTCAGCAGGGCACGGCCCACAGCGGGCTCTGAAGGCGCCGTTCAGTCAGGGTGTCGGTGTGGCGGGGCTCGTGTTTGCAGATGTGGAGATAACATTGTGTGTCTTCAGCCGCCTCCTCCCTTGGACTGTTTTTCAGTAGTCCTACGTAAATTTAAGTGTCAGCACCCACTCACGGTCCCCCTGTCAGATATTTGCTGATCGATTGCTGAAATCCGTATCAAATAATCTCCTTTCTTTAAGGTACAACTTCCCTAAGAAGTACAACTCACAAGCACAAGCCTATCAGCAGCAAACTGCTGCACTCGGGCCTGCTGATGTGGTGATGTGCCTGGAGCAGGTGAAGGAAGGGTGTGGGAATACTCCTACACGAAGCTTTTCCATTGTTGAGCGAGATAAAGAGTGCCTTTGCCTAAATGGCGTGTTCAGCTTTATCAGTGTACTGCTCTGCTGATGTTTTTGATGGAAGGAAAACACTCCAGGAGGCAAGCTGGACTTTAGGAGCTCCTGAAATGGGCAGCCAGGGTACCTTTTGGTTTTTGCAGGGAAGTGAGTGACCTGAGTGCAGTGCACCTAGAATGAGAAAGCTGATGCCTCCAGCTTAGAGTGAGCACATCTTCAGCTTGTCTTTTGGTTTTTGAGGCTGTCTCCTTAACTCTATGGAATATTTTTGAGAATGTATTTATTTAGAATGCAGGTGAATGAGTTACTGGCTGCGAAAAGGACTTTCATTCTCTTGCAGTTATACATCATCCTTGCACACTGACAAACAGCCTGGCAAAACATAACCTAGCCCTTTTGTAGCTCAGCTCAGGTGTGAGCACTCAGTGGGCTTCCTGATAAGCATGGAAAATGGGTTACTTCATGAAAGGTAACTCTTCTCTGACTAGTTGTTAGCTGAAAGTTGCTGGAGTAATCCAAGAATGCCAGAAGCCTTTCACACTGCCAGTACCTCTGGGCTTGGATTTGTAGACTTGAGCTCTGAAATTGTTGAACAACCTCGATTTGTGGCTGCTGAGCTGATACTGCTTGGAGCGTTTCTGCAGCTGGGGGCTCTCTGCAGGCTTTTCATCCTCTGGAGTCCTTCTGGTGATGGCACTTGACGAAGAACTGCTTTGCTTCAGTCTGTGTAGTACCAGCAGCACGTGTTTGGGGAGTTACCTGTGAAACTCACTGCAGATATGTGCAGTAGTTCAGAGCTGTAGTAGCTGCACATCAGCTGAAGTTGTCTCAAGTGGGAGAAGTTTTCCCAAGTAAAGCTGGAGCCTGTTTCCAGCCTCCTCTGCGGGGGTTGAATCTTGCAAGGTTTCAACCACATGTTAGGATCACACCCAGGCATTTATCTGAGTGAGTGCCACTCAAAGAGCCTTGCAAAACCCAGGGGAAAGAGGAAGTTGTTGTGCATGCTGACACAGCCTCCTTAGCTGCTTTAGTATGGAAGCATCAAGTCACATTTCTGAAGTTTTTAATTAGGAAATCTGATGAGTCTTTACAAAAAAAACCCAAACAGAGTGAGGGGGTTTGCTCAAGGTTTTAGTATTGTTTTAAAAAAAATAATAGCGTAAGCTTCAGTTACCAGTGCAAGATCACTTTTTAGAGAAGTAGTGCAGTCCATGGCATGCAGAGCTGACTTCTTGTTATTTGCTTTCTTGACTGACTTTAGTTCAGAGTCTGCATTTGGGAATGAGAGCAGGAAAAGAATAACTGCTCTCTGCAGGCCAGTTAATGGTTTGCGTGGATGAGGCTGTTGGGATTCCTCAAGACTAAAATGAAAGGAATGACACAGCAAGATGTCCTATAGGATAGCTGTAAAAGCTGGAGTGCACACCAGGAGCTCGGTATGGCTTAGAAGGTTGTGTTCTGCCTAACAAAGGGCTGTTTCCAGTCTTGACAACAGTGAGTTTAATCCAATGTAAATCTCTGATGTAATCTCTGCCCATCAAATCAGGCATATGGAACTAGAGAGACAACTCAACCGATTACACAGGAAGCTTGGTACAAGGCCTGACTGCTGCTGAAGTGGACAGGCCACGAGAGGCAGACAGGCCAGTTCTGGAATAATCCTCTTCTAGGTTGGTAGCAGGTTTGGACCACATTTATTCCTCCGCTGTAAACAAGCACTTGGTTTGTAATTAGACTAAACAAGGGCCTGGAGAGTCAGGATGAGATGGAATGGCTTTGAACTGAGAGATGGGGAGGTTAGATTAGATATTAGGCATTAATCCTTCCCTGTGAGGGTGGGGAGGCCCTGGCACAGGGTGCCCAGAGAAGCTGTGGCTGCCCCTGGATCCCTGCAAGTGTTCCAGGTCAGGTTGGACACTGGGGCTTGGAGCAACCTGGGACAGTGGAAGGTGTCCCTGTCCATGGCACTGGATGGTCTTGAATGTCCCTTCCAAGCCAAACCCCCCTGTGATCTGTTTGATTAGAAGGTTTAAAAGCCAACGTTAGCAGTGAAATCTCGTTAGAGCTGGATACAGCTAATGCAGCTTCTGCTTTTCTAAGACTCCGCATTAGTCACTGTCTCTAATTAGATATTAAGCATAAGTTTTCCATGTGCGTGAGTAAACTTGCTCACAAGGGAGGATATCATTTCTTCCTGGGCCTAATTTCCCTAATGTGGATGGCCTGTGGCTCTTATTCAGAGAAACTGCATGTCATCCTGGGATCGCATCTCGAATTGTCGGCTCCTGCTCTGAGCCCTGGAAATGCCCATTATTTCCAGTAATCTACAGTATCTTGTGGTGTTTGCAGCTCGTGGCCGTTCCTGGGCTTCCCTCAGCTGGAGCTGGGAGCTGTGGCCATGCTGCTGTGGGGCGGCACAGGGGGCTGCACCACACTGCGTGACGCAACTGAAACATGACTCAAGTAAACTGACTCTGCTCCCAGCCCCGGCAGCACATGCTGCTGGAGAATGGGCCACTTGTGCAGCCTCAAAAGTGAATTTCATGGAGGGGTGGCACGTTCTGGGGTTTCTGTAGAAGTTTTGCTTGATGCCTGGTAGGTTGATCCTTGATCCAGGTGTTTGGCACTGGAGCACTGAAGCTCATTAGCCTGAGAGCGAGCAGAGGTCTGGAGGAATGGGAGGAACTTGGACTTTTCTGATACAGTTATCAGGTTCAAGAGCTAAACTCAACCAGTTGGTGGTGACAGGGTAAATAAGGTCTCTTTTCAGGATTTGTGTCAGAGCCTGAATTAATGTGGCTTGTTTTTTATCTTTGGAATATCTGGCAAGTGTTGGAATGAGACTGTGGTTTCTAGAGAGAGGCAGTTCCTGAAGTGCTTTTCAACAAAAGATTCGTTTGGCCAGTTGGGAGCTGCAACTTCCTTCTGTTCTCATGTCTGTTACAAGTAACTTTGACTTGAAGAAACCACACCAGAGAAATGCAGAAAAATATTGCTCTAAAGAGCTTCACTTCTGTTTTAGTGCCTTTTGAACCACCAGGTAGGCCATAAATCTGTGTATTGTCACTTCATACACACCGTAGCTAAGGGAGAAGGGTGATAAAATTTGATGTGTTTCTTAATGGCAGAAGTCTCTTGAAATGCATTGCATCACTTCATTAGCTAATAAAGCTCCTAGGAGGTGACTCATACCCTTTTTTTGAGGTCCTGCTTGCTGTACCCCGGGTGGGCTAAAACAGGTGTCTGAAACCAGAATCTTCTTTTTCCTTAGTGGTCCTGAGTTCCTTTAGAGCACTTTGTAAGCAGTGACAGAGCTTTAAGTGATAATACCTGGGTAAAGATGCTTTCTTGACTATCAGAAACATGAAATGCCCTGAGCATTTGATTGACTTTTAGATCAAAATATGCTTTTTTTATGGTAGTTATTTGCTAAGCAGTCCATGTCCTTTTAAATGTTCAATTAAAGTCAGGGTTGGGGAAATAAAAATGCATTTTCTTGTCATATCCCACTGTTTTGGTTTCTGTGGCAGTCATTCCTGGAAGTGCTGTTGGGAAGCCTTTCGGGGATTGAAGCTTCTAAACTAGAGTTCAGGCTTCTGATTGTGATCACAAGTAGCTGAAAATCTGAAGTATTTCCTAAAGAAGGAAGCTGGACTATAGATTTGTCCATCTATGATGCACTGCTTGGTTGAGGCTATGAGTGTTGCAGAGGAGGCTTAGTGTAGGGGTAGCTTGATATAATGCTAAAATTGCACTGCTTTTTAAATAATTTGTTTAAGAAGACATTTTGGAGACATGCAGCATTTTTTCTTAGTGCAAAGAGAAAGAAATTTAGAGCTGAACAGCAGGGTTTAATGTAAGATGCTGGTTCAGGTGGATTGGGAGTGTCCTGGCTGGATTCCATACTCCAATGGTGTTGTCTCCTAGTTGGTTAAGCTTGTTTGTGATCTCATCTAGCTGGATGAAAAACATTTGTGATTAAAGATAAAACAATCTTTGCTGTGTAGTAACAAAGTCTGTGTGAAGAAATCAGTCCTATAACAGTAGTGAGTCATATCAGCTTTATGAGATGAAAACTAAAGGCTGCCCTGACCTTTTCTGGTGGTGAAAAGAATGTCCTTGTGCAGGCTGTGGAATCAAAATCAAGCAGCTTGGGGGGCTTGGTGCTGACAGCCTGGTGAGAGTTGTATAAAGCCAGGCTGGACAGGGCTTGGAGCAACCTGGTGCAGTGAAAGATGTCCCTGCCATGATGGGCTTTGAGGTTCCTTCCAACTGAAAGCACTCTATCATTCTGTAACTCCCTGGAACTTGAGTTTCTGGCTGTAGCTTATGGCTGTGGGGAGGAAGATGAATGTGGTTTTGTTTGTTTTGGGTTTTTGTTGGCTCAAGACAGCTCAAAAAGGTAGGTTGAGTAAGCAGCTTGTTGCAATATTAATGAAATATTAAAAGAGACTAAACTTGCATCCTTTGTACACTTCTGGAATGTCAGGTGATGGCAAGTTAAACACTTGTCCAAAGTGTTCCTCTGGGAAATGAAGTGTACCTGTAGCTGGCATATGCAGAAATGCTGCAGCCTGTCAGAGTTAGTGCTGGTGCTGATACAAGGTGAGCCCAAACTGATTCATGGAATACAATCCCTTAGTTCAGTCTGGAAACAGTTTTGCTGCTCTGAATAATCCTTATCCCACATAAGTACTCATCCAGGTAAATGGGTTCATGCTGCACTAAAATAACATGTTCAGGTTCTCCAGGAGCTTTGAGTGTGCAGAAGGGAGCATCTCTCAAACCAGGAGGCTTTAGGATCAGTCCTGTGAGTTCTTTCTGCATGTGGCCCCTGGAATTGGCTCTGTTTAGTCTCCCTGTCCCTTATCTCCCACACAGGCTGGAGTTAACTTTATTTGGTGACCTTCAGTGTTTGCTGGTGCTGTGTGGTATGTGTGATCTCGGGGCTGAGGCTTCCATCAGAAGCCCTGCAGGAACAGCTCCTGCCCTTCCAGGAGCCCTGCAGGGAGTGCAGGGTCTGCCTAGTGGGATCAGTGCTGAAAACAAGACATTGCTGGGTTTGTCAGCAGCTACTCCTGCTGTCCTTGAGAAGTGTTGGAGTGATGCTGCTGTGTATGACAACAGCCAAAGGCTTTCCCATTGGGAATTGAAAATATTGCTGTACATATCAAACTTGGTTTAAAGCTGGTGTTTTAGTAGGAGAAAGCATCTTACTGAGAGCACACAGTGATAGCACTGAGTACTCTGCTCTGGGAGGGAAGGCTGATTCAAACAGAACTGCCTGCTAGTAAGAGTATATTCCTTTTGTTCTGCTCTTCGAGTAGCTTTTGCATATGAATACTCTAAGTTGAAGCTGAATTCCTGGCTTTTTTCCTCTTAGGAGGTAGTAAACAAAAGCCCTCTAAATTCTGGGTTTAGAGAACAGTTTCTGGGCCAAGACAGTTGAATGCAGTAGCAGAATCCATCAAAGGAGATCACTGTCTGCTGCTGAAGTCGTTTACAATAGTTTTAACCAATTTTTGACGTGTCTTGAAAAAGAAGGTGACTGCCAGTAGCTTTCCTTGGGTGAGCAGAGGAGCACCCACACTCACATCAGAGGAAGGTCTTTCAGATGAAGACCTGAGCTGACCAGTATGCTCATGTCAGTGCTGGATTGTCCCTCTGCAGAGCAGAGAACAGGCAGCTGAAACGCCTAGTGTAACTGAGTGACTGCAGTTTTAAGGTTTTGAGGTTTTAAGCAAGTCAAAACAAGTTTGGGGATGTGCAGCGTGGGTAGAGAGTACTTGGGAAGGAATAAGATGCAGCAGCTTTCCTGAAGATTCTGTCAAAGTTTCCCGGTGGTGGGTCACAGTAATTTCAACATTACATTAAAGATGTGGGAAATGAAGTGCTGCTCCAATCTGCAGGAATCTGTATCCTAAAAGAGCAGTGGGAGAACATGAAATTGGTGCTGAAGACTCTGCAATTAGTGGGATGACTGTCACAGTGAGTGCTGCAAGGGAGGGCTATAAACTTCTCAGGGATGGGCAGGGAAGGAGTGGTGTGGGATAGGCCTGAGTGTCAGGGCGTGTTTGGACAGTCTAGAGCTTGATGGAGGGTCATGATAAGGTTGTTTGTGGGTAACAATTAGGGGGAAGGCCAACAAGGCAGGTATCATGGTGGGAATCTCTTCTAAACCACCCAGTCCAGGATGAAGGGGCACTGAGGTGCTCCTCAAGCAGCTGGGAGAAGTCTCGCCACGGCTAGGCCTTGTTCTCATAGGGGACCTCAGCTTCCCACATGTGCTCTGGAAATAAACCCAGCAGAGAGGTGATGAGTCCAGGAGGTTCCTGGAATGTGTGTTCGTGTTGATAAGAACAGCTCTTGAGAGAAGGATCTGAGTGGGAATAGTTGGCAGCATCTGGGGTAATGCTCAGCAGCGCAGAGATGGGAGTTCAGGGAGTGCTTGGGAGACGCTGGGATAGGAGCTGTGGGTGTGGGGTGTGACTGTGGAGGCAGGAATGTGGAGGCAGGAATGCTGTGGTGCTTGAGCAACGCGGCAAGTGACCCTTCAGAGAGGCAACATTGGTTTGAGGAGCTGAGCTGAGCTGCTCAGCCATGGCAGCACAGCTGACCATCGGCTCTGAGCTGTGCTGATCACTCTGGCTGCAGTGGGCAGCTCATGGACTGGCATTTCAGGCAGGAATGGGCAGCTCATGGACTGGCATTTTGGGCGGGAATGGGCAGCTCATGGACTGGCATTTCAGGCGGGAATGGGCAGCTCATGGACTGGCATTTCAGGCAGGAATGGGCAGCTCATGGACTGGCATTTTGGGTAGGAATGGGCAGCTCATGGACTGGCATTTCGGGTAGGAATGGGCAGATCATGGACTGGCATTTCGGGCGGGAATGGGCAGCTCATGGACTGGCATTTCGGGCGGGAATGGGCAGCTCATGGACTGGCATTTTGGGTAGGAATGGGCAGCTCATGGACTGGTATTTTGGGCAGGAATGGGCAGCTCATGGACTGGCATTTCGGGTAGGAATGGGCAGCTCATGGACTGGCATTTCAGGCAGGAATGGGCAGCTCATGGACTGGCATTCCCACTGGGCACCCACCTTGCTAAGTTAGAAAGGGTAGAGTGGATTCCGAAGCAGGGCTGCAGGGGACTGACCCAAGCTCCTCTGTGCAGCACTGGTCCTGCTGTCCACACTGTTCTGATACAAGCCAGCTGTTGGCCTTCTTGGCCAGCTGGTCAGGCTCAGTTGCTCATTGAAGCTTGTGGGCAGCCAGGCTGTAACTCTGGATTGCTGTGTCTGCTTCAGGGATCCCAAAGGGCTTTGAGCCTGGGGCAGCTTCTCTGGGTAGAGTCAGGGGAGAGATGCAGACTTTGCTGCTGTGATACCAAACCCTAATTAAACAACTGAATGCATTGGGATCAACCCTAATTTTTCCAAATGTGCTTGACTGTCTGGTTCTATTACACATAATGGATGTAGTGAGCTTCATAATGGCCACTGTGGCTGATTCACCTTCTGCCAAACAGCCGAGGGAGCAGAGGAGAAATCTGTAGTAATGCTGAAAACTCTTGTTATGGCTCCTGGGTTGGCTGTAGGAGATAGTTGGGAACTTGGCTTTTAAGCTGCTGTAGATTAAACTGTACCAGACAGTAAAACATCTGCCACTGGAGAACCTCTCCAGCGCAGTGCCGCTTGCAGCAGTTGTGTCCCAGCTCAGAGTGATGCTGACTGCTGGGAATGGGCTCAAACACTGGAGCTGCATTTGCCACTGCTGAGCACATTGGACACTGCAGCCTGGCAGTAAGCTGACCCGTCAGGTCCTTCCACTTTCCAGCCCTTAACGCTCCTCAGGGAGTCACCCCATACCTGTGGGTTGGAGGCTTCCTCCACAAGAGTGATTTATTTCTGCAAATGCTGGCCAGAGAGCAGCTTGCATCAGAGGGAACCCTTCTGGGTTATTTCTAGCTCCCAGGTAACTGGGAGATCCTGACGTGCAGATCTTGGCTTCAGCAGAAGTAGGTGAATGGCTCTTTTCCTACCCTTGCCCTGGCTGTCCATCTGTTAAGCTGTGCAAAGCGTTTTCCCAGGTAACTTTGCTCCCCTGGCTGCCTCAAGGCTTGAAAAATTATTTCAGTGCTTGTAAGAAATAAGTTGTCTGACTTCACACAAGGTTCAGTACACATGGATTTAATATCCGTGACTTCTTGGCTGTAAAGCCTTCAGTTGGAAGGCAAATGGTTAGAAAAAGCTTGTGATTGTTTTACTATGTAAAGCAACTGTGTCAGATAAGCACTAAATTAAATTTCTCTTTTTTTTTTTTCCTCCAGTCAGGTCAATTCAGTGAAGATATGATTCCTACTGTGGGCTTCAACATGAGGAAAGTTACAAAGGGTAATGTTACAATAAAGGTATGTTGCCATTGTTGATGTTTTCTTTAGGTTCTAGTTTAAAATTTACATGTTTGCTCTGTTTTGCTTCCAGCCTTGGGACAAATATAGAATACTGAAGAGGCTCAGCTAAATCTGTTGAGTAGCTTAAGAAGACATTTATGTTTATTTATGGAGTTTCTTAAATGAGAATCTGTGTGTGATTCCCAGGTTCATGGACTAGTTTAAAGCACTGTAGTGATAATGCTATCTGGCTTTAATCTGAGTGTTTGAGGCCCAGAGATGCTGCTTTCCTGCTCATCGGTTTGCTTAAGGGAAGGTTTACATCAAAAGCAAAGCTTTAAGTGAATACATTTTATTTTCTTGTATCCCTCAGTGTGTGACCAGAGTACACAGGATGTTCTTGCATCTGGTGCAAGGTGCTGCAGTTTGCATCTCCTGCTGTTGGGCCCTAAGCTCTGAGCAGCTGTGCAAGGGATTATTCCTGTTTGAACGTGGAAGAGGTCCAGCAGCTGCTTAAGGAGAAAGGAAAAACTGTTGTGATTTCTTGTCTTATCTTTGCCTGACACGTTTAAACACAGCGCATGGCTAAATTGTCTTTCTCCCCTTGCCTCAAGATTTGGGATATAGGAGGGCAGCCCCGATTCCGAAGCATGTGGGAGCGATATTGCAGAGGAGTTAATGCTATTGTGTAAGTGTTCTTCCTTCAGCTCTGCTTCCTTCACACGGGCTTCTCTGCTCTGGGAGCCTTCCTAACTCTGCATGCCTGACTCTGTAGTTCTCCTTGTGATTCTGAACCTCTACTGCAACCACATTGACCTTTTTCACCCTTAGGTTCAGGGCTCAGGATATGGGTTATTTTCTTATCAGTGTCTGATCTGGAGTACTAACTCCTCCCTGTCTGATCTGGGTGGCAGTGCTTTCCAACTCAAAGCATCTTCCTTCTACTGCGCTCTTAGGGAATTTTTTTTAAAGAACCACATTCTTTGCTCAGAAGTCCTAGCTTTGTTTAAAGCCTTGTTGAATGTGCTCAAACTGGCAGTGTAAAAGAAAGAGTGATTTCTGCAGGAGCTCAGTGTCACTGACCTAACCTGAAATTCTCTTTAAAGCTACATGGTAGATGCTGCAGATCGTGAAAAAATAGAAGCCTCTCGAAATGAGCTGCACAATCTTCTAGATAAGCCCCAGTTACAAGGAATCCCTGTAAGTAACATCACCTTAAACAGCATTAATGTCACTGAGCAAGATGCATCACTTGAGCAGCTCTGAAGTTTGCCTTGAAATCTTAATTGTAAGGCCTAACCTGCTGGTCAGTATAAGCATGAGCAATACCTGCCCCCAGTGCCTTAAATCAAATGTTGACCTTCAGTGATCTTATCTCATTCAGTGCTCACAAGACAAAATAAATACAATTGAAACAGTAGTTTAGAGGATTCCACAGTATGAGTTTGTGCTCTTGGCTAAAGGTTAACCACAGTGTAGTGCAGAACTGTAGAGTAAGAATCTGAGATGAGTGTCGTGCAAATGTTCTCAGATTTATCAGCTGACATGTTCTCGTGCTTGTCTTTGCACAGAACAGTTTATCTGTACCCCCTTTCCCTGTGACTGGGTCAGTCTTCCCTCTTGATCTGGTTTAACATTGAATATCTCATTCCATTAGATTTAACAGGCAGATGCAGACTGCTCATGAGACTCCCTTGAAGTTTGTTGGTTTTCTAGTTTTGGTTGGGGTTTTTGTCTTTCTGTTTGTTTTTTTAAGCAAAGCTACAACCATTTCCTTCTCTGGATTTCAGGTTCTAGTTCTTGGAAATAAGAGAGACCTTCCTAATGCTTTGGATGAGAAACAACTAATTGAAAAGATGTAAGTCTAACCCTTCCTAAGAACCATTTCTCTTACTCATTAAATTCATATACATAGAGTTGTTATTAGATCAGGAAGCTCACATTTATAAGTGGAAAACCCAGCAACAGGAGGTAACTGAACATTGTGCAGAACAAGTTGTGTGGGGAAGTGGAAGAAGAGCAATTCAGATTGTCAGTAAGAGTCCTTGTGTCAGTGAAATGTGTGCTGAAATGATGTCTCTTTCCTAGGAACCTTGCTGCTATTCAGGACAGAGAAATCTGCTGCTACTCAATTTCTTGCAAAGAGAAAGATAATATAGGTAACTATTCACCCAAAATGCTGAGCATTCTGAAGTGCTGCCAGAGATGGATTGGGGGGTTGTAACTTCTTAAACACAAGCTTCCTGTCTTCAGGAAACCAGGGACAAGTCAAAGCACAGTGTGTGAGTGTACTTGGTAAATTCAGCATAACTGCTGAGGGCAGGGAGGAAGCCTGAGTGGTGTTAAAGCTGTAGGGGTTTTAGTGACCAAAACATGTCAGTCCCTTGAAATCTGCTCCTTTCTTCAGTTAGTTTGCAGGAATCAGCTGATTAGTCTGACCATTAGCTTGACCTAAATGATTTTATACTTCTGTCAGGTGCTCTCACCTCTGCCTCACTTGGTGAGGATACCAAGTCCTTGCAGCAAGTTTTTCCTCAAGTCATTCCCTTGAAATAATCACCTTCCCTTGCTGTCTTATCAGAGCAGTTTGTGTTGTGGCATCTGCTAGTCTCTGTTCCCTGCAGCCAAACAGTGCATTTTTTGGCACAGACATCAAATACTTTAGAACTTGTGGAGTTCAAAGGCAGAAACCATGTCCTGTGTAATCTCTGCTATTTGTCATAAGCTTTGTAAGTAAACTGAGTCATCTCAGCTGAGTGAAAATACCGAATTTAACTGCACTTGCCATCCTTCTCCTGCTGCCTTTCATGGCTGCTATGGGATTAATGCTGGTGCATTGCCAGGGTAACAGGAGTTTGCTGATGAGGAAACTTCAGGGTGATGCTCCCAGGAGAAGCTCTAGAGGATACAAGGATGGCTTTGAGGATTCAGCATCTTTCTAGGAAAACTGAATAGTCTGTGGAACATTTATGGCTTCTAAGAAGCCCCTGTCACCTTAGCATCATTTAGAAGTTCAAACATGATGGTAGAAGCAGAGACTCCCTTCTGTTGGAGATGCACACAAGGCTCCCAGCACAGCTGAGCATCCCTGGGGCTCTGGGGAAGGAGTTGCTGGAGTGGAGCCAGGGCCTTTCCCTCCCTTAGGAGAACCTCCTTCAGGCAGGGAGGAGCTTGATGCCTTGTGCCACAGGGCTAAAATAACTGTGCTCTGATCAGTGAGGAGTGCAGACTGGAGAAATAGAGCAATGCAGATCTACAACTAATTATTGGAGCCATAGTGAAGTGTCAGTTGAAGGGATGTCTTTCTCCTAGAGGTGGACAGAACTGAGGAACCAGGCTGTGTGGGGCAGTACCTGTCATTGTCACTTCAAGGATGCTGGGCAGTTACAGCATCAAAGCACAGACAGCAAGCATCCTAAAAAATCATTGTGTTCATCTGCCCCGGGGCATCCTCTGTAGAAGGGATTGGATATTCCTGTCCTGTGATTGGAGACACTGGAATACCAAAGCCTTGCCACTTACACCAATACACACACTTGAATGTGGAACTTCTCTTGTCTCTCTCTGTAGATATCACGCTTCAGTGGCTTATTCAGCATTCAAAATCTAGAAGAAGCTGAAGTCTTCCTGGAATCTCCAGTACCAGTTGGCCATAATCTCAATTGTCCACTTCCCTCCATAATGAGATACTACCCAAAAATCCTGTATCAAGAATCTGCCTTTTCACGGTTCATTTCTCATGTGCACTGCTGAAGACTTGTATTCCTATTCTGTCACAAAACAACTAGAGTTGTCATGATAAAGTCAGCACAAATATTTATTTTACAACCATCTGTCGTGGGGGGGCTTTTTAAAAAATATATCTCTACCATGTTAACTACGATGGTACACTCTGTTCTGGTTTTTCAGGGCCAGGTTTTTATATGATTTTCAGCAAGTGTTTTATTTCTAGTGTTTAGTGGCTTGAAGATGCTGATGCTTGACAGCATTAAGATTCTGTAAGATGCCACATACAGTAGTTAGAAAACATTTAAGCGTGAGTTGTGGGATACTGTTTGATCTCACAAATGCATGTGATGTGTGTATGTAAGCAGAGAAATGGAAACTGTTTGCAGAGGGGAGCACAAGGTATAGATCAGCATCGCTAATCTACAGCTGAGATCCTGTCACTTGAAAAAGAAAACTCTGTTGATGAATTAGGAAGGTCATCTGTTTAAAATCATTCTCTTGCTTCTGTTTAACCTTTATGTGGGGGATGGGAATGGACTGTTCTGTCAAACTTTAAAAAATCGGAGTATTCCAGCATGAAAACAAATTGCTAGGAACATCAGGCTTTGTTCAAATACATTTTTCTATCTCCAGATACTCGTGGTCTCTCTCTGAAACCAGAACATGCATTCTGAGCAGCTGCATGACACCCAAATTACTGATGCTCTTGTATTGAGGCAGTTGTTGGCCTTTAGCACAATCTGTGTGTAATTGTCAGTGTCTCTCCTGCTCCTGGAATGGCTGGGCACAGTTTCACCTGGTGCTATGGAATACCTGGGCTATTGTGACAACTCTAGACCCGCCTGCTTTCTCGATGTAACCATGTGCAAAGCCTGTCAGATGCAATGAAATGTTCTGCTGTGTCAAAGCACAAGAGAGTCAATGAATTGATCCTGTCTCTTGACTAGCTCCTGCAGCTTAGGGAAGTGTGTATAAACTCAAGATTGTAATGTTTCTGTAGCTTTACTTTCTCAATGACTTCAGCGTATTTAAAGGGACAGCCTTGTTAAGACTGGTTTGTTCATCCAGCAGTGTCAGTGTAGCTACTCGTGTGTGCAAATCCATGGTGCAGCTGCTTGTGTTGCTTCACACTGTGTGTGATTCCTCACCTCCATGTGGTTTGCATCTTGTGGGAGCCTTGGGTTGGGAACACTGTTCAGTCCCCCTCAGTTCTGACAAGCCAGTGTTAATGCAGACTGCCATGGCCTTACTGTCGTGTCCCAGCTCTCGCACTGTTGCACAGACACTACATGCTGCTTGCCTTCGGTCTGAAGTTGCATTTTAACTTTTTGTCCCCTTTCAGTTCTCTGAAGCATGGTTTCAATTAATCCATACTCTGGTGCTGTAGAGGAGAGGGTGTATTAACTTGCTACTGTAGTCCCGAGTTCACCAGAACTGCTACAGTTACTTTTATTTAGCAAATTTGCTTGTGCCTATAATAAGGAAACTAAACTAGAATGTGTGAATCTTTGTGGGGGACCAGGTCACTGTTTAGTTAACTGGCCTATAGCTAAACTTGATGTGTTTGGTGTTTATCTACTTCACTGCTTTCAGCGTTTCTGGCATCCAAACACTACCAATTGTTAACCTGTGCATTACTCTCTGCATGTGAACAACTTATACAATTACTGAACTTTGTAAATACGTGAATTTTTTTTATTTAGGTGGATGCATATGTTGGTTTACTGCTCTTCAGCTTTATTCAATAAACTTATGTTTTGAGGGTTGTATTGACACTTAACTGACTGACTTGAGTTGATGTGGCTGAACCCATGGAAATACATGACGGGATGACCTCTGCCAAAGATGACAGTGGGAGAAGAAGGATTGGTAAATACCTGAGTTGATTTATATTCTGCGGTTCAACTGTTCCAGTGAAATGTTCACAAAACTACCTTTGAGGCCTGGGGCTTGCTCAGCTTACCTGAGCAAGCTCAGATGGTCAGTCTGAGTGGATATCAGGGCTTTTTTGTGTTTGTGAAGAGCACTGGGCAGCTGCAGGGTCTGAAGTAGGGGCAGCCTTCTGAAGGTCTGTTTCCAGGAGAGAAATGCATGTGTCTGTGAGCTTGGTTCTTGTAGCAAAACCCAGAGTAAAAACCTAGAGTAAAACCTTTTGTTTTTCTAGCACAAGTGTCAGATCTTGCAGTGCCTGATCATTCACTGCCAATTAAAGCAGAAAGATTCTTATCTCAGTGAAAAATGAGGCTCTTGTTGGTGAGGTCTTGAACAAAATCTTGGCTGTGAATTTTATCTGAAGTTCACTGACTGTTCTTCCCAAAGGTTTTTGTTGTATTAATTTCTCTTAGGACACTGATTAATTTATAGGACTGTCTGTCAGCATCTTCCAATTCATGGTGACAAACTGGATGTCTTGTTTCAGGCTTGTCTCCCTGTAAGCTTTCAAACTTGAGCTGTATCAGGTTAGTTTGTAGTCCTGAGTGCAGGTCTTGGAGCATCCTTCATGTGTAACTCAGCTGGTGGGAAGGACTGTTAAAGATCATGTGCATATTTTTTCAGGAGTTTCCTGCATGCAAAACAAGCTCCTTGGAGTTCATAGTCAAAGTAAAATATCTGTAGACACAATTCTGAAAACAGTGCACTCAGCTTTGTCAGCCTGGTTGGTGTGATACCAGTGCCTAAATAAATCAGCTGTGGTATGGACTGGAACACAGCTCTTTGCTTGATGTGGTATTTCAGTAACAGTTTCTGTTTCTATGTGTAAATAAATAGCAGGGAGACACGGGCCCCCTGTGATGTGTGTGCTCTAAAAGGTACATCTGCAATACTCCCCAAAATGCCCCCAGCTGGGTTTCACAGCTATTCTGGTACTGCTCTGCCAGATGCCCTTGGTGACTCCTGTAGCAGGAAGGAGACCTCAGAGTGGCTGTTTGATTCCAGGGCACAGGGTTGCACTTGTTCTGTTTCTGGGCTTGAAATGAGGTCCTTTGAAACAAGGGAAGTGTAGGAAGTGTTTCCTTCTCAACACCTTTTAGCCTTGGACTGAAAACAATACTTACGTGGCACATTATGTCCAAGGCTGTCTTTTCTGTCCTAATAAAGGTGTGGAGCTCAGGACAGGCATTAACAATGCTGTTTGCTGAGCTTGGATGCTGTAGCTGTGTTCTAGAAATGTAATCTCACCATGATTACTTGTCTCAGGCTCTGTAGGGAGCATGGACAGTGAAAAGAGGCTGATTAAACTTCCCATTCTCTTAACAAAAGTTGCTTTGGGGGATGCATTTTAGTAACATAAATTGCTGCACTTGATATCAATAGCCATAGTGCTGAAACTCTCCTCTGATGTAGGTCTTGACTGTTGGCATATTAAGAAAAGCAGCTCTTGTGAAAAGGCAGATACTGAGCCTGAGATAACTCATGGTTGTGAATGTATGTGGAAATTAGACAGCAGTCCTGCCTGTGTGGGCATTGGCTGCTGTCCTGGGGTTTAAAATCAGCTCTCAGTCCTTGGTGGTGGCTCTGTTCAGTGCAAGTGGTCCTGGAGCAGCAGTGATGAGATGAGCAATGTCTGTGCTTGTCCCCACAGCTCCGGCTGTGTGACAGTTTCCCTTGGAGTGTCTCTGTCCTCTGAGCTTCAGTGTGGATGGTGCTTCCTTAAAGTGCAATTACAGAGCAGGGAGTTCTCCTCAGGCAGGGACAGCTGAGGGGCTGAGCAGCTGCACACAGCAGTTCTGTCCCACCAGCTGGCAACAGGAAAGATGCACAAATGTGGAGCTGTTTCATACTCCACGGGACTAATAATCAAGTTTCTCAATGATTTGTGTTTTTGCATCTTGATTGAAACAGGTTGGAAAGATGGATCTTTTGGGTGCTGACATATCAAACTGCATAATCTTCACTTTCTGGTAGAAGAAAAGGCCAAAGAAAATGCCTTAAACAGTCTCTCCATTTAATCTAGGAATGTTGTGCAGGGATCTGCAATAACCTGAAGTATGGCTTAGCAGGATTATCAAGCTTTTAACTTTCCTGAGGTTTCATTTGTCGTTGCCGTGGCTCTGCAATGGCACGTCCTGGTTTGCTTTATGCAGGAACTGTGCTCCCCCAGCATGCCCAGCACTGCTCCCCTGCCTTGCTCTTGCACTGACCCTGACCCATGTGGATTCCAAAGAGGGGGTGTAAAGCAGGAGATTTAAGCTGTGTTTCGAAGCTGACACGGACAGTGGATCGTGTTAAAGAAGTAATGTGAGTGCCTGAGCCTCACATGCTTCAGGGCTTTAGTTCCCAAAAAGTGAGTGCAGAACAGCTTGTCTCACCAGATCATGACCCTTCAGTGAGTGCTCTGCTGCTTTAGGGCTGCAGATGCTGGATGCTGAGGTGTGTCTTGGTGAAACACAGGGGTTTTCTTTTACACGTCACTAAATGGCAAACACAGAATGGCACTCAGAGGGGCTTTGCACATACTGTTTAAAAGGAGAAGTGAAATACTTGATGTTTTTATTTCCCTCCCAGTGGAAGGTGGGTAAGTAGACCTTTGTGCCAGGACTAGTGCCTTTTAATTATGACATGACAGGTTTTATTCTGTTAAAGGCAACATCTATCATTGTGATAATTTTGAAGTGCTTCAATAAAGTGTTGTTGAAAACCATTTTTTTGCATATTCATCTGTAGTAGGACAGCTGCTTTTATTGTTAGAAATATTTAAAAACCCTCATTACCTAATTGTGGGAAACATTTGGGTAGCTTTAACTACATAACTTCAGCTGGAAAGTGACTCTAAGTCTTGTGTTCAGTGGGGGCAACTTTGAGAGGTCAGGCTGTGAAATTCCCATTTCTGATTATTTTGGTCTGGTATTGGAAGCATTTGTTGGTCTCATTTGTGTTTCTCTCTGAAAAGACCCATTGGGTTGAAGTTCCTAAAACTATTCAACCAACAGAGCCAATACATCAGCAGAGGAAGAAAAAGTTGTGCTGTGTGAAATTTAAAGCTAAACTTGATTCTCTTAAGAGTTTCAGGAGTAAGTAAACTGTGTGTAATTGTGTTAACTTGGGTGTGGATATTTCAGTCTTTGCAACAAGGAGGAATTTTCCTCATTTTTTAGAGTCAGTAATGAATTCCTTTCTCGATGTGGATAACTTATAAAAGATCCATGAATTCTGCAGACTGAGGAAGGGAACTGAAAGATTGACCAGGCTAGAGGATTTTGCCAAAAGTCAGCATACAGAAGCCTGGATGGAGCTGTGATACTTGTTTTGATTTGGATTTATTCGCTGTACTGTTTCTGTTGCAATAACTGGAAAAAAAAGAGCAAGATCTGACTTCTGAACTCTAAAATACAGGCTGAAGACAGATCATTATTGTCTGGTTGTCTGTCTATGGATAGTAAGTCCTTTTTTTTTTTTTTTCCCCTCTGTAAGCATTTTTCATATTCTGTCCCTTTCCTTGTTACAAATCAGGCACTTTGATAAAAGGACACAACACCAGAGTGAACAGGGCTGCTCAGCCCCATTAACTGTTCCTCAGATGCTCTTGAGGCTGCTGAGGTAGCTTGTGCTCCCTCTTTACCTCCCTCGGCTGTGGTTTCTTTCTGTTCTTTTGCTTATCTTCAAGGGGTTTGGTTTTACCAGTACTGCCGGAGTGTGTTCGTTCTCACATCTACACGTGGCATTTGTCAGCTCTTGTTTCTGCAGCTGCCTGTGAGCTGCTCCGTTCTCTCTGAGCCCATCACCTGTGCTGTGCTCACACCCATTGCTCTGTTTGCCGCGCTGTTCTCTGGGCACTGCTGGCATTGTGGGGTGGAAATCCCTGTGTCCATCTCCTCCGTGATCCTGGACCAGGAGGGTGGCTTGGCTTCCCTGCTGCCCGGGGAGCAAGGCTCGTGCCCTGGCCCGGGGTTGCTCCCTGCCGTGTTCTGTGGCTCCAGGGCAGCCGGGGGGTGAGCGGGGCTGTGCGGCAGGAGCTGCGGGTCACGGGAGTCACACAATCCCGGGATCACTGAGGCTGGAAAAACCCTGCAGGATCATCGAGTCCAACCTGTGCCCGATGCTCACCTTGTCCCCAGCCAGAGCACTGAGTGCCACAGCCATTAATTCCTTGGACACTTGCAGGGAAGGGGACTGCAAACCTCCCTGGGCAGCTCCTGCCGCGGCCTGAGCACCCTTTCCATGGAGGGATTCCCCCAGCTCTCCAGCCGCTCCCGGGGCGGTAGTGGCCGTGGGGCAGGCCCGGCTCTGGGCGGTGCCCATGGTCCCGTTCCTGTCCGGCAGGCCGCGCCGCTCTCAGCCCCGCCCTGACCCTGCGCCCGGGCCGTGCCACNGCTCACACCCATTGCTCTGTTTGCCGCGCTGTTCTCTGGGCACTGCTGGCATTGTGGGGTGTAAATCCCTGTGTCCATCTCCTCCGTGATCCTGGACCAGGAGGGTGGCTTGGCTTCCCTGCTGCCCGGGGAGCAAGGCTCGTGCCCTGGCCCGGGGTTGCTCCCTGCCGTGTTCTGTGGCTCCAGGGCAGCCGGGGGGTGAGCGGGGCTGTGCGGCAGGAGCTGCGGGTCACGGGAGTCACACAATCCCGGGATCACTGAGGCTGGAAAAACCCTGCAGGATCATCGAGTCCAACCTGTGCCCGATGCTCACCTTGTCCCCAGCCAGAGCACTGAGTGCCACAGCCATTAATTCCTTGGACACTTGCAGGGAAGGGGACTGCAAACCTCCCTGGGCAGCTCCTGCCGCGGCCTGAGCACCCTTTCCATGGAGGGATTCCCCCAGCTCTCCAGCCGCTCCCGGGGCGGTAGTGGCCGTGGGGCAGGCCCGGCTCTGGGCGGTGCCCATGGTCCCGTTCCTGTCCGGCAGGCCGCGCCGCTCTCAGCCCCGCCCTGANCCCTCCGCCCGGGCCGTGCCACGCCAGCCCCGCGCCGCCCCGCCCCGCCCCTTTAACGCCGCCGGGCGCTGCCCGTGAGTGACACACCGCTCGCCCTGTGGCCGGCGGCCGTTCCGCCTCCGCGCCGGTTCCACCAATAGGAGCGCGGCGTGGGCGGGCCTTGCGCCGCTCCCGGCCCGCGTTTCCCCTCCGCTCTTAAAGGGGCCGCGGCGCGGCGCGGGCGGCGCCGCTGCGCTATGCGCGGGCGGCCATGNGGCGCGGGGCCCGGCTGTGGGGCGCGGCGGCGGGCGGCGATGAGTACGAGCGGCGCTACAGCGGCGCCTTCCCGCCGCAGCTGCGGGCGCGGCTGCGGGACGCGGCCCGGGGCATGTTCGTGTTCGGCTACGACAGCTACATGGAGCACGCCTTCCCCCGCGACGAGCTGGACCCGCTGCACTGCCGCGGCCGCGGGCCCGACCGCCGCGACCCGTGAGTGCGAACGGGAACGGGAACGGGAGGGTGGAGCGGGGGTGCCGGGCTGGGCTGGGCCGCTGGGCTGCCAGCAGTGAGAGTGTGTGTGTGTGTGTCTGTGTCTCTGTGTGTGTGTGTGAGTGTGCGCCCGCGGGTCAGGCTGCGCCCGGGCTCTGCCCAGCGACAGGACAGTCGGTAATGGCCATCAGCTGAAATATAAATTCTCCCCAGTGTGAATCGTGGAGTGGGCTGGGTTGGAGGGACCTTTAAACCCACCCAGTGCCACCCCTGCCCTGGCAGGGACACCTTCCACTGTCCCAGGCTGCTCCAAACCCCAGTGTCCAGCCTGGCCTTGGACACTGCCAGGGATCCAGGGGCAGCCACAGCTTCTCTGGGCACCCTGTGCCAGGGCCTGCCCACCCTCACAGGATTTCCTGCTAATATCCAATATAAACCAAATGTCCTTAAGTTTGAAACGATTTTGTCCTGTCCTGTCATTCCAGTCCTTTTCCATATTTCTTGCAGTCTCCCTTCAGGTGTTGGAATGAACTTCTTCCCATGCAGAGGGCAGAGCCCTGGCTGGAACAGCTGCCCAGGGAAAGTGTGGAGTCTCCATCTCTGGAGACATCCCAAACCCACCTGAACACGTTCCTGTGTCACCTGCTCCATGTGACTCTGCCTGGGCAGGGCATGGGATGGGATGATCTGCAGAGGTTCCTCCCAACCCTAACGATTCTGTGATTCTGCTCTTCCAGCTCCAACCTGAACATCAATGATGTGCTGGGGAACTACTCCCTGACGCTGATCGATGCGCTGGACACGCTGGCGGTGAGTCCCTGGGGTGGGGACACTGCCCTGGTCACCCTGGGAGCTGCTGGGGCTGGGGGTGCTTCCCGAGGCTTGGCTGGGTGTGCAAACAGCTGCATCACGAGCTAACAGCTGGATTGCAAGCTAACAGCTGGATCATGAGCCAGCAGTGTCACATGGGGTAAGGGAATAAGAGTAGTTGGAGATGCCAGCAGAGATTTCCAGAAGAGACAGAGGAAAGTTTGGAGCTCTTTCCTAATGTTCAGGCAAGATCTCTTTTGGAATATGCTATGACTGATGATCAGGAAGGGTGGATTTGAAGTGGGACTGCTGTGAGTTGCTGAAAGGTCCGTCAAGAGGAGGCTTCGTCATGTACTCAATAGCTGGAAGAGCTCTGGTTGTTTCACTCGGCAGAGAGGGCCTGACTGACACACAGATCTGTGAGAAGAGTGGTGAAAGGATGAGGATAAAACCTCTAAAGCTGCTTCTCACCTGCATTTGTGATAAAACTGGAAGATAATGTGAGGAACAGCTCAGTTTTATGTTAGTAGTGTCAGGGTATGGTGTCATGAGGAAGAGCCCCCTCCTTGGGCATATTCAGAGACCCCAGCAGGTCTCATTATTCTCATTTGTGCGGCCAGGGTGGATTTTGTGCTTTCTGGAGTGTCAGGGCTCACTGATGTGCTGGAGCCACGTGGGGTGTGTATCTCCTCTGGTGGAGGAGGTGATTTGTGACTTTGGAACATGAAACCCTTCCCATTCTACCCTGGCACTGCGGCAGTGGTGCGGAGCTGCTCGGGCAGGGCAGCTCTGAGCAGAACTGAAAGCAGAAGTGAGGGAAATGTTAGGTTTTACTGAAAGAGAAGTTTGGGATCTGTGCTACATGGCTGATAACAGTGCCTTCCTGTCCTCCATCACTGGTGGGGCAGTGTCTAACTTTTTTCTCAAATATAAAACTTCTGGTTGCTAAAGTCTGTTGTGTTTCAGAAGCTGCTGTGTTTCACAGCTGTCCTCCTCCTCATTGTCAGATCAAACATGTGATGCTTCCCCACTGGGTCTGGGTAATGGGGAGAGCTGGGATGTGGTGCTTTGGTTAAAAATCTAGGTATGTTCCCTGTAAATAAACCAAGCCTTTTCATGAACTTAGGCAGGCAGGGACTTGTGTTTTCCTTCCACATTCCTACTCCCTTGAAGCTTAGGCTGAATTTACATCTGTCTCTGGATGTAGTGGAAATAATTTCCTAAGTTAGGCCTGTAGAGAGCAGGCACAAGGGAATTCCTGGATGTGCAGTGTTGAGTCAGAAACCTGAAAGGTTGGACCCATCTTTGGTCAAATAAGCATTAAATCAAACTTCATTGTTCTGCAAGTTACATTTTAAGCTAAATTTAAGTCTTGAACTGATAGTTCAGGCAGTTTGAACACTGTGCTAAGTCTGACTGCTGCTCTAAGATGTGAACTTGCCATTCTGTTCCCCAACCCTCTTCTGAAGCAAGAATTGTACAAAATAGCTTTGTTTTTCTGTAACAGGTAATGGGAAACTCCTCAGAATTCCAGAAGGCAGTGAAGTTGGTGATTGACACGGTTTCATTTGACAAAGACTCCACAGTCCAGGTTTTTGAGGCAACAATCAGGTATGGGGTGCTGACTTTGTGTCTCTAAAGCAGTAACAAGGTTAAAGACTTGGTGTGTGTAAATCATTGATTGGGAGGTCTTTGGCAGGCTTTATTCCATAATCATTCCTCAAGTAAGTTGTTTCTTAATCTTCTATGAAAATATTCCATCCTTTCATATTGGAAACAATTTTAATCAGTCATGTGTGACCTGGGGTGGTGAGACAGTGTTTGTGCTTGCAGACTCTGCTTTTTGTTGTTGCTCTTGCAGCAGAGACTCAGATCTGTGCACAACAAACAACCCTGGGACAGCTTTTCCCTGGTTTGTTTTTCTTCCATGGACTTCTGCTCACTTTCAATTTCGTTTTAGATGAAAAACAGGCCTGTCTGTCTTGGGAATGGCTGTAGATACTGTCTGATATTAAATGGTTTCATTTCTGAGTGTCTCAAACAGTGTTTATTCCTGCCTAACTTGGCTGGGCTTGCTTTTTGCTGAGTGCTGAGTTTATGTAAACCCTTCCTGCCATTTGCAGGGACAAGGAGGTGCTCACTCCTAAACAGACTTGGTGTATTGTGACAAGAACTCCTGGGTTAGGTCAATTGTGCAGAACCAGCTTTTGTGATACTGAGGCTGAGGAGCAGCATGACTTCCACATGTTTTCACAAAAAAACGGATGATTTTCTAAGGTGCACAAAGTAATGATTCTGTCAGACACAACGCCAGTAAGGGTTTAGCTGAAGAACGAGGTTCAAAACGGATTGAAAACCTGCATTTTCTTTTTACCCACAGGGTTTTGGGAAGCCTTCTGTCTGCCCATATCATAATTACAGACACCAAGCAGCCCTTTGGGGATATGACCATCAAGGATTATGACAATGAGCTGTTGCATTTGGCTCACGACCTGGCAGTCAGGCTGCTCCCAGCCTTTGAGAACACCAAAACTGGCATTCCCTATCCTCGGGTAAGTGGACACAGCAGCCCTGGGGAGAAATAGGCTCAAAGTAGCAATCCACTTGTCCTATAACTTAAATTTTGTGCCCTTTTATGTGTACCTGGGGTACAGGATCACCTTTAAGTTGTTCTGAAATGACACAAGTTATTCTGAAATGACACGAGGGGAAGCTGCCCTAAGTTTTGGTGACATGGGCAGTACAAGTTGCTCCTTCTGTCTGGTAAATGTTTTCCCTGGGCTGATTTTTCACTGTGTGTATTGTTCCCTGTGGGTCAGGAGTCATTTGTTTCTGTGCTGTTTGGCTGGAGCATTTCCTGCCCTGTGTCACACAGCAGCAAACAATATGGTCATGAACAAGAAATACTGGAAAGCAAATAGCTGAGGAAAGTGACTTTATTTATTCTAAAACAATTGTATTAAAATAAAACTCTTCTGAAATATTTGTCATACTGGGCTTGGAATTTGTAATTTTCCTGAATACAGCTCAGTGAGTATTCAATATTTTGGGATGCTGCATCCTCTTGTTTGAAGCAGATGCAGTTGGCAAGGAGAGAAGGATGTCACTTCTACTGGAGCAACCCTAAACAGCAAAACTATAATTAGCACTTGCCTGGCTGCTCTTAATTTCTGGAGACAGCAGCACTGCTTTTCCTCCAGACCTGTCAGGCTGTAGAGACGTGAATTTTCACTTCTGTTCAGAGCCTGGCAAAGCAGTTGAGGGTGGTGTGACTTCCCTTCAGTGCTGTGTGCCGTGGGGAAGGGGAGGAGCATCCACTGAGGAAGCTCTTGGTTTCAAGGCACGAAGTGAGGGGCAGCAGTGCTTCCATCACCCTTGGAAGAAACTGAATTTTTAGTGGAAAGGATGAAAAAGTGGAGGGCAGTTTGGAAGGATTAACAAGTAGAGAAAAATTAGGATTTCCCACTTTAAACGTGATGTTATAAAGCTGGAAGATGCATTTCAGGAATTCCACAGGAAAGCCTTCCAAGCGGCACTGTGCTGGTTTTGTGTCTCTGTGCACATTCCATGTGCACATTGTGCAAAAATTACCAGATAGGCTTGTTCCTAAAGGTGAGGGTGCAGCTGTGGGCACAGCTGGCTGAGGCACTGTTGGCGCTGTCCCTGTTCACAGGTGAACCTGAAGAAGGGAGTTCCTCCAGACAGCCACAATGAAACCTGCACAGCTGGAGCTGGATCCTTGCTGGTGGAGTTTGGCATCCTCAGCAGGCTGCTTGGTGATTCCACGTTTGAATGGGTGGCCAGGAGAGCTGTGAAGGCCCTGTGGAGCCTCAGGAGCAATAACACTGGACTGCTGGGTAATGGCTGGGTGCTGCTGTGTCCACTGGCTCCACATCTAGGCTGCCTCAGGCTGTGCCAGCAGGCTGCAGTTCCTTCCTGTGTCCTAAACTTGGTCCTTCTGCTCCCTCTGTAGCTGTTCAGTCATGTTCCCCATGTGTACCCAAGGCACAAGTGGCACTTTGGGGGTTTGTAAAAAAATGGAGCCTCTGAATGACTCCTTTGGGCATGGGTTTTCAAATGGAATTTTTTACAAAACTGGGAAATGAAACTGAAGGCCCTGATTTGTGTCCCCGTTAATATAATTTAGATTGGCAGATGACTAAAAGTGCTTAAAACAACTCCACATGTGTGGGTGTTCCTCAGCTGAATCCAGCACTGTAACACTTTATCTGATGTTTATCTTTGATCCTTCCTCCTTGGGAATTTCTGAACCTGTAATGTTTCTACGTCTTCACTGAACTGTTTTTCTGTGACGTACTCAGCAGCTTCAGACTAAACTTTTTGTTTGTTCTGAAAGGAAATGTTGTGAATATCCAAACTGGTCACTGGGTTGGAAAGCAGAGTGGACTGGGAGCAGGATCAGATTCCTTCTATGAGTACCTGCTGAAGTCCTACATCCTCTTTGGGAAAAAGGAGGACCTGGAGATGTTCAACGCTGCTTATCAGAACATCCAGAACCACTTGAGAAGAGGGTATGTGAGCTCATATCAGCCCCAATTCCTTGTCCATGAATCCTCCACCAAGATCTGAGACATTGTCTGTAGTGCTTTGTGTCATGCCTTAGAAAATCTGTGTTCTCTTCTTTACTTTAAGAAGCAAAATCTCATTTCCATGGTAGTCTCCTCACTCCTCAGCAACTGCTCTGTGCAGCACTGTGGGTGCAGAGAAGCCAAACTGGTTCCTATCCCATTTAGTCAATGTTAAGGCTGAGAGAAGTCTGGCACTGCAAAGGGAATGTGTTAAATCGGCTGATTTGTTCTGCAGGCCTGATCTTCCCTAGCATGACTTCTTGGTAGAGGTTCTGCTGGCAGAGCTCTAAGATTGGATACATCCCTTTATGAATTTACTTCTCTGAGAGCATGACTGATGCTTTGGTTCCTTTCAAAGTGAGCCCAGCCCCAGTGCACTGTGCTCTCCTAAAGCAGAGGCATTTGCATGTTGCTGTTGTTCCCTGGCAGACGAGAGGCCTGCAATGAAGGAGAAGGTGATCCTCCCCTGTATGTGAATGTGAACATGTACACAGGACAGCTGATGAACACCTGGATTGACTCTCTGCAAGCCTTTTTCCCTGGGCTGCAGGTAAACTTGTCTTCTCTTAAAGGCTAGGTAGAAATGCTCATCCTAATCCTGGGCTGGGAATGAGCCTGAGCAGTTCTGAGCTGAGCTCCCACCTGGCCAGTGCATCTGGCTGCTCTGATAAGAGTTCAGTTCAGCTCTGCACTGAGATAACAATGTGGGGAGGCTTGCCCTGCTCTCTGCTAGATCTGAGAGCCTTTCAAGTTCCCTCTTTTAACCTCAGCATTTGTATTCTGTGCTGTGAGCCTGAGCTCTGCTAAAGCTTTTACTGCAAGGAATGAATACATTAGTACTTTTTTGGGGTTTTTTTTTGTGTATGTGTGATTAGGTTTTATTTTATTAGAGGGGAATGTTGTATCAGCGTTCTCACCTTTGCTGGCTTGCAGCACTAAGTGTGCATGTCTCTGGCTGCTGTTGTGCTCAGGTGCTGATAGGAGATGTGGAAGATGCCATTTGTCTCCATGCCTTCTATTATGCCATCTGGAAACGCTATGGAGCTCTCCCAGAGAGGTACAACTGGCAGCTGCAGGCCCCAGATGTTCCCTTCTATCCACTGAGGCCAGAGCTGGTGGAATCCACATATCTGCTTTATCAGGTATTTGAGTTCCCTGAGTTACACATCGTGGCTTGGCCAAAATGGTTTTGTTCAGAAAGTCACTTTTTTCCCCCTGATCTCTGGCCAGCTGATTTTGGCAGCCCTGGAGTTGCCTCTTGTCATGTGGAGGTCTCTGGGCAGGCACTGCATTGTTGGGCAATGTGTGAAAAAATAGCCTTTTTTATAAGACAGGCAAAACCAACACTAAACAACCTCTTCTAAAAGCTGCTGGCAGATTTTTATAAGGCAGAGACTTGTGACTGCTTAAGCAGAATTGTTGAAGTAAATGTAATAGCTTTGCTTGGAATACTCTCCAGGCACAGCCTTCAGCTGGCAGGAGAAACAATAAACTGAAATAACTCTGCCTGCAAGGAAGGTATCAGAGAGTTTGGATTTACTACAGGTTTTACTAGGATTTGCACTGGAGCAAATGTGAGAAGCTTGCACAGGGTAATTCAAGTCATGCTCCTATAAAGATAAGTTTGCTGTGATACACAAAACTCTGGTACCAATAGGCCTTTGTTGTGTTATTTTTACAAGATTTCAAAATTGCTGACTCTAACTCTTGTCTGTCTTCCTTATTCAGGCCACAAAGAACCCGTTTTACCTTCATGTGGGAATGGATATTCTGCAGAGTTTGGAAAAATATACAAAAGCAAAGTCAGTCTTCAATGTTCTTTTCTTTTCTCAGTGCTGTATACATACATTTTATTATACAAATATTATATAGAATCCAGTCTGCCACATGTAGGTAAACCAGAAAACCAACCCTCCATGAAAGCCATGAGAGATGATTTACTTGTTGAGCACTTCTTTCTTTCCCATCTGAAATGAAATTATAGTCCAGTGGCAACTTTATACCTTCAGAATTTTATAACTGCCTTTCAAAATGCACTGTTGATGATCAGCTGCTAAAAACTGCTGAAAATAGTAGCTGGGATTTTTTCTAGGGATCCTGCAAGGTTATCTCTCACCTCATGGTGTGAGCTGAATTGAGGGATGGCTCCATAGCCAGATGCTGTTACCTATCAGCTTCTAGTCTGAGACAGCAGATTTAATACTAAGTAGCTGAACGCCTTGCAAGGCTCAGAGGGAAGACAGTGAAATTTTCTTCCTCATTATTAATGTAATCATTCTGTAGACAAATGTGTGAGGATTGAGCAGATAAACATTGCTGTTGAGTGGGGTTCAGGTGATCCCAGAGCCATCAGCACCCCAGAACCAATAACCAGGGAGTGTTTGCACAACACAGTTGTTGCATTTGAGCTTCACCCCTGGCAGTTGGAATGGTCTGAAGGAAAGGAACATCTGGGGAGCACTTGGAGAGCAGGATGGCTGGGAATGAAGCCATTAAAGCCAACCCAATGTTCCATGTTGCAGGTGTGGCTATGCCACGCTGCACCACGTGGTGGACAAGACGAAGGAGGATCGCATGGAGAGCTTTTTCCTCAGTGAAACCTGTAAATATTTGTACCTGGTAAGTGTGTGTTCCTCTTTGCCAAGAGACATGGCAGAGGAGGAGGCAGGAGGTTATTAATTATTAATTAACCTGCGTTGGGCTGGGGGCAGGGTTATTAATTACAGTTATTAATTACAAACTGCTGGGCTCTGGGGTTTGTGTGTGGGAATGTGTCAGGCTGTGCTCCTCTTCTTTGACCTCTCCCCAGTCTCTGAGGCTGGGCAGCTGCCCAGGTGTGGTACCTGAACCTGCAGAGCTGCAGCTCTTTGGGAAGGAGCTGGAAAGGAGAGGGAGCACGACTGGAGGAAGCTGCTGCTCAGCTCTGAGCGAACTGCTGCTTGGAGCTCTTCTGCCTGGAGCAGCCTCTGCTTTCTCCACTCTGGGCTTGGGCAGTCACAGGAGAAACCTTTTGGGCTGACATTGCCTAAGCCCCTGTTCTCAGTTTTCTTTAGTGCAGAAAACCAAATAAATCTGTGGCTGAGTGGAGGCCAACCTAGAAATGCCTCACAGAGCAGCTTAGAAAAATAAGGGCACTTTAAGTTGCATGAGTTTTTCGTTTGCTCTGCTCTTCTAACTGCTCAGATCAATCTCTTGCATTAACAATATTTATTTCCATTTGCTCCAGCATTGTTTAGCACTAAAAGTTACTTTTATGTGATCTTTCAAAGCATGGTCACCTGTTTCTAACCCCTTGTTGCTGGCAGATGAAGCATGGATGTTGCACACCTACAATGACTGTCTCTCCCATCTCTCGTGCAGTTGTTTGATGAAGAGAATCCAGTGCATAAATCTGGGAATAAGTTCATGTTTACTACTGAGGGACACGTTGTGTCTGTGGATGAGCGTTTCCGGAACTCACTGTGGGAAGACATCCTCCCTGGAGAGGAGGAGAGCGCCCAGAAAACCAAACCCACGGAGCTGAAGGCAGCCAACTTGAGCTCCAACGTAAGGAATCACAGGCTGCTCCTGCCTGGGGGCTGCACGAGGGGCAGGCAGGGCGAAAAGAGCCATTTGGAAGTGTTCCTGGAGAGTATTTCCTTGAGAAATGTTACATATCTGAGAAGCTCTCGTGGAAAGCACTTTCAGCAGCAGCATAAATGGGATCATGTGAGGGATTATGGTGAAGGTGAATCTTGTCCCCTTGGAAGTCTTTTGCAACAATTTTTTTGTTCTGTGTTAATTTATTTCCAGTTATTTTTCCTTTCCCCTTTTCTTCACCCTTTAAACTTGCCAATGCTGCTGTCAGGGAGAAGCAGAGGGGCATTTAAACAAGGCTTTGTCTCCCTCAGTGTGGTTTCGGGGCTGTAAAGGGACCTTTCTAGGCCTCAGCTGAGCTCAGAGCTGTGGCTCCAGTGCTCATCACCACCCAGAACAGATATGGTTTAATCAGAGAACCACTGAATGGTTTAAGCTGAAAAGACCTTCAAGACCATCTCGTTCCACCCCCATGGGCAGGGACACCTTCCACAAGAGCAGGAAAATGTTTTTAAATCTCTGCTGGCAGGTTCTGCTGTGGTTCCTTCCCTCCTCCCTTCAAAGCTCCAGAAAAAGAGCATTATTTTAAACATTCACAGTTGTCATAGTGAAGGAAATCTCAATTGCACAACAAGCTGTGCTGTGTGTTTGGAAGCTGCAGCCTGCACTGAGGAAACACTTGCTGCTCATTTATGGGATTTGTGCTGGAAGTCTGCACAGAACCAGGGGAAGTTGGGGTAAAAAGTGCTCTTTGGTACAATTTTCTGTGGTGGGAGGAAATCTGAAAGGATTGCAGAGAGGATGGGATTGCCTGGCTTTGGATTTGAGTTTTTAAAAATATTTAAATTTTCTTCCCAGTGTAACAGAGTCCCTGATGAGAGGAGGTACCTGCTGCCTCTGAAGAGCAACTACATGAGACAGATCGACAGAATGGTGGGGCTGATCTGAAACTCTGCAGGAGCCTGGGATTCCTCTGCAGACATTCCTCCCCCTGCAGCTCCTCCCTGCACAGGCTGAGTCCCCCGGGTGTCCCCTGGGCCTCCTGTCAGCTGTGGACACAGAGGAGGTGGAGCTGAGCCCTCTGCTCTGGGTAACTCCTGTGCCACCTGAACAAACAGCTCTTCTTTGAAGACTTCCGATGAAAAATGTTGCTGCAAATGAAGGCTGAATATATTTTACATGAAAAAGAAGGCAAAGTGGCCTAATGCCACTTAGCTACCTCTTTGTAGCTGTGTTACAAAAGTCCCTCTAGAGAAGGGTCTGGTATTTAATTTGAAATGATCTCGGGGCTTGGGGAAGGAGTGGGAAAGTGCAATTTTTTACACCAAGTTGAATTACTGAATTTTTCTGACTAGCAATACACAACCTTAAGGTCTACTCAGGTAGGAACCCACTGGGTTTGTTGAAACAAAACTGCTCTGCTCTTGGAAAGGTAACTCCTGCTGGTGTAAAAGCTGTTGGTGGAGTCTGATATCCCTGCCAGCCACAGCTGATGGAACTTGCAGGGTTGTGAGAAGGTGTAGCTGCAGAAACCAGTGATCAAACCAATCCAGGTGCCTTTTTGGAAGGGGATGGGGGGAGGGAAGGGGGAATTGCAAAGCCACTCAGGCAGAAGTTCCCAAAGTTTCCTTGTTTGCCATGTTTCAGTGCCTTTTCTGCAGAGATGCTGCTAAGAACTGGTGTAACAGTCCATGAAGAACAAAGTATTTCACATTCCTGACAGGATTCATGTGTTAGTGCCTTAAGTTCCCTTCACTAGCAGGGAAAACTGAGCTTCCTTGGGAAGATGGAAAGGTATTTTTGATGAGCTGGTTGCAAAATACAGTGGAGCCCAAAGTCACTTTAAAAGTTCCCTTTTTTCCTTTTTTTTTTTTTTTTTAATCAAAGATACTGGAAGAATATCTGCCTGTTAACTTCCAGGAAGAAAGCAGTTAAGGGCTTGAGGGATAACAAGAAACTGAGGCCAAAACAACTATTTTAAATATAACAGAGTTGTTATTTTTTTCCAGTGGTTCCCCATTGCTTATATACTTTTGACTACAGTTGAAGTAGTAGAATGTTATTTTTGAATGAATGATTTTTAAATTGAGGCTGAAAGACAAGGGCAACTTGATCTGCTGTATTTTCACCTTCTTACAACTACATTGGTTTTCGTAAACCACATGTTGCAACTCAAAACATTTCTAATAAATATGAAGTTTGTGCTGGAGAGGTTATTGTTGGAATCTTTTAATGTACAGATGCATCTCAGGGACTTTGTTGTAGAATCTTCCATTCCATGGTAGTTGAATCTTGTATTGAGGCAAGGAAAAAAAAATCATCAAGTCTTCTTATTGTGTGTGTTTGAAGGGATGAAGGGTTGGACGGGGGAGAGGGAAATAGCTTAAAATTTCCCAAAATACTGTAATAGAATGGGTTGCCTTGGTGTCTGACCAGCTGGCAATTCCAGCTCCTGTAGAATTGGCTTTGCAAATGTGTTACTGGAATGTCCGAGTTGCCTGTTTCAAAGGAAAACAGGAATTCCACGTGTTGTGATCCAGAGGGGGCTGGGAGAGACTCAGGCTGTGCTCATCCAGCCCTGCAGGGAGAGGTGGTGCTGGTGTGGGAGCCCAGCAGAGCTTCCCACACTGCCTGGCTGAACTCATGGAGTTCCAGCACAGTCAGGGTTCCAGGACAGGCACAGCCTAGGCATGGTGGTTCCTTTCCCAGGTCCTGCTGAGTCCCTGACTCCCAGTTTAGCTCCCTGAAGGTGACACTGTGTTTGTGCCTTCTGAGCTCCTGAACCCGTGTGCTCCCAGCCCAGGGTTATGCACAGGATCCATCCCAGAGTTTTCCAGAGGGAATTCCACGATTTCGAGGAAGTTGCTCAACTGTTTGTGTTTTCCCTGTGGTTGCCAGGAGTAGTGAACGGTGGCTGTGAATGGGAGCAGCACAGACAGGAATTGCAACCTTCCAGCCAAATACTGCCAGCTTCCCTTGGGAATTGCTCTGGGATTTCTCTTTCCAGGTGATGTGACAGTCATCTTTCCATAGGAATGGTCTTTGTCCTCAAGGGGGCTGGTGGTGAAAGACTGTTCCTTCAGGAGCCAAATTTTCTTCCTCTCAGTTCTAAAACTGCCAGGATACATCTTTGCTCTCTAAGGACAGAGCACGTGTTATGCACTGAAATGAGAACTTTCATACGAATCAATGGCATCAAAATGGAATTGATAACAGTGCTGGAATCACTTGCTGAAATAGACTCTTGTATTTCCTGGTATCTTGTGCAATATCAAGTTTTCCTAACTAGAAGTGCCATGTATGCTCAATTGTATTTATCTGAACTATTTAACTGAGGACAGGAAACTTGGAAGAGGACCAAATGTGCTTTCAAGCAATGTCCTGAATTTTCAACACTTGGCTTGCATTTTACAAATCTGCATTAAAAACCAGTGTGTTTGACTACTTGGATGTGTGTTTGTCTCGTAGGGTAGTTCTTGTAAAGCTTGCAGGGGGTCTCCCTGCACCTTCTTTCCTTCAGGTGGGAATTCTGCACCAAGAACCTCTTTCCAGCCCATGCTGGGGTTGAGAACAGGAATGTGGAAATGAGCTGTCTGACCATCACTTTGATTTATTGCTTTATTGCATCTCTTTTGCTGTTTTTTCCTCCTGAATTTGTTTTCTCTCTGATTGGCATAATCTCTTGTGTTGTTTCCTGGTTTGTAGTCCTGGTGCAAAGCCTGTTGGAGCTGACAGGACATTTGCTATGTCTGTCCTGATCAAACTCCAAGTTCCAAGGAAATGTCTATTAAATGTTAGTGATTGGAATTTTGCATTGGTTTTGAAGTTCTTCTGGGTGTTTGAATGCTGAGATTTTTGCCTTTCTTTACTTTTGCTACATTCAGACCTTTAAGTGTCAGTTCTAAAGTGAGTGTTAAGAGGCTGAAATGCTGATTTTTGGGCAATCCCCCCAGCTGCGATGTTTTCACTGTGGTTGCACATTCACCAGTGGAGTCACTGAGGTGCTATTTGCTGTCATTCCTTGTCTCACTGCCTTGTCTGCTCCAGGAGGGCTGCTCAGCTCTGAAGTGGGACTGAGTGCTTTGATGGCAGTTCTTCAGTCCACATTTAAGAAATCATCTCGAGAAATCCATTGTTGCTTTCCTGGGAGATTTGAGTGTAGTAAGATCGTTTGTGCCGCAGGATTTAAAATCCAAAAATGTGCCTAACCCCTCACTTTTTGGGTTAAAATGCATCAGACTAAGTGGGTTTTGGAGCAGAACAGAGCATCCCTGTTCTGCTGAGGACAGAGGTCTGTGATGTTGTAGCTCCGATTTGCTTCCACCAGAGCCCTCCCTTGTGCCGTGCTCCGAGGCTTTGCCTGTGCCAGGCAGCAGAGAAAAGCAGATTTACAGCTTTGTGGGCAAAATGCAGGATTATCACTGCCCGGGGAGCTGTGAAGTGTCCCCGAGTGGGAAAGGGGAAATAGCACTGCTAATTCCTACAGATGTTCACCTTTATCCTGGCTTGGAGCTGCTTTTAGGGAGGGATTTTGTGTCACTGAGCACCTCTTGGATGGTTTATTCACCTCAAAAAGACACCAACAAATATTCTCTGGGAGCTGCCTTGTGCTCCCTTTGTCCCTCACACTGCTCAGAGGCTGTTGCTTTGGAACAATTTTCCTGAAAAGCACCTTTTTCCCCCACAAAAGACAGGATTTCTGTTTCCTTACATGTTGCATGGCTGTGGAAGAGGACAGCTTGGGAGAGCTGCTGCAGCCTCTCCAGAGCATTCCAGTGGCCAGAGGTGGTCATTCCCATTTTCCAGGAGGAGGCAGCAGGTTTGGTGCTTCAAACAGCGACACTGGGAACTCCTGGGAAGTTACTTTTTTGTTTCAGGAATGCCTCAGTGCTCCCTGCCCTGGGGAGAGCAGAGATTGTGGGGAGAACTCCCTGGAATTTGGAAATCTTGGGGAGAACTCCTTGGAATCTGGAGATTGTGGGGAACACTCTGAAATTTGGAGATTGTGGGGAGAATTCCCTTGGCTTTTGAGGATCACAGAGAGAACTCCGTTGGCTTTTGGGGATTATAGGGAGAATTCCCTTGGCTTTTGGGAATCACAAAGATCATTCCCTTGGCTTTTGGGGATCACAGGGAGAACTCCCATGGCTTTCACACACTCGAGGCAGGTGCTCTAAAAACACCAAAAAGCCCAGACAAATTAAATGGATAAAACCCCCAAGAATATTTCAGTTTATTAATACTTTTGAATAGTTGAAATTACTCGCCGTGCGAGGCCCAGAGGCTTTCCAATCATGGCAATCTGCATGCTGTTAATTATTTAGAACGTTCATTTGGACTAAGTCATTGCTAAGACGAATAGCTCTTGGAAAGCACCATGAATCATCATCACCGTGGTGTGACAGCAGTGGCAGCACTGTGGTTTTGTCACCGAGCTGGGTTTTGGGTTTTGGTAACTTCACATGGAATACAAAACTCTGCCTGGAAAAAATACTGCTTTCCCCCTCCTCTTTTCTGGAGGAGATGGATTTTTTAAAAGCAGCCTTCAGGAGGAACAGTTAACTCTGGAAGGAGTATTTAAATAAGCTTTTTTAATAGATCAAATATCCCTGTGCTCGCAGACGCTCCTTAATGAGAAAACAAATTATGTGGGAGCTACAGATTCTCTTTTTTTAATATTTATGTGCAAATGATTCTCCTTTCCTGCAGCCGAGTGCAGAGATACACCATGGCAGAGCTGGGATCTGGGGGACCTGCTGGAGAGTAGGAAGGATAATTATCCATCATTTGGTGGCAGAAAAATCAGATTCAACAGAGTTTGGGTTGGGATTTTTATTTTTCCTTTTATTTTTCTTTTCTTTTTTTCCCCTGTGTTTTATTTTCCTTCTTTTTCCTCCCTTCTTTCTTCCCTTCACTCTTCCCTCCCTCCCTTTTCCCCTCTCTTCCTTCTTTCCTCCTTTCTTCTCCCTTCGTTTTTCCGCCTTTTTCCCCCCTTTTTTCCCTTTCTCCTGGTTTATCCATGATTTCCTCATGCTGGGAAGGTGCAGATGTAGCACGGGGCAGAGCAAGGATGGCCCTGTGGAAGGGGCTTTAGAAGGTACATTTAAAACCTCAGAAATGCCATTAAAAACGTTTTACTCATTATACTGTATTCTTGCACTTTCCCTCTGCCAGCTGGACTGGCCAAGATCATCAAAGCCACATTTTGGGGGAGGAAAACACACTCAGCCCATCCTTTCCCTTTCCAGCTTTAGCTTTACCCTGGAATGATTTCTTCTCAGTGCAGAGGAATGCTTCAGGTCGGTGATTAATTAGTATTGCTATTAATACAAGATGCAATTCCATTGGATTAGTCTATCTTATTGGTCAGGCTTTAATTAATTGGGTAATAAAAGCAACCCTAAAAAACCCCCTTTGAACACTGCTTAATGAAACCAGTGGATCTACTTATTAGGAATTAAAACCTTACTCTCTTTGATACTTTTCTGCTTTATTAAACTCTGCTCCGTTGCTTTGTATGGTTTGTCCCATCAATAATGAGGCTCTTTTCTTCTGAATTGCTTCGTGTGAGCCAAGGAATCTCATATTACCTAATTAGGCACAACTCTGCCTGCGTAAGAAATACAGCAGCAGCAAAAGCAATTTGTTCCAGGCATTTTGGGTTATTATTATGATTAAAAAACTCCAGTCTGATACGCCCTATACCTGTTCTCGTAGAAAAAATCTCTGTAGATGAAGGGCTGGGAAGCCTGGGGCAGCTGGAGGCTCCAGTGGGACACAACCTGCCTCAGTCACAAAGGTGCTGGAGGAAAACACATCCTTTGGAGGAATTTGCTCAGTCTGGATGCATCCATCCCTCCCTGAGTTTCTGACCATCATTTCTATCATTATTTTGGTCCCAGCAGGTGAGCAGTGCATGGGCTGATGATGCCTCCTGTGCTCCAGAGGGATGGGATAAAACAAAACTCTGTTTTCCAGGATAAACCAGGCTCCTGCTTTGTTCCCAGTGTGCTGCTGCCGCCTTTCCTTCCTCCTGCCCAGGCATTTCTCTGGGATAAAATCCAGCCAATGCTTTGCAGGAAAAGCTCAGAGGTTTTAATCCAGAGGTTCTCTTTGCGTTTCACCCTCTGGTGTCACACATTTCTGGCTGCAGTGTGGCAGGAGCTGTGATTCCATGAGTGAATCTCTCTCTCCAGCTGTCCCTCTGCCTGGCTCCTCACGCTTTTCCACCTGATTTACTCTCCACATCCATTGTTTCCCCAGGCAGAGTCAAACCCATTTGCCCATCAGGACAGATGGCAACAGGAGGTGCAGGAAAGCTTCTTTTAAGAAACAACAAATCTGGAGGAAGCCAAGGAGGCACAAAGTGATTCTCAGGATCTCATTATTCCAGGGAATGGAAGCAAAGGCAGGCTGCTTGGACTTGCCTGGACATATATTAATATGAAGCATTTAATCATTAGGGAGATGGAATTAGTTCACCCAGATTGATCTCTAAGCTGAACTGGAAAGTTGGACACAATAATCATTTCATAAACTTCCTCAGAATAATAATTTTCCTGGACGATTCTGCTGAAGGACATCACCTTGTAGGGCTCTGATAGCCACGTGTGCTGCACCTGGGAGGAGATGGGAAATGGAGCTGCTGCTGTTGAGAGACAAGAGTGGGAATATTTTGTCTCCAGTGCCGAGACTCAGACCTGGTGGGGAGGTTTTCTGGATTTTCAATGTTTCTGCCTTTTTAAAACTTTTTAATTGAAGGTCTGGTTGGGGAATATTTAAGGGAAGTATCTTTCTTCTCTCAGTTTTTAATTTCCAGGCAGGAATTTTGATTTTAGCAGCTCCTCTTCAGTTTGCAATCCCAAGTGTAGTCGGGTTCGCCTGCCAGGATTTGTCTGAAGGACGGAAAAAATCAGATAGTAAGTGAAGAAAATTGTTGGGAGTTGTTACAATGAAATAATGGGAACCAGGGGACTGTGATTAACAACCAATTAGCAGAAGGTCTTTGCAGGTGGTCAGGACCTGTCCTTCCAGTTTTTATAAATCTTTTTTGGGTGAGATGTTGTAAACTGCTCCTCATCCCTGCTGCTTGGTCTCATCCGTCCCATACAGGCAGACATGGCTGGACTCTCCTTTTCCCACTGAAATTTTGGGAATATTGCTCTGAGCATGGCAGATTTCACAGATTTGGTGTTAGAAAGGGTGGGGAGGAGGTGGCAAAAGTGGTTTGGAAAGGTGGGGATTGGTGAAAGGTTAGACTTGGTGATCTTGGGAATCTTTTCCAGGCTCAGTGAAACGAGAAGTGATGTTGTCCATCCTGGTGGGTGTGATCCATGGTCCAAATTGTCCCTGGTGAGGGGAAGGACGGAAATTCAGGGCTCTGAGGATTAGCAGAGCACTCCCAGTCTGAACTGGGAGCTCCCCAGTTTGCCAGTGGCCCACGAGGAGCACAGCCTGCTGCTGGCCTGACTTACCCAAGAGGGTTGCAAACTTCTCAAACCTGGAGATGTTCTGTTTGCCCTTGAAGTTTAGTATAAGAAAAAAAAGCCATAACCTAAAAATGACTCCAAGTTTTTAAAAATGAATGCAGGAGAATGCAAACCAGGGGAAGTGGATGGAAAATGAGGGATGCTGCTGCTCCCTGAGATCCCTTCAGGAGAGAACAGCTGTGCAAGCTGAAAAATGGAGCTGGAAGAGCTCCACTGCCACAGAGAGTGAGGGAAAAGGGAATATTTCAGTGCCTGGAGAAGGAGCCAGGCGCCTGTGCCAGAGGAGGAGCCCCAGGGAGTGATGCAGGGGATGCTCTGGGCTTGGAGCTTTGGGGAGCAAACAAAGCAAGTCTGGAGCTGCCTATTGCCAGCTGACTCAGAGTGATGGCAGTGGGAGCAGTAAACAGTTTTAATTTATACAGGTGACATTTAAAATGCAAATCAGACCTTAAGATAATTGCTGGAAATAAGGGAGCCTCTGTTGTTTTAGGGAATGTTTCCAGTTTCTATGGAAATTATTTATAAGGCAGTGAGATCAATGAAGGAGTTTGTGCCTCACAGGACTTGGCTGGAGCTGCTGCTCCGTGGAGTCACAGCATTTGTTCCAAGGCAATGCCTGGGGACAGGAGCTGGGGGTCAGGTGAGTTTCTAGGGTAAAAATACTCCAATCTGTTGAAAAAAGATAGTTTTTCCCCCCTCTTGGCATTACAAATGCAGATGGACCAAAATGAGATGATGTCACAATGAATGAGTGTGCCTAGAGCTGCTCCTGGAGTCTCACATGTGTCCCAGGGATGGAGTGGCAGGGTTGGATGGGATCTGGGGAGGAATTCTGCTCTCTGGGGAAACCCTGAGTGGTTCCTGTTGCTCAGTGGATTTGTGAGAGCCCTGCCCTGACCTCCTGCAAAGCAATTATTTCCTCTCTGCGGTCAGTGACCACCAGCAGAGAGCATCTTGATCTGATTTACAGCGGATTTCTCCTCTCTTTACAATCCCCAATCTTGTTTTCTGCTCTGATTCCATCTTCCCCTCCTGAAGCTGGACTTCCAGCCAGAGGCTTTGGGGATTTTTTGATGGGAGTTCTCTGAGTGCTTTTTTTCCCCGATTAACCTCCCACAACCCTTTAATTTAGCTGCTGTTAATCCTTTTTTGTACTCAGCGTCCAGGTCTGTTATTCCCTGTTTCTGCTGGCTGTGAGATACAATCTCCTCCTCTCCATCCCGGTGGATTCCCGTGGGTGGGGATGTGGAACAACAGGGCTGGGGCTGCTGCCACCTCTGTGGCTATAAAAATAAACCTCTTGGCTGAGGGAATGGATAAAAACGCAACTCTGGGTTGCAAAAGGACGCCTGAGGTGACTTTGGGCTGCAGTGTGGGGTGCTCAGGGCATTTGGGGACAGTTAGGGGTGGCAGTGAGCACAGAGCAGGGCCAGGGCAGCTCCTCACTGCCAGCAGACACAGGGATTGTCCTGCTGCTCCCACAGGGGCTGCTGGCCGATGCCACCCTCGGGTGTCACTTCTCCCCCCAGCCCATGCTGGCTGCCCTGTGTCCCTGCAGTCCCTCGGGGTGGCAATGCCAATGTCACCAAGGAGCTGGGGGTGCTTGCCGCGGAGATTGAGCCCAGCAGGGACAGAGGGACCTGGCTGTGTCCACATGGGGCCTGGGGACACTGAGCTCCCTTCATGGCTGAATTCACAGTAAAAAATGCATTGTTTTCCTTATTTATTCCTTCCCCAGGTGCTGCTGTGAGAGGAGAGGTGAATTGGTTCCTCCACCTCATTCCTGTGCTTCTGCTCCTCCTGCAGCCCCTGACACAGCCATTCCCTGGATGTCCCCCAATCCTGACACAGCCATGTCCCTGGATGTCCCCAGCCCTCACAACTTCCCCTGGATGTCCCCAGCCTGTCCCTCTTCCCACCCCGGAGCTCCCCCTCAGCTCCCCTGAGGCTCTCCCTGCCCTGACTCTTCCCACACAGCTCCTCCACCCCTCCATTTCTCTTCATCCCAAACCTCCTCTCAAAGGTGGGAATTGATGCAATTCTGCAGATTTAATTTGGCTGCCAGCCAGCGTGGGCTGGAACCTGGCAAATGCGAGAGGTTCTTAATATATTATTCATTTTAATGTTATCTTTTAATTCTTTGAATCACCTATCCTGGTGAACTACAGCAAGAGGCTGTTATGTCTTCTCTATCTTTAATTGGGCCTTCTTAGGAGGTTTAAATAGGTTTTCATATGCAGGTTAACAACCTGCAGTTGCACTTCACTGGAAAGTTTTTATTCGGTGATCAATTGTTGGTGCAGCTTTGAGGACTCAGCAAATCCGTGAGTTATTTATAACAAATTCTGCTACCACCTGATAGCTATTACAGACTCTTTAAAATTAATGCCACCCTCGTTTGCTGCTGTTTCTAGCTGCCCAAATTCCTTAACCACTGGTGAATAATGTATAAAAAGCAGCGTGAGGAGCACATTGGTGTCTTTATCCAGCTTTCCAGGCAGCCTGTGCTGGGGGCTGTGGGCTCAGGTGGGATCTTTCTGCACCTGCAGGAATCCCCAAAGGACACATCAGAGCCACAGGACTGGTGAAGAACACATCCTGGGCAGTGGGGGGATTTTCTTGCACCGTTATCGCGACTATTGCTGTTGTTATTATTTCTATTTGTATTTTCCTAGCAGCAGCCACTGACAGAGCTGGGGATGAGGGTTCACTGCTCAGGGGTGGCTTTGGCTGGCAAAAGCCTGCAGACAATGCTCAGCACTGCCTGTCCCTCACCCTGGCCAGCTGCAGGGACTCCCTCCCCAGTCCATGATCGATGGAATGTTTGCCTAAACATCTGCAGGCAGGGAGCAGCAAATTAACTGGCTGTAATTAAGGCTGCTAATGCAGTGATTGGAGCAGGACCTCTGTGGAAAGGGCACAGAGAGTCTCCCATCACTCATTAATGTTGATAAAACACTGCAGCTCCTCGCTAAATAGCTGCCCATCAACGCTGCTCTGCCAAATCGCTACTCTAGTCCTTTAATTAGTGCCTTAATAAGGGACAGGTCCTGCTGCATGGGGGAGAGGATGCAGGCAGGTTTGGGGTTAGGCACTGAAAATTGGATTGGTAGCAGCCAGAAGATGGTTTTCATGCTGTGTGTCAGGCAAGTCCAGCTGGAACAGGCTGTGGTGACACACAGCCCAGGACAAACCCAGAGGGCACAAGGGGAGAGCTGCAGCTCAGAGGGATATGAGGTATGAGCCTCAAATCCATCTGAATTATTTTAAATTCTATTTTTGCTGTATTAACAGAGGGCCCCTCAGAGGTCTAAGCAAGCCCACTTTAACTACCCACTATTTAGAGTAACAAGCTTCTGCTAATTTCCACAGCAGTAATGTGACCAAGGAATTCAGTGCCACAGCTCCACTCCCAGTCCAGGATCCTTGCTCCATCAGCGCTGGATGATCCCAAATCCATCTCCAGTGCCTGAACATCCCCTGTGGAGCAAACTACTCACCGTGTGCTTTTCATCACACTGAATGTCCAGGGACAGCACAGCCCACAGCAGCTCAGCCTGAGGCTTTGGGGTGAAACACAGTGGTGTCAGAGCACTTTGGGATCAGCAGCACGAAGGTGTCAGAGCACTTTGGGATGGGATCAGCAGCCTGAAGGTGTCAGAGCACTTTGGGATGGGATCAGCAGCATGAAGGTATCAGAGCACTTTGGGATCAGCAGCCTGACATGGTCATGGAGCCAAATGCTCAGCAACACCCCCCTGATCCCTCTGCAGCAGGAAAAGGTGTTCCACACCCAGCAGGCACAGCCGATAAATAGATTTATCAGCTAAAAATGCTAAATGAGTCAGTGAGCCTGTTCCATTTCATTTCTCTCACGGAGCATTTCTTCAGATAAATATATGGAGGTTGAAAGCTTTTCATCTTCGCAGCTTGTTAGGAATCTAGATTTTTTTTTAAAAAAGGAGAAAAACTACTGAAAAGTAAAGATCCCAGGTCTCTGCAGGGGTTTGTTCTGAGGCTGGCTCACTGCTTTCAACTTGGTGAAACATCTCCTGAATAAGTTTGGTCATTGTTATTAGGCTTCAAAATAATTTGTGTGAAGAAGTTTGTGGACCTGGCACAGACCAGGCAGTGACCCTGCTGCCACCCCATGAAGGACAAGGATGGTTCATCCCCATCTTCACTGGGGAAATGCATCAAGGTTTTATGGAAAAGGTGATAAAAAAGAATCCTTTGGAAAAAAAAAAAAATGCTATGGTGGAATTTTGAACTCCCTGAAAGCAGTTTGTGCCCAGGAAGAATTGTCCAAAATCAGTGCTGAGCTCAGCCATGGAGAGCCAGGAGCAGCCTGGGCAGGGAGGGAAAAGCTTCCAGCTCCTCACACCCCCAGGATTTTGTGTGCTCAGTGCTTTTAAAAACATGCACCCAAATAATCCATTTCTGCAGAAAAGATAGGCCTACATAATGATCTGTCCTCTGCAGTGCCAGGCAATGTATATTAAAGTGTTTGAATAGAGAATTCTGCAGTAAGTCCAGGTTTGAATTATTTTTTACCTCCTGGAATGCATAAAAACTAGAAGTGAATAGAATAACCAATAAAAGATAAAAATTCTCATCTTCTTTCTTTTAAATTGAAGTTTACCTCAGTTACACAAATGCAGCATTTTAGCAGCACCTTTTACATTTCAAAGGGGTTTTATGCCTATACTAAAACCTTGATCAGGGGGATTTATTACTTAACTAATTCCATTTGCAGGAATAAACCAGGGAGTCTTTCTTGGTGTGGTTTTCCTTCTAATATGTTTTCTGCTTGGAAGGCAGAGCAAGGAAAACCAGCAGCCACCAATCCTACAGATCATTTTATATATACAGCTGTTTATTGCTTATGCTGAGCTTTCTTTCAGTGGATGCTTTGATTTTGACATAATGGTATAAATATACAAAAAAGAACCAAACAAACCTACAAAAATCAGAATTTACCATGGGTATAGCTCAGCTGAGTGCAGAGCATCTTACTGCACCTGGCAAGGCTGTTGGTACCTTAAAAATGACCCCAAAATGGGCTGTCACCCCCCTGCTCAGCCACTTGCTCCAGCAGGCTGCCAAAAATCTCTGTGGGAATGAAGTGCAGAGGTTCCCTGAGTCTCAATTCCCCCTTTTGGACCCAATCTGGATGAGCAAAGAGGAACTGATGGAGCACCAACCTTTAGCTGCCACCTGGGTCACCCCTCACCTCCTGCAATGTCTCCAGGCAGGATTTGCCCATGGAAAACCCATGCACTGCAGAACTCCTGCGCAGCTCTCCCTGTAAGGTGGGCTGGAACTCATTCCCTGAGTCCTGAACAAATGTTTCCCTTGTCCTTGAGATCTTCCCATTAAATCCACCCCTGTCTCCTGCAGAAAGCAAGCTTGACCTTTCCCACAGAATTAAGAGCCAATTTATTACATATTTTAAATTTGTAATGAGATCAAAAGGGATAATGCTAAGATGACCCAGAGATCAGCCCAAGACACGAGAGATAATTGTTTCCTTAATTGCCAGGCCTGAATTAAATTACCAGAGCAGTGTGTGTGCTCAGATGAGAGGAGCAAGGAGGTGTCAGAGTGGTCCTGACAATAAATGGCAGAGGTGCTGCTGCAGGGCTGTGGTGTGGAGGGTTTTCCCCAGGTGTGGGAATGGAAAGGTGAGGCAACAATGACAACTGGCTGCTTTCTCATTTTTTTCCCCCATTTTGGCAAGAAGTCCTCTACATCTTGTAAGTATTCCCAGGGGAGAGGATGAGTGCTGCAGTCAGATTAAGTCAGCATGAGCAGAATCCCATTTTCTGGGGGTTTTTGGGAGGCTGTAGCTCATTATAATTATCCAGAGGACACAGCCAAATTGTTTAAACACCCTGTGAGTGTCAGAAAATGAGCTGTGAACTCCAAAAATGAAGACATAAATAGTGATAATAGGCTATTCCAGACTTGTTTTTGGAAATGGATGCCTGGATTTTGGGAAGGAGTTTTATACAAGCTTTATCAACCTTATTTAAAAGTGGTTTCTGAAAAGGCTTTCAAATAGTTCCTGAGACTCATCTACTGATAATCACGTTATTGAAAAATGAGAATGGGGAGAAATCCGAGTTTTCCTGGGCTCTGGGAGGAGGTGGGGAGGAGGTGGAAGGGAAAAGTCTTGGCAAGGTGATAACAAAAACAAAGGCAAAGAGGCTGCAAGCTGTGCAGCCTCTTATCTTCTCCCTTTCATGAGGAGCAGAGAAAGAGCAGAGCAGAAAGGTTGCAGGCTTCACTAAATCCTAATTATCCCTTGATTATGCCCACAGCAGGGATGGGATTTTCAGCAGTGCAGTTTCTGTGGGAACTCCAGCAATCCGGCTCGGTGGTTCCACAGTGCATTTCCCCGGGGCAAACCCAGGGCTCCAGAGATGGGTGGTGCCTGGAAAACCAGATTGTACCCAAAATCTGCTCCGATTCGTGCCTCCCCACTAGCTGCAGGAAAGCTTTTTTCACCTCCCTTTTCTGCCCTGCCCCAGGCAGGAAACCTGCTACCTGCTCTGTTCAGGCAGTGTCAATAATCCTGCGTGTTTGTTTAGCCTGCGATGGAAAATCCCTCATGATTTCTGGTTTTCCCTTTTATTTTTTATTTTAAACTTATTTTTTAATTTTTAAAAAAATCCTCCTCCTCTCTTTAGCGTTCGGGAATCGCAAGAGCTCTTTAGAATGAAACCCGACAATTCTTCCAGAGGACTGAACTCCTCGTGTCTCTCTCCAGGTACCTGGATTCTCTGGGGATAAGCGCCCACCGCCTGTAAAATGGATGTTCCACGGCTTTGGCTGCAGTTCGGGCTGCTCTGGGTGCTCCGTGCTCGCAGCAAAATGTGGATTTGAGGAGGAGCGGGCAGGTGAGCGCTTTGCTGTGCTCGGGCAGCCGAGGGGCGATGGAATTCCCGCAGTTCTTCCTGCCGGAGCCTTTGGATTTCTGGCTTGGTGGAGTTATTCCCAATTTATTCAGGCAAAAGGCACTGAGCCCCAGCCATCCTCTGCGAGGATCAGCCGCTCAAGCACCTGAAACATTCTCTCTCAGAATTCAAAAGAGCAGAAAAAGCAAGCGGTTGATGGGAATTTGATTCCCCAGGTTGCTCTCGGGATAAGATCATATCCAGCCTGGCAGTTCTGATGGAAGAGCAGTGCTCTGTGCAGAGCTCTTAATGAGCTCGGGTTTACTTACACTTGGTAAAGATGGAAACAAACGGAAAAATCTCCTGGCACTCTGCTCAGGAGTTAAATAAATACGTTAAGTGCACGCTGAACTGCAATAAACGTACAAATACAGCTAACACACGGAATAAATACATATTATCTCTGTCCACTGACTGCTCTGATGTCCAGGGAGTGCAGTCAGCTACTCAAGGAGCATCAGGGCAAATCAACCGAGTGTTGTAATTATTGGAGCAGATAATTACCAGGGCAGTGACAGGACGGGGGGAATGAACTCAGACTGACAGAGGGCAGGGCTGGATGGGGTTTTGGGAAGGAATTGGGTTGGATCAAACAACCGGCAGCAGTGCCAACCCCTGGGCTGCCTGGAGAGGGAGGCACAGCCTCAGGAACAGCAGAGCCTTTCCCCAAATCTCCGGGATGAGGTTTTTTCGGCCAGTAGTGCCTGTTCTGGGTGCTCACCTGAGGCAGTGAGGGCTGCAATCCCTCCCCTCTGCCCACCTCGGCAATTCCACACCACCCCGGCTGATCCTGGCCAGTTTCCCCCTGTCCAGGTAAAACAGCTGCAGGAATTGTAGGATTCACCCTTTCTTCTCCATAGCCCCCAGTTCTGAGCAGTTCAGTCATTCCAGGGTTGTTCTCCAGAGCTGGTTAAGGAATATCCTCGCTCCAGCTTTGCCTCCAGTGCCCTCAGCTGCAGCAAGAGGGATTGAGATTTCTGGGCAGCAAGGTGAGGTTTGGGAGAGCAACTTCACGGAAAAGATCAGTGCTCCACGTGTGGTTCTGTCCTGCTGCTCCTTGGATAGATAATAAAAGGGTAATGCAGAGCTGTTACATGGAGAAGGAAAAGGAATGGAACATGGGTTTGAACAGTAAAGATGACTTTTTAAAATAAATAAATTGTTGCCATCAAGCCATTTTTGCTCAGTAATTAGGAATTTCATTTTCCCCTGTAGCTAATGGCGTTTGCAAGGCAGTGCCTTGCTGGGTAATTTTTAATTAGAAGCTAGGACTGGATTCAAGCTCTAAAACCATCTTCTGTTTATGCTCATCCATTTTCTTGAGTCTTCCTGGAGATAATGAGTCCTGCCTCCCTTCCTCACTGTCAAATTTGAGTTCGACCTTTTTGCTTGTAAATAGATTAGCAGAAATTAATCCCAGGCTGTAATAAGGTCTTCTGTTCTGCTGTGGGGAAGGTTATTTATGCTTTTAAGGCTTGTTCCAGCCTAATAGGTGCGAAAGGAAGAACACTTGAACTCTCCACTGCTGACAAGGATGTTGGGTGTGAGAAATGGAAGTCATGGTGGGTTCATCTTGCTGCTGTTATTGAAGATGAATATCAGCACCACAAGAGATATATTTAAAGATAAGGGAAGTGGGTTTTCCGCTGGTTCTGATGGAGTTTCAGCTGTACACAGCTGGGAATGAGGAAAAATGGGGAATTGGGAGTTTCCTTCCCAGACAGTTGCTGGCAGCTGCTGGAAGCAGTGCCTGTTTGCAGCACTTTCTGAGTTTCCTGTTTTACTTTCCCAAAATATATAAAAGGAGCTTTCCAATCTCACCAAAGTGAGAGGCTGGTCTGTCCCTCTGCAGAAAGCAGCGCTGGGTGGGACTGGGAGCTTTGGGAACAGGAAAAATCCCAAAGGGCAGTGTGGCCACCCTGAACCTGCTGAGATCTGCTTTTCTGTGGAGCAGGAAAATGTCTTTGTGTGCTGGGAAAAGGGAATGTGAGCCTTTCCGAGAGAGCACAGAGCACTGAGTGTGGAGCAGCAGCCTCTTGCCTCTGGATTCTGCAATTCCGAAATGCACTGAGAGGCAAAATCTCGTCTCTGTCTCGTCTCTGATGGTCTCGTCTCTGCTAGAGCGGTTTACAAAAGTCGATAAAGCCAACTGCTGCCCCAGGGCAGGGGAAGCTGAGAGGAGCTGAACAATTCATGATAGAAGTGAAAAAGCCGCAGCCTGGCTCGGTTTGGTCACTGCGACTTCCACCAGCACTTTGTGTTTCCTTCACGAGAGTTCTTTTCAAAAGGATAGTCGTCCTGAGCTGTCTCCTGGAAGAAGGGAAAGGTTTCTCAGTGAAAGCCAATCACCACCACATTTAACCCTTCTGTTGGGATCTGCCTGGGGGAAGCTGCGAATTGCCTTTGGGAAAGGGAAATCTCTGTTGAGTCGGATTGTTTGGTGTGTTTTAAATGAGTGTCACACTGTGCCCCTCAGCTCTGCTTTGGGACTGAGCCTCTGGGCTTTGCTGGGATTAATAACATCTCTGAATGCCCAGGGAGAGGCAAAGAACAAGCCATGCTTGGTTTGGGATAAGGAAGGTGTTTTCTCCTTAACTGAGGTATTTAGATGTTGCTTAAATTATAAATGAGTAAACTGAAGGTTTACATAATTGATGTCACCAACTAGAATTTATAATTACTGAAGCAGCAATGAAAAGTAACTCATAAAAACTAGCTAATACTACATAATCGTTGAGATTATACTAGATAGGTTTTAATGTCCCTGGCAAGCCAAGGCATACCAGGATTCTGCAGCCTTTAAATGGATTGCTGATAACCTGTAGGCATCTCAGCCTCTGGGTAAGGGAGATGTGAAAAGGAATAAACCCTTGGGAGACAGAGCTGCCAGGACAGGCTGGCTGCCAGCATCCCCTGCGTTTGTCACACAAATGTTTGGGGTCCCACCTGTGCCCAGGTTTTTGGGGTCTTTAGCACCCTTGAGGCTATGCAAAATGAGTCCCAGTTAGACTTCCAAAGCCTGAGGGGAGGCTGAGGGCAGACCTGAGCCCAGCCTGTCCTGAGCCCAGAGCCCAGAGCCCAGAGCCCATCCTGTCCTGAGCCCAGAGCCCAGCCTGTCCTCTCCTCCTGCTCCCCTCACTCCACACCTCAGCTGGGCCCTATTTATACCCACACGATTTGATTCATTACGGAATTTCTTCCCTGGCAGGGCAGGCATCTATCATTAAATCAAAATCTGTCTGGAAGCAGAACAGACACTCCAACTTCAAAGCTTGCCACTGCTTTCCGTGGAGCTCTCCTCGCTGGTTGCCTGGGAGGCTTATTTGAAATTATGCAGGGAGACGGGCAGAGAGGAATGAGCTCCAGAGTCGTGGTAATTATGCCCTCGAGTGGGCGAGACTGGGAGATGCTCTGGGTGAGGAGGCGGCGGGGAGGAGAGGAAGCTCCAGCCCTGCACCTCCAGCACCCCCAGAGAGCCAAACCCCCAGAGATGCTCCAAACCCCCAAAGATGCTCCAAACCCCCAGAGATGCTCCAAACCCTCTGTGGACATTTCCCACCCTCCTGTCTCCAGAACACCCAACTCTGTATCAGTTTTCCATCTCATCCCTCGCTGCTTGGAGAAGGCTGGTGGGAACAGAGATAACAAAACTCTGACAGAGTGCCCCTTAGAGCCTTTTGCCAAAATACATCCTCACTTTGTGACTGCTTTGGAATCTCAGCCACACTGTGCTTTAAAAATGTTATTAACAGGCTATTTTGCCTTGAAACATTTTCACTTTTAAAGCCTTGAACCCCCAGATCTGTGCATTTCGGTTCATATAATCACCAGGCAAGGGAATGGGAGGTGATCAGGTGTCAGACAGTTTTCCAGTGTCTGGGAGAATTTGGTGGCTGTGTAAACACAGCTCAGAACCCCATGGGGTTTGGGTCAGGAGGGTTAATTTTGAAGAATTTCAACAAATTTTGAATTTTTTGAACAGGTTTTAAGTACTGCCTGTACTGGTGCCGCCCCATCACAGCCATCCAGTGCTGCTGGTTTTGGGAGGAAGGGCAGAGCTGTTGGACAGAGTTTGATGGAACCACAAATCCTCATTCACCCCTCGGTCTGAGCTCCTCAAGCTGGACTGCTCTGCCTCCATTCCTCACAGCACAGACCCATGAAATCTCTCTCCACAGCCGGGGATAAGGAATGCTTGGCGCCTTCAAATGATCCCTGCTGATTCATGAGTCAATTCCCAGCTAATACTAAAGTTATAAGATATTTATTCACTCCTGGCTACTCGGGTTGTCCCCGAATATCACCTTGGGGGATTGTGCTCTTGCTGAAGGTTTTGATAAAAAATTGAAATGCCCTTTTTGTTGTCCTGCAAGTCATTATGTTCGCTTGATAAAAATGATTTCATACCTGACTCCACCCATTAATCAAAAAGGTCAGTACAATAAATAGTTTTTATCTTTCCTGCCAGAAACCTTTCTTCCCCATGGTCTCGGGAGCTGAGTGCAAGAGAAGATATAGACAAAAGAATAGGATCTCAAAGATTGGTTGATCAATGGCAGACAGAGACATGAATTATTGTTGAGAACTTGGGGGAGGAATGGAGTGCTCTGCTGCCAGGGAGAGGCAATATTGCCTGAGGTTTCCACCTCCAGGCATTAGAGGGGAATGAAGTAGCTTCATTCATCTTAATAAATTTATGTCCAGTACCTGGTTCTGAATGAGATTGATCTTCCTTTTCTGGAGATCTATAGGTGTGAGAAAATATAGATATAAAATATGTATATATCCCCCGTCCCTTTGCTTTCATAAGCCTGACCCTCCTGACTTTCCCCAGCCTGTCTGATTGCAAAGTTGGGCTCAAGATGGAGTTTTTGCTCCTGGGTTTTGCATTGATTATTCTGCTCACTGCTGGCTCTGAGCTCCCCCATCTCAGGGCTGCAGGGTTTGGCAGGGATGACTTCCTGGGACATCTGACACCCCTGGTTTTCATCCTTTGCTTCATCAATGTTTGCTCACCTGCAGTGATCCCTCCATCCCCACTCCCCCGGAATTCCTGGAAGGCTTTGGCCGTTTGGATCTGCAGAATATCCAGTGCAGAATATCCCTGATGGGATGGCTGAGCTGCAGGAAGAACGAGCTCCTGCAAATGTCAGGAGAAGATCAAATCCCTCGAGTGGCATTTACCTTAGTGATTATCCCTCCATCCTGGCACGGGGTGAGTGTTTCCATCCCGGGATTGTGAGTGGCAAACAGGAGCTCGATTTGCACTGCAAATGAATTTTAAAATGTCCTCCCATCCTGGCAGAGCTCCCCAGGATCAGCTGTGCTCTCCCTTCTGCAAACACCAGCAGCACCTGCAGCATCTCCCCTGGGCTCAAATGCCTCCAAAGATCACTCCCTGCACCCCAAATTTTGGGCAATCTCAGCACAAACAAGGCTGCTCACATTATCTGAGGCAAATCTCCACACGCATGGCTCGGCTGTGTTTCCCTCCATCCCTCCCAGGGCACAAATCCCCTGCGGTGCTCCAACACGTGGTAACTTACTCCAAGTAGCAAACAGGATCCACACAGGTGTGCTCATGGCTGAGGCTCTGCTGTGGTTGTGCCACAACCGTCTGAGAGCAGCTTTGTGCTGGGAATGTGACAATCCCAGCTTGTAGGGAGCTGCTCAGGAGCAGATGGGTGTTTTGCCATGTGATGCAGTCTAGAAAACAGATTTGATTTAGGGCACCATGCCTGTCTGACTTTTAAACTTGTATTAACAGGATTTCAGAGAGGCAGACTCCACAGAAAACGCTCAGCTAACAGCGCCGGGCAGGAGGTGACGGAGCTCTGGAAATTATCAATTAATTCTCCTTTCATTCCACAGGGGCAGATGGGGATGAATATTTATTTACTTTGACAGCTTTTATTAGAGGGGGAAAAGGTCTTCATTATGTGTTTTGATTTCACAGCACAACCAAGGAAATTAGTACAATGTATAAAACAGTAATTAAGGCTGTTAAATGTCTGAACTCACACTGACACAGGAGATCTTCCCCCTGTGCAAAGCTGCTGCTTTTCCTTGCGGTGCTCCTGGCATTCAGAGGCTGAGATTATTATGTAATGTCAGTTCATGTCTCTTCACAATGAATTTAGCAGGTTTAACCACTTCTGAACTGCCTCCAGGTCCCCTGGCCTTGCCAGCCTCGGGAAAGCTCCATGCTCTGCGCTAATTACCTGAGCTGTGTGAGCTCTGTCTGGCCATGCCAGAATAATGGCCAATTTACAGCTGTTTGATGTGGGGAGGTCAGTGGGTTCTTGCACCCAGGGCTGACCCAGCTGCATTGAGATAAATGGAGGGATTGCCCCTGCCTTTGCCTGAAATGGTCATTTATTGGGTGTTTTGGGGACCCCTGTGGTTCCTGGGCTCATTTAACAGACCTGATGTGAGAAATTCCTGGGTAATTACACAGGCACTGCTAAAAGGGCTTCAGACCCTGCTGGATAGATGGTAAATATATTAAGACTCACCATCTATATTAATTATCTAATATTATATATATATATATGCATTTATTAATTAGATAACTTCCTATTAGCAAAAATGGTGTCTTAGCAATAATGTTGGCATCTGGGATTGGATTAAATAGGGAATTACCATGACAAAAAAGAGAGAGTTGAGATCAGGTCCTTTATTCTTTTGGACAGTGTCACTTTGGGAAATGCACCAGATGTGATTTTTAATGTTGCAGTGAAGTGGGAGAGAAGAGG
>VZRM01002778.1:198252-227463 GCA_013397955.1 Grantiella picta | reverse complement strand
GATGAGTGGATTGCCCTCGATTTGGCAAATCACAGGACACCAGCATGACCTGCTTTACAGCTGAGAACCTTCGGCCTGCAAAGTTCCTGTTTAAAGACTTTATCTCGCTGACCAGATGGTGCAATTTGTCTGCCACGGCCGTTTGGGAATATCTGCTGAATTTTGCATAAGGACAAGTGTTTTAATCATCCAGTGTCTTGCTGTGCTAATCTTATTTGTCTGCAGTGACCAGATCTCCTCTTCATCCCTGGCAATCCTGGAGCTGTTCTGTGGGGCATTTTGCACAACCCTTCCATCCCTGTGTTTTATTGTCTTGGGAATTTCTTCGGGTTGAACTCCTCCTGTTGAGGTGCAACGAAACATCGTAGAAAATAAAGCAGATGTGCAGGAGCCTGGGGTTTTTAAAACCTCTCTCCTGAGTTAATCCTTTCATCAGAATAAATTCTCTCCGAGATGGAAGCAGTGGAGAAGATTAGGGCAGAGAAGGAGCTGGGAAGCTCCTGGATGCAGAGATGGGAGCTGGAGCATGACCTGGCCAGGGAGGATGCACAACAGGGAACTCAAATATTTGGAGAAATATAGAAAAGCAGCACAGTGAGAGATGAAAGTCGATGACCTTGTACCCATCACCTGAAGGTTAAAACCCTTCCTGAGGTCTCTGGTGCTGTCCCAGCTGTGGGATGCTGCAGCTGTGTGGGTGGGGATGCAGGGATGGAGGGGCTGGAGCTGTGAGCATCCCCTGCCAGCTGTGCTGGGCTGACACAGTGACACTCAGCCCTCAGTCCCTCCGTGTCCCAGAGAGAAAGGGAAAAGCAGTTCTGCCCCTCAGCACCTGTGCTGTGACCCATCAGCTCCAGAATGTACATCCCAGTTTTATTTGGGAGATTCAGGATCAGGTTTGATTGATCAGTTTAATTGCTGGGATTGCCTGCAGCAATTCCTCTGCATTGATACAGCACAGGGAAGTGCCTTTAGAGCAAACCTGTTTGCCCTCCATTCCAGTGGTAGGGTTTATTATTTATTTATTATTTAATACTTATCGTTCATTATTTAATATTTAATATTTTGGCTGTATTTGTGATCATGCAAGGCAGGGAATCCTCCAGCTCCTGCTGCCACATCCCAGGGCAGCTCTGTGCATGGCACAGGGCTTGTGAAGGACCTGTGAGGGACACAAAACATGTCCTGTGCTCCTGCACAGGGGTGCTGGGGTGGCAAATCAGCTCTCCGTGCCACAGCCATGGAATTCCACGGCTCAGGCTGTGTTCAATGTGCTGTTAGCACTGGATACAGTGATGGATTATGTGCAACAGCTCTGGTGCACAAGTGAACAAGCAGGTAGTTAATTACTGCAATGACAACATGCTATGGAAAGGAATTGCACTCGTGCTCATTCATTATGATGATGGATTTCCCACAGTTTGTCACTGGTCATCTGCACCACTTGCATGACAAATGGCCAGAGTGCCATGCAGAAGGAAATCCCTTCCCTTCCCTTCNCCCCAGTCCAAGGAGGAGATGGTGTTGTTAATGTGACAGTGGCTGATTGCTCTGCTGCCCAAGTTCAATATTTATATTCATTTGTGTGTATTACTCACATCAGAGTGCTCTGTGACACACTGCAAGGCTGGCTTTTAGAGATAAATTTATTCTGGGCTATCTCTGACCAGTTAAATACATAAACCACTGGTCTTAAATCTGGGGAGGGCCCGGGGAGGGAGAGGTTTTGGCAAAATGCGGAATGACAGGGACTGGGGAGTGGGAGGAGATGCTTGGTACGAGATCCCTGACTCCTGCTGGGTGATAAATTCTCCAGCACTAAATAGCTGGCACATTATGGTCCACGGGGTTGATGGGTGCAAATTATCAGCGAGACTGTTTGGAGACACAGAGTTATTAGGGAGGGAAGGTGGCTCAGGGCCAGGAGCAGAGTGGGAACCTCTGGGTACCTCGTGGGAGTGGCAGCAGCATGGTGGGAATGCCCGTTGGCATCAACAGCAGCCAAAGCAGCACCAAAGCCATATTGAAAGGGAAGAAATTGAGCTTTTCCCAATGAGGACCCTGATCACAGGCAGAATATCAGAATATCAGAATATTAGAAAGAGCCTGTAATCAATAGCTCAGCTCCCTGCTGCGTCGAGGTCCTGGTGCTCAAAAAAAAAAAAAAAAAAGGGTTGCAGTGATGTGATGTGAAAACCTAAAGACATTAATATTTTAGCGAGGATATCGAGCTCTGTGGTTCGACCAGTGGGCGAAAAACCAAGGTGAGACCTCCTGAAATGCTTGGCTGCCCTTCTGCCCTCCTCCTGCAGCCAGGATTCCTGAGCTGGACACCTCCCAGGAGCTGCTGCTGGGCCAGGGCACTGGCTGGGCTGGTGGTTCCCTTCTCTCCAGTGACCTCCAGAGCCTGCAGCCTTGCCCAGCTCAGCCTCACCCAGCAGCCCATTTGCAGTCATTTATTTCTGGCAGAAATTCTGAACCCAAACGATTAGCTCAAAAACGCCTCTAATGTGAATATTCAGCAGTGGAAAAATTTTCCCTGCTCTCCTCCCAGCTGGGAGTCACAGGATTTTGTCCCTCCTGCACACAACCCCAGGTCTGGCCTCATTTCTGAAGGTCAGCACCCCCAGCCCCGAGCAGGTTATTATCCCTGGCATGTTTTATTCATGCAAATGCTGCCCAGTGGAAATTATTTTTTTCATGTTAATGAGGAGTAATTCGAGAAATTGGAAAAATCCTGACCTTTGGAGGTGGAAAAAAGTCTTGAGAAAGAGAAGAAAATGTGTCCCAAATGAGAAATTCACCGCTGCATGGTTGTTCAGCCATGGGGACCACTTTTCCAGAGCCCAGGGATGCAGGATGAGGAGCTCCAGCCTTTCCCAGCAAGGAGGATGCTCTGTGTTGCTCCTGCCCAGGGATGAGAACGTTCCAGGCACATTCTGGGTGGGAAAAGTGACTGAGGCCACTCTTTCCTGACTCCTGGAAATGTTGTGCCACAGGCACTGCAAATGCACTCTGGGATTAATGATTCCTCCTCTATCTGCATTTATTCCCAGGGGTGATGCTGCCCTAGCTCTGCCCTCAGTGCTCATCCCGTGCAGGACGCTCTGGGGCTGCTCAGGGCCACCAGTGAAGGGTTAATTACTGCTCAGACTAATTACCACGGGAGAATTCTGTTAAGATCAGCTGGGGCTTTGGCACAGGCACATTGCTTACAGCTCTCATAAAAGGAAGGCTGTGTGCCGCATTAATTCCCCAATGACACATTAATTCCCTTCCTTTATCATAATTACAGCCCTGTGCACTGGCATTGTACAACTCATTTGGTCTGCAGTTCCACACCATGGAGAAAGTGCTCTGTGACCTGCAGGCCCCATTGCCTTCAAGTATCTCACAACTATTTGAGAAGTATGAACACAGAACCGAATTTATTGCTTTATGTTTTTTTCCCCCCAGTTGAAATAGGAAAGGTGAATGGCAAATTAAGAGAGTATCTTCATCCACCACCTTATTTTGGTACCTAGACAGAAATTGAAGATTATGGAGTTTCTTGGTCAGAAAAATAACTGTAGGTGCCCAGCTTGAAACTTGAAAATATAATTATATCCATGTATTTGTGAAGGTGTCAAGCCCAGGCTGTTGGATAAATGCTGATTTGTCCATCCCTGGGATCAGACACAAGTTCTGGATTTATATAAAAACCATAGCAAATATTTTCACAGAATTTGTTAGAAAAGTCTCTCTGGGGGTACTGAAGGTTTCCCAGCTGTCCTGGGAAAAGCAAAGCTATAGTTGATTGAGTCCTGAGGTGGGATGATGTCCCTTACTGGTGTGGTTTGATGGCAGTCCTGATTTAGCCAAGAGAAGTGACACCTCTGGGAAGAGCCAGGCTTTTTGCCAGTCTCTATATCCCAAAAAAATCCATCAAGCCCTAGCTTTGACCTCATAATCTCTGCCCAAAACTGTTCACTGTGACAATTTCCATCAGGTGTGGTGACCCCCAGCTGTAGGAGGGGACTGTGCAAGTGCAGGTACATTTTGCTGTCATTAGCCCACTGCAGACGGGTGAAGCAGACAATTTGAAATTCCCACCAACAAATGGCCCCAGAGCTTCCAGGAGCTGCCATGACTCACTCTGTGGTGACTTCAGAGAAATAACAAATGCAGCATCATTCGTTCCTTTTGCTATTTCAGATGATGTGGGGGAAAAACCCTCATCTCAAAGCTGCTGGAGTGAACTGATGAATTCATTAATGTGGGGCACTTTGGGATGTCCAAGGCCAGGCTGGACAGAGTTGGAGCAGCCTGGGACAGTGGAAGGTGTCCCTGCCATGGCTGGGGTGGCACTGGGTGAGATTTAAGGTCTTGTCCAACCCAAACCAGTCTGGGATTCCCTGATTCCAGAAGTGTTGCTGGTTCCAGATGAATACAGAGGACATGGTGTTTTCCAGATTTTTCCAAAATCTGACCTTTTAGGAATCATCCAAAGAAATGTTCTGCCTTTGATCTCTACTTGTTCATAGAAAGAGGGAATTTCTGCAGCTTTTAATGTGTTTTATTCCTCATGTCTATAAAGAAAAAAAGAAGGAAAAGGAAGCCTTTTGAACTCCTTGTTTGATGAGTGAGGTTCATTTAAAAACGACTAAGATTAAAACAGAGACAAGAACCTGCTGGCTGTGATTTTGAGCCTGCTGCAGACTGGAGGGGTTGAAAAGCTGTGTGGAGGTGGCACTTGGGGACATGGGGCAGTGCTGGGCATGGCTGGGTTTGATCTTAAAGATCTCCTCCACCCTGAACGATTTAATTCCATTATTTTATGATCCCTCAAAGGAAAAGTCCCGCTCTGCTCTCAGAGCTCCCATGCAAACAGCCTCCCTGCTCTTCCCTGCGAGGCACAGGGAGGGGCTGGGGATGATTTCCACGTGAGAAATCCACTTGCACGGCTGCTGAGGTGGTTTCTAAATTCTGACTTTGTTTTCCACAAGTTTGCTACTCCTCTGCTCTCGTTGTTTCCCTTTTCTTGGTAAATACAGATTGACATCTGCAAACCTCCTGCCTATGATAATTGTGCCTCCAATCAGCAGCTCCTTCTGCAGGAACTTTGGTGATTTTTAGAAGCTTCTTATTTTCCAGAAGTCTAATCTTATTCAACAAACAAAGCCAGACAAACGTTTTTTCAGTCTGGAAAGGCACAAATAAGCAACCTGTACTTGTTCAATTAGGCACTGTAAAAATGCTGAGCTTTAAATCATCGTCCCAGTAATTATTGTCATCACTGTCGTTATTAGATGACATAAGATTTTATGGCTCATAATTTGGAGGCTTTGATATATTTATTTGAACTGACTGCTCCTTTGGCTACAATAATTGCCTTAATTTCTCTCTTGGGTTTTTGCTTCTATAAAAAGATTGTTGACCTTGAAGCTTTTGCTTGATGTTGGATTCTTATTCAAATGGGAATAATGATAACCTAGAGAAACAGATGTAACTCACCTAGCAAATTTGGGAACCTTGGAGAGAGGAGCCAGGTTTTTTGTTGCCAGAGCCCCCCAGCCTCTCTCTTAATCTTTTTATTATTATTTTAAGAGTAGGAAGAAATGGTCTGCTTTTCCATGAGCAGATTTTGGCGTGTTGAAGTGCTCTGACTGCTGAAGGTTTGCCCTGGGGAATGGTGGAGCTGATGAACCTTTTGTGGAGCTGCTCTTGGGAAGAATCCATGGCCAAAACTCTGCCCCAGCCCAGCTGTTTGCCCAGGAAATGCTGTGGAAATAGGGGATGCTATTCAGCTGTGGTGAGAACAAAGGACGAGTTAGGAAATAAATTAAAGGGAAAAAAAAGAGGTGGATAACAGCAACTAACAGTGCCAGGCAGGGTAACAGGCTCTGGAGAGCTCCGAAATGTCATGGTTTCATGCCGTGTGCAAATAAGGATGAAATTGAAAATCAGCTCTTTTAGGAGAGGTAACTCTTAATTTGCATGAAATAATAATCAAATCATTATCAGGCCACCTTAAACAGCCACACTGAAGGTCACCCAACTGCACAGAGTGACACCACACAACAAGGGATGGCTGGCACCAGTTTGGAAGGAGAAGGATAATTACCCGTGGGATTTGTTAATTTTTGTGTCGATTAATCAGCTGCGTGTTTCCAGCCAATAACGTGAGAAATCCACTTGCACGGCTGCTGAGGTGGTTTCTAAATTCTGACTTTGTTTTCCACAAGTTTGCTACTCCTCTGCTCTCGTTGTTTCCCTTTTCTTGGTAAATACAGATTGACATCTGCAAACTTTCTGCCTATGAAAATTAGTCTGCAAACACCCACAATTGTTGGACTTTCAGGAGGTTTTGTAGGGCTGAACAATGGCTTAGCCTGAAACTGTGGGAAACTGAGGCAAAGCCTGAGTGGGACACGAAGGTTTCAATAGTTTTTAATCAGGTGAGTGAAGATTTGAGAATCCAATGACAAAGAGACTCCTTGCGGCTAGATGAGTCGCATGATGGCCAGATGAGTCAATGATCTTCCATCCATAATTTTAAAATACTCCTTTTTTTCGGCAAAGGCAAGAGGACACCTTCATCCCAGTGAGCTGAGTGATGTTGAGAATTGAGGAGAAGCTTCCCAGGGCTGTTCTGGGAGCTGGCAGTGATGAAATTCCCACAGAGCTCCTTCTTCCCTTGCCGTGGAAAGGTTGCAATCTTGGCAGCACACAGAAATAATCATGTCTGGTCAAGTGTGGCAACAAAGGAGTTGAACTCCAACAAAGGAGAAAACCAGCTGGTTTTGGATGATTTATAACCACGGCAGGAGAGGGTCAGACAGCTCTGGAATCAAAGCTGGAATAAGCACTAAACAAATGTCTGATTGTATTCACTGATTTAAACTCCATGTCCTTTATTAGGCTCAGACAGAAGTGTGGATATTATCCCAGTAATATGGTCTGAGCAGAGCATTTTCATTGTTATTCTTCCTATTCATGCCTGATATGATTTTCCTATTGGGTTAATGGCAAATCCTCTCAGGTAATGACAGGGGTGCAGGTTAATTATTCAGTAAGTGCTGCTAAAGACAGCAGTGTTTCCTCTCCTGCTACAAAAGGGCTTCGTTTTCCACCATGTCATTAACCATCCTCACTTAAGAGGCCTGAGGATGAATCATTGCCTCTGATTTAGGATCATCAAAAAGCACATAGCTGCTGCCTTTATTTAATTGACTTGTGGTTTAATGTTAATGAAATTCATGAATCCCTGCTCTTAGCTGTTAAAACGGAGGGGCAGTGGAGAGCTTGGGAGGACCTTTGGAGTGAAGAAGCTGGGAATTTGGAAGGGAAAAAAAGATTTGCTTGAGGGGCTCTTCTCTGCCTTCCTTTGCCTTTCCTCCCCCTTATATCTGCGCAAAATTCGGAGGTTGCTGGAGTGAAATGGAGATTCTCTCCTTCCAGAGCCAGCCAGTCATTCGTAGCACTGTTTAATTAATAGTAATGATGATAATAGTGATAATAATAGTAATGATGATAATGATAATAATAAAATTTTCCCTCAACCTGCCTGTCTCCCCCAGTTCAGCTGGCATTTCCCACAGCCAGACTGGGGCCCTGGGGGTCATGAAATTGCTCTGGGTTGGTGTTTGAGGCAGAAAGGATCTCCAGCTGAGATCCTCAGTCAAACACCAGGATTTCAGCAGCTCTGCAAGGGCAGGGCAGGGAGAGGAGCAGCAAAATCACAAAAAATGCACAAAGCACCAGCAAACAAGGGGAAAAGAGGAGGAAAACCTCGAAAGAGGAAGGTGGGTTTTTTTGAGGGATTTAACTCCAAGAAAAAGGCTTTTTTTGCTGCTTTCCCCTCGGCTCCGTGGCGAGGGCAGAGGATGGTGGGATGATGATCATTCCATGGGATAATGATCCCTGTTTCCTCCTCTGCTCCACAGCAACTTATGATCCAAGTGTAGCATTTCTTCAACATCTCCACCCCTCTTCTATTTTGGGGGCTCTGAAAGCTTGGGTGATACATCAATGACCAAATGTGATTGCTTTCTCTAAAATACGGCTTTGCAAAAGGAAATCTGACTCGGCTGCATGTCGTGAAGGATTTAATTTATGTGGAAGCAATGGGTCTGAAAAAGGAGGAGGAGGAGGAGAAGAAGTTGTGATAAGGAGGCTGAATTCATCTTCAGTTATGAATAACAGATGATTCACTTGGGAATGCTTTTTGCTGGATTTAAATGAAATCTCATCAAAAACCACGATAATTGGGTATATTTATAAACCTGCAAAGCCCACTCAGGGGGGTTTTAGTGATGTTATCAACACTACAGGTTAACCATGGCAGCAGTCAGAATTTATTGCTGCAAGGAGTTGTACCTGGCTGGGATGGCAATTCCTCACAGCAATCCCTGAAAACTGAGCGTTTAACAGAATTTCTCATGCTGTATTTCTAAATTGTCTCCCAGAAATTAGGAAGGGCTTTGGCTCAGCAGGAAAACTTAATGAAATTGGCCAACAAATTCAAATCTTGGTCATATTTGCCTTTCTGGTCAGGGAAAAACATTGACCTGGAAATCTGGAATTCCCAGAGAAGCTGCAAACCTCTCCTCCTTGTTGAGTTCATTTGGCCTCCATAGTTCTGTTTGTCTCATCTACATGCAGACAGTCACCTCCTCGTTGGTTTAACATTCTCTACTGATGAAAATACTTTGATAGGTTTCTTTTTTTTCCCCCTTCCCCTCACAAATTATCAGGTCATTTAAAAAAATGAGCTCATTTTAATCTAATTCTGCATGTGCAAGTGTCTGGAGAGTTATTTTCAGCTCCAGTAGTTGCAGCTCGCAATTATTCTGCTTGCTTTAAGAAAAGAAAAGGAACAGCTCTATATTTTATGCAAATTACTGGCGATCTTGCAGAGCAACTTGTGTTTAGGGTAAGTAACAGGAAAAAAATAAGAGGCCCAATGGATGGGAATATGGATTTGAAAGAGCACAGGGAAATAGGAAAATATGTAAAGATCGCTAAAATATTAACATTTGACCACTTAGGCAGGAATATTTCAATAGAAAGCCATGTAATTCTTGTTGAAGTGAAATGAACAGTTCCTAACTAAGCGTGGCTTCTGACAGTGAAAAAACAACTCTTTTCATTTCATTGCCTTGATTGCTGTGGCTCTCGTGTGCATTCAGACATTCCTGCATCTCCCACGGAGGTCGTGGGGTTCAGGTGGGATGGCAAGGAGTGCTTCAAGTGCCTTCACCCATTCCCAGCAGGGCTGTGGAGCCTATTTTCCTGTATTTCCATCCCTGTTTGGAGCCCTTTTTGAGTGCAAGCTGCCAGTTTGTGTGCCTTGTCCGGGTGCTGCCAGCGCAGGCACGGCTGGAGGTCACGCCCAGTTTCACTGTGCTTTACATTTGCTGCTTATTTTCTGCATTCCAGGGAACTTGCACTGATTTGGGCATAATTCAGCAGCATTGTGTTGGTTTATTTACTGGGGAAAAGCTGGGGACTGGATTATGTCCTCAAGGCTGCCTTAGATGTCACAATTGCTGCTGTTTAATGGCGTAAACCAACTCTTCTGTCCCTCGTAGAAAAAATGTCTTTCAATGATTTTTTTTCCCCTCAGAGCTTTACTCTGATCCATGGTTGATCTCAGCCTTGGCCCTGGCACAGATTCCCAGATTCCCTGGATCCCTGGCAGTGTCCAAGGCCAGGCTGGACAGGGCTTGGAGCAGCCTGGGACAGTGTGAGGTGTCCCTGCCATGGCTGGGGTGGAACAGGATGAACTTTAAGGTCCTTCCAACCCAAATCACTCCAGGATTCCATGATTCCATAATAGAAATTCCTCCCCCATCAAGCAGCAGTGAATCTCCTGCCAAGGTCCAGCTGTCACCTCCAGAGGCTGAGGAGTGACCCTCCAACCCATCCCCATGGATTCCTGTTCCACAGAAACCTCTGGAGCTTCCACCCAGGCTGCTGTAAGATTCTCCTGCAAAACCAGCTCCTCCTTGCCCAGCTCTCCTCCCCCAGCAGGGAACAGGGAGAGGATGTGACTAGGAGGAATTACGAGGCTTGGAAAGGAGGAGAATGAGCCTGAAAAGACTTGGGAGGTTTGAGGGCCACAGGAGGGGCTGAGCACTGCAGTCAGAGGCAGTAAATACTTCTGGTTGCTCTGATGAGGTGGAAGATTTACTGGAGAGGATTTTTCCAAATGCTGTCTGTGGTGTAAAGCAGAGATTTTTGATAGCGAAGAAATACTTTGGGAAATTTAACAGCCTCTGTCAGCAATCTGTGTGTTTACCAGGGGGAGAGAGTTAATCCAGGGAGGGTGAGACTGGAATGTGGGATGGGAAGCCCCAGAAGGATGCAGAGCAGCTCTGGGAGGCAGAGGAGGCAGGGAAAGGCTTTTCTGTAGCTTTGCAGGGGTTTTGTGGATTTGCTGAGCCTGAAGAAAGCCTGTTCCCCGTGCATCCTGCAGTGCCTGGTTGGAATGTGAGTGTCTGAGCTTCATTCCTGTTCTTGGATTCTGCTGTAAATCGGGAATTCTGCTGTAAAACTCCCCAAAAGCTTTCCTGCACAGAGCGCTGTGCTCTGCAAACAGCCTGATTGTCATCTCAGCCTGAAAATTATCCCCCCAGCTCAGCAAGAATTAAAATTTTATTTCTCCTGCACCTAATCCCTGTTTTTCCTGCAGCCAATCCCCCCGAGTTTGGAGCAGGAGGTTGGACATCCCAAAAGCGTGAGGACACCCCAGTGTGATCCTGCAGGCACCACTCACTGGAGATCTCTGAACACACTCTGGGTAGGTCGCAGTGCAAATGAGCTGATGGTTTCTTAATTAGATTGGAGCACTCCGTTGTTAATTAATTGACTGGAATGTTTCAGGATGTTTTCCCCCCACATCCCTCTCCCTGAGGAGCAGTCAGCAGCAGTGCCACGCAGCACAAATTAATCTTTACAACTGCCACATGTCATTTCCCCATCAGAGGGACAGAAGCCACCATGGGATATTTGTTCCCTACAAAATACAAAGTGAAGAAACATCTTCCTTAAAAAATGCTTAATAAAGTTTGAATAACAATGTCAAAACACCCTCTTGAAAAATTTCTGATTTGCTTGCCTCATGGTTGAAATGTAATGCTCTAGTATTTAGTTTTCCTGCTGAATAACTGTTTTTGGGGAGGTCATTCAAGATCCCAAAGGTCTGATTGGATTCCTGGAGGTGTGGAAGTTTTCCCCCATGGCAGGAGGTTGGAATGAGATGTCTCTAAGGTCTTCCAACCCAAACCATTCTGTGATCTAGGAGGGCTTTCTCACCTCTCACGGGTCACTGGTGAAATGAAATGGAGTCTAAAATCAGGAACACCTCATATGATAAAGTACAATGTTAAGGTGTTCCCTGTAAATAATTTCCCAGAGTTTCTGAGAGGATTTCTGGAAAGCCACACTCATTGCCCTCATTACTCCAACTGCAGCTGAAAATCAGGGCTGTGCACTCCAGTGCAGGAATGGGAAGTGGAATATTTAAATGCCCTTTCTACTGTTTAAATTCCTGCTAAATTCCCTGCTCGAAATGGGAAAGCATTAAAAACGTGGTCATTGAAACTCCTGCTCTATTGGTGTGATTTTTGTGTGTTCTTTTAGGCAAAACAAAAGAGTTTTCAGGCAAACAGCTCAGCCACTCCTAAAACTGCTCCTCCTGAGCTCTCCTTCCTTCCCAGAAATCCTCGTGATGAGGAGAAATCCCCTTTATCTTTTGGGGAGCTGCAGGATGCTACTGTACTCATATTAGAGGGTGATGAGGGTGAGGATGAGGAGGAGAAAGAATCCTTGAAGGATCCCAGTCAGCTGTGGGTGCTTTGAACTGCTCTGTGGCACAGCTGGAGGATTTGCACTGGAGCTTAAAAATCAAAAGTTAAAGGCGCTAAAGCTTCAGGAGGCCATTCTGAGAGACTTCAGGGGTGAGAATTTCGGAGCCTTTGGGGTAAGGGTTGGTCTGGAATCCCAAATGCAGGGGAAAGAGGAAATTTCATGGAGTTCAGCACTGTGACAGGTGAAAGGTTTTAGGTCTGAGTTTCGAGTTTTGGTGACCTGCAATTTCTTGTGAACTCCTAGTTTAATTTATAAAAACTCCCAAACCAATATTTTACAGCAGCAGGAAGAGTCAGAGAAAAGAAAAGCCCAGGTTTGGTTCAGGATGACAGTGGACAAGGAATAAGCAATTTGTGGAATTCTAAATGGAGGAGTCTTGAGGAAGGGAGAGAAAACGCCAGAGAGGAAGAGGCTTTAGGCAAAGCAGATAATTGAACGACGATGGAGATGGGATTTGTGTGTTTGTGTATCCAGGCAACTGTTTGCTTTAGCAGTAATGGCTGCTATAAATCACAGAGTGGAGGTGTTCACCCCACAGCAGCCTGGCACAGAGCTGCTGCTGCTGCTTGCCAGCTGGTGGAGCAGATCCTGGAGGAGCAGGAGCTCCCTGTCATTGTCACTCACCTGGGGACAGGGGGACAGCTCTTGTGGGACACGTTTAGCGCACCTTGGAGCAGCTGCACTGCCCTGACACAACCACCAGAAAGCTGAAGGAACCCTAGGACATCATCAAACAAATTCTGTCTCCTCACCTGTGACCTCCTGAGCACCCAGCAGGATTTGGGAGAGGTGACTGCTGGTTTCTCTCTCCCAGTGCCTTGGTTTGATCTCCAGTTTCTCTGGAATGGGTCAGAGATCCAGAGCCTCCTCCACAGGCATGGGAGCAGGAGGGGGTGAGCGAGGCCTGAAGGTAAAGATTTTGGAAGAAAAGTGTAGCCACACTCCCAAAGTTGTGTATTTTCTATTCTTCCAGGCCTTAATTTTCACACCTGCATTGCTCCTCGGGTTCCTGGGTTGCTGCGTGGGAACCTAGCCAAGGGACAAGAGGTCATGGATGCACTGGAAGTTCCTCCTGGACATGAAGCAGAACTTCCTTGTGAGGAATTTCCCTCACTGGGAATATTGCAGAAGCACTGGACACAATGCTGTGCCCCAGGATGACCAGCTGACCTCCTGTTGTCACTTCCAACCTTCCCCACTGTGGGATTCTGTGATCTGTGATTTTTCCCAGGGCTATCAGAATTTAAGGATTTCAGTTCCCCATTTGGCACAGTGCTCTGCCTTAATTTAAAGCACAGCAGCAGGCTCTGTGGCCACTCAGAAAAATATATAATGCTCTTTTTTCCCCTTTTGTGTGTGAAAAATGAGTTACCCATTGAAAGAAGAGCCTGTTCCACACCACTACATGTGTTTCATGCATATTCACAAAGAAGCAGTTTTGAAAAATACACTGCTGTGCTCTTGCTGCTGGAGATAGAGGAGAATATTACAAATTCAATTTTTTCCCTACTGCTTCACTCCTGCTGCTGTGCAAACACTGAGTGTTTGTTGTGCTGTTGGGATTAACTGGTGTTTGTTTAAGGTGGGAGAGGTGTTTTGAGGAAACAGATGGATTTGGACTGTTTGTTTCCCCCAGGAACTGGAGGGATGTAAGCTCATTTAGAATTGTTCTCTGTAATTTTTGCTGTTGGCTCTAAGGAAATGCTGAGAGTCTGTATTTACCTCTGTCCTCTCCACCTCCCCTGTCTCAGCTACAACTGCTGCCTGCTGCACTCTGCTTGTGGGGCACGAGAAAATGATAAATGCTCTGGAAACATCCTCAGACCTCAGACACTTTGGGGGGATTTTTGATCTTTTCTTCTGGGCTTTGGAGGGGAGAATAATATTGCCTTAGGATTCAGTATGGCTGGGCAGATAATGGAGTAAAGGAGTAAGAAGCACTCAGATAACGCCCTGATTGACGCCACAGGAAAAGCTCCATGGGGAAATTCCTGATTCACAGCATGGCCAGAATGAGAGGAAAGCTCTGGAGGAAGAACTGAGCTCTGGGGATGCAGCAGGGCTTGGCATCTCTGTGCTCTTCTGCCTTTGCTTTGCAGAGCTGATGGCCACAGGTACAGCCAGCAGCAGCATTGCCCAGGCTGCAGTCCAGGAGGAAAGAGCTCATTTGACATTTTAGTGCCCAAAATTCAGTGTTTGACCGCAGAGCTCAGAGCAAAACCTTCAGAGCACTGCTGCTGATGTGAGCTCAGTGCCCTTTGGAGTCCTTGGGTGCCTCTTGGAGTTTTCCAGAGATTAGGAACAAAGAGGCTCTTTGTTACTCAAAAGTATTGAAAATATCCATGGTTTAAGGAAAAAAATAATTTCCAATGGATTAGGAGGGCAAAGCCCCTATTTGCTATTGTTTTTCATTATCAGGACTAGTGGATGGTGATGTTGGCATTACCAACATGTGAAAAGTGATGTGAAAAGCCCTCAAATCTCAGCCCATCCTCTCCATTTCCAGTACAAACAATGAAGAAAGCAAAGAAATAACATTTCAGGCTCCAGCAGAGGACTCTCCAAGCATCTCCTCTGTTGTCCTTTAGTTCTGCTCTGCCACACAGGAGAGGGGCACAGAGAGGGTCTGAGGGATGCTGAACATCAGTTCTGGGGGAAAAAACTGAGAAATCATTAACAACAGAGCCGGGGAAAGTGTCCAGAACTGCATAACTTTTTCTATCTTACAGATGCAAAAAAAAAAAAAGAGCTTCTTGGCTTCTTGGAGGTTGCTGGGGTTTGGATTGTCCCTGGGGATGTGTTTGATGTATGATCTGACTGGGAGCAGGCAGGTAGAGAGGAACGCTGGAGATTTCGAGGGCAGTGGAGCATAGCTCAGTAATTCATGAGAGATTTAACCCTGATGGGAGCTGGGAGGTTGCAGCAGGGAGATGTGATGTGATGGGATCGCTGTGGGTGTTGGATGCTTTATTTTTGGAGCTGAGCTGCTCAGCCATCCTCGCCCTGGGCTGGGAGGGCTCTGTGCTCTGCAGGACCAAACCTCCCCTGGGACACAGACAGCATTCCCTGCTGTGCCAGGGGCTTGGGGAGCTCCTGCTGATGGCCAGAGGAGGCAGAAATGCTGAGTGAATTGATGTGTGGTGCCTTGGCACCCCAGGATCAAATATCAGCCCTGGTATTCAATGGTCCTTCTATTTTCCCTGCTTGTCCTGACAGCTGTGCATGGGAAGATTTGCTGCCATGTTATTGATGGAAGAATTGTTCATCAAAATCAGCCAAGATTTTGACAGAGCAGAGTTTGTCACCTGCTCTGGGAGGAGTGTGGCCACCAAGGCTCGAGGGCTGTCAGCTCAGCTCAGCATCACCCTGAGGCTTAACATTTGCAAGGAACTTCCTGACTCCTGGGATAATCTGGGATAATTTCTATGTGTTTTCACCCAGAAGTGATCAGGAGGGAAGGCTTTGCCCGAGGAGCTGATCTGGGGGTTTCCTCTCAGCTCTGAGCTCAACAATTCACAATTCGGTTGCAGGAAGCTCAGATTGGATCATCACATCTGTTGAAACCCCGAGCTCTTCGAGGCACAGAAATATTTCTGTTCCATCTCCATCCTGATAGAGCAGGGAACGAGTCTTGGCTGAGATTTCAGGGGCTGTTGAGATGTGACTGAAAACCAGGTTAAAGGGAAATATTGCCACAGGATTTATAGGCCAAGAAATGGAAGGGTTTAGAATTGCTGGGGATTTGTTTTTATGAGAGCTTGCTGAGAAAATGGCACAAAAGAGTGCAAAATCCTTCTTTTATTATGAAGAAAAGGAAAATGTATTTAAAGCACAATAAGCAGAGCATATTCAGATGATTTTGAATTTCGGATATAATCGTTTCACTGGAGTGCCAGCCACCTGCATTTTGGGATTGTGTGTAAGGATATTAGAGCTGGTGAGGAAATCAGAACATTTCTATTTCTCTGATCAAACAAGAATTTCTTTTCAGAAGCAGGAGGTGGAAGGGGTTTGTCCCTGTTTGGCTCAAGGATAGTGCATTAAACAGATATAATTGTGTTCCTCTCATTTAGACATGACAGCAATGCTGCTCTCACACTGCTAAAAAAACTTTTTTATTTAAAGAAATAAAACTCTTTTTCTTCAAGATTTTTTTTTTTTTTTGCTTGGAGAAAACAATAATTCTAAATCTATCCTGATATTCAGCCAAGTTTCTCTTCTTTCTCTCCCATTCCAGCAGAGCAGGCGACTACAAAGCTCACAGAGAGGCTCTTCTTTGATCACAAATACGAAGATGCTGCACGACAGTAATTAAATTTTTCCTCTCAACAAATTTAATTTGTTAACCAAAGAGGAGGAAAGGCTTTATTGCAAATGGGATGAGGCAGCTTTTTGCACCTGACTTTACTTGTACTTGACTAACTACTTCATTAGAAGCAGGCAAGCCTGGTGACAGATCATTAATTTCCAGGGCTGGAATGTGGGAAGCCAAGAATTAGGAGAGCTCTGCTCTGCCAAACTCAGCCTAACTGCATTAATGCTTATTAAAACTAAGCCTTAAGTCTGTTCTCATGCTGCCTCTGTCGTGTTATGGATTAATTCCTCGAATGTATTGAGACAGCAAATGCGAAGAGAAGAGCTCACTTTGTGTGATATCAAAAATATCAGCCTTTGCTTGTTGGTTTTATTGCAGATCTGCTGTTGCAAGCTGGGAAATTGGTGCTGCACAACCTTCCCTGCAGCTACCTGTTGCTAAAACCCTTTTTGTTTCACTTTGTTACTGTTTTTCCTCTGCCTTTATTGCATCTGCAAGAATCCACTCCAGCTGCCAGCAAAACCCTCGGTGTTTGGCGTTGGAAGGTCGTTTTCACAGCAGAGAGCACTCTGCCCAAACATGCTCTAAAATCAGGAGAGATGCATTGTTTTCTGAAATACACGGACATGAAATTTGATGGCAGCACTTCCAGCTTCGTTAAGCTCTTTCTAGGCTCTGGTAAAAGTGGCATTCATGGGAAATGCTGGTTGGAGGAGAAGTTTTGTTGTTGTTTTGGTGGGAGCAGCGATGGACCAGGGTAACAGGGGGCACAGCAAGCAGAAAATGACATTATTTCAGGCGCAGGCAATGGGTGAGGCACAAGAAAAAAGGAGCATCCTGCAGTATTTTTACACCTCACAAGCCTTGCCACATCCTCACCCATTCCAAACCTAAAAAGCTTTGCAGTTTTTTGATGTTCACTGACTTAGGCAAAGTTACAAAGGCCAGGAGAGGAAGATGTGAATCACTGGGGATTCAGAGGGTTTCCATTATTCCCAAAGTCGTGCAAACCATCAGCTCCTGGAGAATCTGACAGCTTTCCAGGTTTCTCACCAGTGGGAGGGTGGTTTAAGTGCTTTACAAGATTGATCTCAAAACTGTTACAAGATTATGGATGAGAGAAGCAAACCTGGTGCCCCCAAAGGCTGGTGGTGATAAACATCATTATGTTTAGTGTTCTGCAGCTTCACAAAAGGATTTGTGGATTCCCACAGTGGTAACATTGATTTTATACCCTTCTGAGCACACAAAGTAGCGATTAGTCAATGATGTACGTTGCATTTTTGACAGGCATAAAATTACAGTGCCAATTATTTTGCACAAGTTGATGAACAACAGCAGAGGTTTCTGAGCAGCCTCTAAGACAGTGAAATCTGTCACTTCAATGTTTGAAAGGTGTGACTGTAATTTCCAATAAAATTGAATACAAATCTGTATTTCCTGCTGTATTGATGATCCCATGCAAGCTCCACATATTGTTTTTCAGATCAACTTTTGGTTTTACTGAAGCAGAATAAATGGCTGTGAATCAGTTATCACGCTCAGAAAAGAAAGGGCATGGAAGTATTCCAGTGGTTTGACGGGTCAGGCGAAATATTTCACAAATTAGCAGCACATTTAAGTCTAAGGAGAGATGATGAGTGAAATTTCCCTGTGTGATGTTATCAGCTGGAAGGGAATTACAGCAGCAGCACTTGGCAGAGGAAGTTGGCAGCAACTGCAGCCTGAAGTTCTTGTAGGAGCATAATAGAAAAAGCAGGTGCAGAAAGAGATTTTTCTGAATTAGCAATGAACCTGCTCGGTCTGGGAGATCTTAGCACATCTGGCTGTGAGATGCTTTGGAGCTGCAGCTGAGCGTGGTGAGGGCAAATGTCTGGGATTCCATTTGCCATGCTGGGGACAGAAATGAAGGAATTTGGGATGTGGGATGAAGCACTTTGGGAATTTGAGCAATTTGCAAGTGCAACCATCAGGGGCTCTGTGTGGCTTCTGTGTGAAGTCTGAGTACTTTCATTGTTTTTGTACATTAACTGCAGAGCTGTTTCTCACTGAACTTTGTTCTGACAATGCCTTTTGCCAGAACAAAACAAAATCTTGCCAGGGAACCACTCAACAGGGTTTTTTTTACCACTTAATCTATTTATTTGTTCAGTGAGTGTGTTTAACAACCCACAGCAATAGCTGTGATTTGTCCTTGCAGCACCAGAGGAGGAATAGAATAAATTCTGTTCCCTCCCAACACAGCCAAAAATGCAAAGTGTTTTGGGCACTTTGTTGCTCTTTACAGGCAACAGACTTAACCTGATCATTGATGTTCTTCAGCCTCATTGGTTGTATAATTTATTTAGAAAATTCTCCTTTGGGGAGCTTCTGCTTCATTGCTGAAAACCCTTTTTCGTTTCTTTGTTTGTTTGTTTAGGTGGCCAGAAATGTGTTAAATATTGTCCTCCTCATCCTCTAGGGAGTGCAGAGCCTGGCTTTGCAATCCTAGGGAAATATTAGGGTTGGGATGGAGAGAAACAGAACCAAGGAGAGGCAGGAGGTGTCTGACTCCAGCACATCCCAGTGAGGAATTCCCCAGGGCTGTGCAGTGAGAAATGCAGGAGAAAGTGATATTTTTGCTGATTTTCATCAGAACTCCCTGCTGTTACTGCATCAGTTGGAATTTTTTCCCTTTTGTTTGCTGGCTCCCAGCAGTTAAATGCAAACAGCCTGTTCTTATTTTCTAAACAAAACAATTTGAGGCTCTTCCCAGAAGTTAGAGATCATGAATAATGAAAGATTTTATTTTTAATTTCCAGAACAAAATAAGAGTATGAAACGGTTCGACAAAACACTTGAATCCAATTAGGAAACAACTCGGTGAGGAAGAAAACCTTGACACTTATTTTGAGTATTTGATTCCCTACAATATCAATTTAAATGTAAATTGTGCTTTGGAGAAGAATGCTTCCATCAAAGGCTAAAAGCATGTGGTTTATGCTCAGTGTTTTACAGCTGGATTATCTCAGACCTGGGTTTATAGTTATTGCCTGTGGGCAGAATTCCACCTTAGCACTTAGAGCACAGGCAGTAATACACTGGTGCATCTATTCTTCTGCAGATTGGCGATAGAATTGTGTGATTAAATAAGAAATTTTATTATTTCTGTTCCCGTGCTAGATTGCAATCAGTATATTTTGGTTTGATTTCGGCTATAAAATTTGTAGCCTGAGAATAAGTGGGATAAGAAGTTGCAGGTTGAATTGCTCCTGGCAGAACTGAAGGGCTGAGATCTCGAATACTGAAAGGATGAAAGCTCTCGGGGGGAGTCCTGAGCTGTGTTTGGTGCCAGGTGAGGAGGTGTGCTCATGGCTGGGTTTTATCATCTCAGACCTGGGCTCTGCTCAGCCTGACCCTTCCAAAAAATTCTGTGTCCACTTTTCCTCCTGGCAGCTACCTGAGATTCCCCTCAGGTGCTTTAGGTACAACACCAGCCCTAAAACTGCTGCAGCTCCTCCTGGAGAGCAGAGCATCCCCCAGGTGATCTGTGCTGTGAAAAATGTCAGTATCACTGCTAGGAGATGCTCTGAGTAATCCCAGCTGCACGTGGTAGAGCTGGAGATGGAAGAAATGTCAAATAAAATGACATTGATTGTTATTCCCAGAACCTAACAAGGGTTTTTTAAAGTATTTCAAGTGTTTGAGAGTTTCAGACAAGCTGTTCATGCTGGGCTTGGATCTCTTCACATGCAGATCTCTCACAAGCCTGGCTCAGGGTGGTGTGGGTTTGGCTCTCAGTGGGTTCATGCAAATATTAAAGACAGTAAATGCTCCTGCATAGCTACACTTTAAAACAATCTGTTCAAGCAGCGCAAATTTGAAGTTTTGATAGTTGATATTTGGTGTTTCTCATGTGAAATATGAGCAGGCAATGCCATGGCAGGGAAGGGTGGTGAGCTCTGCCATGGACTGAGGAGCACCTGAGCCTGGGAATCTCCATGGACATCTTCTGTGAATTCAGACCTTTTCTGGAAAGGAGATTTATCTCTTCGTATTTTCTTCCTTTTTTCCTCAGTGCTTTAAGCCTCGTTTGTCCTTGTATGTCTTAATGACCTCATGGATGTTGGCTGTGGAGCTAAACAGGAACTGGTTTACAACTGTTTTACAGCTCAGGAATTCCCTTTCACCTCCTGCAAACAGGGATTTGTCCATTCTCATTTCCAGCATGGATTCGTCATGCCTTGGATTGATATGTAAAGGGTTTTTCCTGTTACCTCAGGAACTTTTCTCTCTTGGCATTTGGCAACTTCGTACTTCAGCCTTGTTGTTCCGCTCTGTTCATATTTTTAAAATATGTGCTCTACATGCAGAAAATAAATCCCGAGGTGGAGGGCAGTGGTGTGAAACAGCCCCGTGTCAGAGGCAGATAAAATATCTCCCACTTACTGACAGCATTAGATTTTTGTCACCCTGTTAATGCTGCTTCCATATCACTCAGGAGGAGAAACACTTTGCTTCTTGATTTATGGTCCCTGACAGGGAAGTGTCCGGGATGATTAATTACAGCCCCAAATGACAGTGGCCTCATTCACACCTCCCTGGCCCGGATGATTGAAATTAATAAATATATCTGGATGGGTGTGGAGCTTGCCGTTGCCTGTTCAAATATTTATACACTTGACATGCTGGGAAGGGATGGAGGGAGGCACAGCCTGGAATCAGTGCTTTGCTACATTTAATAGCACTTTGTGGAGAGGGAAGGAAGCAGAAGATTCTGGAACTGATTAGAAGGTTATGAATAACTTTCAGAGCAAACGTTGTGACAATTCTTTGGCACTTTAAACCATCACTTTCTGCAAGCATTCGGAGGGTTTTGTCTTTATATTTGTCGTTTATGTCTGAAAATATTGGCTTTTAATGCCTATAAATTACCTCGAGGTGTATTTTTGGGAGCTCTGTCTGGCACATTGGGACTCTGACGAAGCTCTGCCTTGCCAAGAGGAGAGCACAGTCACTGGAGCATCCAGAAATATCTGTTCTTGTCTAAACCCAGCAGACACCTCTTTTGGCCCTTGTTTGGGTGGCTTTGGATTAATTTGTTCCAATGCATTTGGGCGTGAGCAGAATCTCAGTGCGGAGGAACAGAATCACATTTGCCAACAGAGCTGGGGATTTGCAGTGACCCTCAGGGGTTCAGAGCTGGGAGAAAGTGAAGCTCCACCTCAGCAGTGATGTTTGGCTCCATTTTCCCAGCTCCTCCAGGTTTATTCTCTGAGCAGCTCTGCCCAAGCTGGGTAAAATCTCAGAGCCCTGAAAATCTGCAATTTGCACATCAAATTGTTTGTACTTCACCAATAACACTGGGGTTAGTCCCGTGGTATCTCTGCCATCCTCTGGATTGCACCAGGGCTGGGAAGGGTCACTCAGCTCTGGATTCTGGTGATGAAAAATCCAGGAAAGCTGAGGAGTGCTGATCCCATCAGAGCTCTGCAGTGGAACCTCCTGAGTGATGGAATGTGAGCCAAATGGATCCCTGAATTACCTGAACTTCCAGAGTGAAGTTTGCTTCTTCATCAACACTGAAATCTTCAGTTTAGATCCCTTAATGTTGCTTTTTTGGGGCTGTTTTGCTCCCAATTCCTTCCCCACATTTACATGGAAAGCCATGCATGGAACACCCAACATGTGGCTTTTTTTGACTTCTCTGCACCAAACTCCCCAAGTTTTCCAGCTGGGACTGGAAATCCAAGCTTTCAAAGACTAAATGGAAATGTTCTGTGTTCAGACTGGTTTTTCCTGCATTCACCTGCAAGCTGTGCTTGTCCAGCTCCTCCTTCCATGCCCTCATGGAAAGCAACAGTACTTTTGGAGCTCTCTCCAGCTACAATATTTTTGTGAAGTTTCTGACCAGCTTTCCTTTTAACTCGAACTCCGTGCCTCAGCACCCCATGTGTGAAGTGGAGATAATTCTGCTGCCTCACCTTGTCAGTTTAATTAATGTTGTGGAGCACTCAGATAGCGACAAACAGCCCAGAAAAGCCCAGAGGAAATGAAAAATTCTTTCTCCGGAGCAGCGTTTGGACAGCAGGCAGGAGATAAGGCGCAGACACAGCCTGAAAAACGAGGCAACCCCAAAATATTAAATCCAGGCTCGTGTAGGAGGGAGGATTGAGCTCGGTGTGCTCAGGGAGCAGAGGCACGTGGGGAGAGGCTGATGATGTAATTAAAGGCTTGTAAATAAAGGAGATGCACAAGCTGAGAATGCAGAGACAATATTGTGCCATGTCACTGATTTCTGTAATCACTGAGTGCCTTAAATGAGATGTTCTGGCTGGTTTAGACCTGAATATGTACTAAAACCACTAAAAACACAAATGCTTTTATTAAAAAAAATGGAGGGTTCAATTAGGAAACTTTCCCCCTGTAAAACTCAATCTATTTTCTTATTACTTCTGTGTGGCTTCTGATAGGAAAATATATTATGGATTACAGGCCAGATGTTCTGTGAGGAAAAAAAAAATTTCTGGATTTAACAGTAAAGAAAAAAATGAAATGCAGACACACATTAAACCTGGGGGCTTTGATTGCATTTTCTTTTTATTAATACAAGAATATCCCCCGATGTGCCCGAAAACCCACACAGCTCAGGATGAATTAATTTGGCCGTGATTTTGCACCAACACTGTCGGGGAAATGCTGCTCAGTGCTCTGTGGCTTCCAGCAGGATTGCAGCAGCTGGGAGGTGATGGGATGAGTTCAGCACATGTGTGAATTCCTGCCTTTTATTGGCTGCTGGAGCTTCCAGGAGCAGCTGACAACTTCATCGGGATGAAGGGGAATTGCAGCATGATTAGCTACAGTTCAGCTGGGGGGAAAACAACATCTAAATTCATGTAGGGAAGCCTTGGAGTGGTGAAATTCCCACACAGAGCAGTTGTGCTCAGCCTCCTGTCTCCTGCAGGTCCCTGCAGTGCACAGGGAGAGGAACAAATCCTGAGATTCATTGCAATTCCATTCGCATCGTCCCCCAAATGATTTTTAATTTTCTGTGAGTGACAAGCAATTAAGGCCGTTTTTCAGGGGCTGCGTCGGGAGATAAAATGTCTCTCAAAATCTTTCAGGTATGTCGTTAAGCTGTGTTCATAATTGAGGGCTACAGGAGTGAGGGTGAAGTCTAATTGTGAGTAAAGAATGAAATGAAAGGTTCTGCTAAGCATCGGAGCTGCAGTTGAATTCTGCAGGTTCGAAGAGCGGGTGGCACTTTCCCTCGAGAACTTTGAAAAGTAATATTGGGCAAACTGTAAACCGTGGAGGGATGCAGTGAGTTTGTGTGGAGTGATTTACCTTTGTCTTACGGGTCTTGGAAAAGAGAAAATTGGAGTAAAATCTCTTGCTGGATGTCCTGTTTCTTCTGGGAAGATTCCTACTGCTCTTGCCTGGTCTCAGCTGTAATCCCAGCGTTGTGTGGGACAGCATAAAGAAATTTGACATCCTCATGATCTCCAGGATTTGGGGCTGCAGGGCTATAAAGGGTTATAAAATAACCTTTTTCTGACAGCAGCAAATACCTGTGAACCTTCTGTGGTTCTCCCCACTTCTTATTTACATCCAGCGACTGGAAGGTGATAAATGCCAAGAGCCAAATGTGGGATTGCTGTCACAGGAGAAGGAATGCTCTGTTTAGAGAACAGATCTGAAACGTTGGGAAAAAATCCCCATAAATCTGTACCTGTTGGAATGCACCATCGTAAAGTCACCAACGCAGGGAGGATAATTTAAATACTGGCTGGATGCACAGGAATGGCTCATTTACATAGTGCTGGAGTCATAAATTGTTACTGCACTCCCTGCCTGTGTGTGTTTGCCAGCAGATGTGAGTGAAGTGGCACAGCAGCCTGGTTTGGAGGGGTGGGGAGGTATTTCTGCAGCTTCTGGTGTGAGATAGATTGTGCTCCAAGGGTGCCTGGAGTGGAGCTGAAAGAGGAAATTTAGGTTACATATATGGAAGAAATCCTTCCCAGTGAGGGTTTGAGGCCCTGGATCCCTGGCAGTGTCCAAGGCCAGGCTGGACATTGGGGCTTGGAGCAGCCTGGGACAGTGGAAGGTGTCTCTGCCATGGCAGGGGTGGCACTGGGTGGGATTTAAGATCTCTTCCAACTCAAACCACTTGTGATTCTATATAGAATTTCTTGCTTTCCCTGTCAGTGCTTTCCCATGTTTGACAAAGAGCTCAGCACCCTCATTCTTATTTTTACACTTCACTGCTGTTTCATATTGACAGTATCCATCTCTGCCTCCCTTTGTACTGAACCTTTCATTGATTTATTGTGATGCTTCTTTAAGTCCCTCGTGAAAGATCAAATAATCTCTTGGCATTTCACACACCTTTTAATTATAAATAAGTTAAAGGATGGAAAATCCTTCAGGAGCTAAAAACAAACACAAACCCCATAGTTCTATCTTTCAGAAGAGAAAAAGTAATTGAAAAGAAAGGGAAAGAGTCTGTAGGATCATAAAGGAGCTTACTTGGACTTGTTTATTCCTTTCTGTCTGATGTGATGTGTCAGTGGAGCTGAACTTGGCATCTTTATGGATCTCCTCCCCTGGATGGTGTGAGACAGCTGTCCATAAATCCCTGCTGTGTTAGAGAAGTGTAAAGAACATCACTCCTGTTGTTCTGGAACTTTTTTATTCTCTAATTCCTCTGTACAAACCAGAGTCACCTGCGGTTTGTGCCTCAGGTGGAGATGGGAATCTGGAGCCAGGCTCTTCCAGGGATGGAATTGAACCAGGAATCATGGAATATGGAATGTGGAATATGGAATATGGAATATCCTGAGCTGGGAAGGACCCAGCAGAACCATTGAAGGTGCAGCTGAAGAGGTCAATACTTCTGCCTAACAGTAATATCAACAACAACTGCCCATTATTTAGCCCTAAATGCAGGGAGCTGGCAATTAAATGCAGTTATAGATTGGGTTTATCCCTAATTACAAAGTACAGCTCAATGCTGCTCACGTTGCTCCGATGAGCTTTGCTGCAGGATAGATGAGCCTCTTACCCACTGAGACAACATTCGAGCTCTTGGAATTGGCCTTTTAGAAACAAATGTTGCTGTTGGTACTCGCCAGTGCTCCCAGCTATCCCATGCAAATTCCTGAATGGATAGGAATTCTCCTGGTTCAGTGTGACACCTGTTAGATTAGCACCTGCTCTCTCTTCAGGGAAATCACAGGGAATTTCGCTCTTGGGATTTGATATTTTCCTGAAAAATCTGCATGTTAGGGGAAAGAAAAGAGCCCTGCTCTACCTGGATAACTGATGCCTCATAAAAGAATTCCTAGAACTTCTCTTTTTCCATCAGGAAATTGATCTTGAGGAAGTTATCAGAGATGCTGAATTTCACAGCCTGGCCCAAGCTGACATTTAGCAAAGCAATTAAAAAGGATGGAGTGAGAATGACCAATGCCCTGGAGCTGTGGGATGGCATAGAGAAAATCCACCAGAACCTCAGCCAGCGGTGCCTTTCCCTCTCTGCTGAGCAGATGTTATCCCATAAACAGCCCGTGGCTGAGCACTCCTAGATGTTGCTCGTGCTTTTATGAGGATTTTGGCTGATTTATCAGCTTTGTTACATCCCTGCCAGGGAACACAGCTTTCTGCAGAGGTAAAATGGACAAATAATTCCTACAAAATCTTGCTTAGGCATCTAATCTCTCTGCAGTTCACAGATGCACATGGTCACTCTGTTAGAGGTGAGATTCTCCAGCATTTCCCCATCTGTAAGTTGGAGTCCAACTGGAATTTGGAAACTTGGTGTTGTTGCCTTGTCTGAGTTTCTGTCTCCTGAGCAGCAGGTGTTAATCCCAGCCCTGCAGAGACAGGCACTGTTTTGCTGTGTAAATAAATTCATGGTAAATCCCAAAAGTCCACAAAGTCCCACGTGTTTGGAGAGCTGCACTCCTGGATCACAAATCCTGGGATCCTCCTGTGCTCTTCCTTTTAACACATCCCTGCCTACCCTGTGAGAGGTGAAGCTCAGCTCTGCTTCCAAATGGTTTGGGACTCCTTCACCGAGATAAACGAGTTCCTGGAAAAATAACCCTGCTAAAATGAATGTCTGGGAGGTTCACAAAAATCTTTATAGACATACGAGGTAATTAATTAGAAATAGTCCATTACCAGGGAATCGGTTTAGGATTCAATTTTTAAATTAGTATTGAATTGCTCAGGGACTATTTTCTCTTAAATTTCCTTATATCCTTAGCTTACTCCATAACATTTGCTGCTCTGCCACCCTGGAGAGCATTCCAAAGCCTTGCATTACCTGCATGGGAACAAATGGGATCCTTCCTTCTGGAATTGCTCTGAGCTTTAATCCTTCCTGCATCAGGACTCCTTAAATATCTCAGTGAAATACTAAGGGAGAGCTGTGGATTCTCCAAGGTCTTTCCAGAGTTTGCAAAAGACAAACTTGATTTTTAAACAAGAATATGTGGTTTTCCTGAGATTAGCCAGGATACCTGAGCAGGGCATCCCTGGAGTTTCAGGCTGTGCTGGTCCAAAAGCAATGTAACTCGGTAGAGTTTTCTGGTTTTAACAAGATTGACTGCCTTGCAGTTCAATCAATGTATAATTAAAATGACCCCTGTTCTCATTAATTAGCTGTGCTTTGGGTTGTTTACTGGGGAAGAACTTGGAGCTGCTTGCTCAGCTCAAGTAACTTTTTGGCAGGAGAGAGAAGATGGCAGAGAACGTGGAGCAAATATTTTCCCATCTAATTGTGCACCAAGGCTCAGAGGGAGAGGAATTCCCAGTGCAAAGGAGTCATGGTCCAGTGCAGGTGGGGCTGGGCTGAAAAATCAAACACACAGAGCCCTCTTCCTGCCCTTTTCCTGCGAGGATTCATTGCCTCAGGTTTGGATGGGCAAGGAACAGAATTCAGGAGGATGCTAACTCTCCCAAAATTGGCTTTTGGAGGAATGGGATCACTCCTGGTGCTGGGAGGAACCTTCAGTGCCTGATCTTCGTGTGCTTAGGGAGAATTACCGAGCTGGGGAGCTGCAGAAACCAGAGGTCATCCTGGTGTCACCCAGCCAGTGCCACTAGGTCTCATCACAGCTGGCATCACTTCCAGCAGCAAGGGATGGGATGGGATGGGATGGGCTGGGATGGGATGGGATGGGATGGGATGGGAGCTCTGAACCAGCAGAACAATCCAGCATTCCTGAGGAATCCTAGATCTAACAAAAGGGTGAAACTCGGGGAGGGAGGCAGACACAGCTCTGTTTGGGTAGACAAATGCTTCTCTTCTGCCTTTGGGAGAATTGCAGATTATTTGGGGGTGTTGCTATTTCTGTCCCATTGTTCCATGATTAGTTAACTGACAGAAAATTGCCTGCTCTGTCTCCATCTTGTCATAATTTTAAATGCTTGGATTAAGATGATTCCAACCCTTTTTATCGAGGCTTTTTCTTCAATTATTGAGGAAGACTAAATCCCAGACACTGCTTTGAACCAGCAACTTCATTCTCAATTGCAGCTCTAGATGGGGATAGAAATATCAGTAACAGCCTAGCAAAGAGGAAAATCCAAAATTCAGCATTATTTCTGTTCCCTGGATTTGTATTTTGTACATAATGTAATTTAGAGTGTAGCTCATTGAAACTGTGGAACACACTGGGGAGCTGCTTAACACTTGATTGGGTTTGGAGATGAACTGGAAGAGTGAAATGGAACAAATAGTTGCATTTTGGGTCAGGAGAGGGGCAGAGTGACGTCGCCTGTGCTGCTCAAGGATACAAACTTCAGCATTAATAATACATAGCAGGAAGCTCTAGGAATAAATCTCTTTTTGCTGTCCAATTCAGTGGCTGCTGAGCCTTGGCAGATGAGCTGTGTGAAGGTGCTCTGCAGTGGTGTGGAAATGATTACCTTCGGAGCTCAGTCCATTTCCTGGAGAGCCCTGGGCAGCCCAGGCTGAGCTCCAGCAGCACTGAGGATGCACAGAACACCTCATCCTGCAGCCACGGCTCCCAGATGGATACAGATTGCTCAGGAGCTCATTGCTGTAACAGAGCCAATCCCAGATCCTGTCGGGTTGGGCAGTAATAGCACAAAGTACCTTATTCTTGTTCTGCTTCACGCTCATCTGAGCAATGCAGATGGGCTGAGTTTACACTCATCGCTGGAATATTGATATGAGCTGCTCAAAGGCTTCCTTTGTGTTGTATTAAAGGAGTCACAGCACGTTTGGGGAGGGTTTTGTGTGAAGGGATCTCTTAATGAATCCCTTCTGAAGTTCTAATCCATCATTTCTGAAAAACCAGTGGATGGAGTGATCACGGAGCAAGGTGAGGATGGAGCTGTGATCTCTCCCAGGCACAAATCAATCACCAGCAGGGCTCTGAATAAACCTGGCCTGTGCTTGGCAGTGTCCCTCAGCCAGGGGCTCAGTTCCTCTGCTGGCTTGGCAATGATGGAGGAAGGGATGATGTTCCTTGTGGAAATGGGGATGTGACCCAGAGGTCACCCCAAGGGCTGTCCTGTCCCTGCTTTGGGTGGCAGAGCCACCAGCAGAGCAGGGGGAGAGGGAAGAATGTCCTCCCCAGTGCTCTCTGCCACTTCCAGCTCAGAATTCCACAGCTGGATCCGGATGGATTCAGGAATTCAGTGCTGCTTTTTAAACCCCAAAGAAATCTCCTCCCACAAACCTTCCCTCTGTGCTGTGGGGCTCAGCAGGGCTGGAGCTGCACGGGAAGCACTGAGCTCAGCCCTTAGAACGGGATCATTGGAAATGCAGAACTTTGTCCAGCAGGATTTTCCACCATCCAAACGAGACTGGTGGTGTACATTGCCCTTAAATGAGCTCTGATCTGGGCACTGGCAGCTCCTGACCTGCTGCCCTTCGGTGTCCCAGAGTTTGGGATTTCCAGAGTTTGCATTGAATGCTTGGGAAACCTCCTGGCATTCCCAGCAGCTGCCACAGCCACGACTCCAGCTCTGCTTTTATAATGGATGTGGAGATGTGTTTTCTGCTTTCTGAACTGGTTTAGAAACTG
>VZRM01002778.1:137085-198220 GCA_013397955.1 Grantiella picta | reverse complement strand
AAAAAAAAAAAAAAAAAATTGAATTGCTGTAGTTCTCTCCTTGTCTCAGTTTTTTGTTTTGAGCTGCAGCAGTTCCAGGGAGGAATATTTTTTTGGTGATGCCGTGGTGAATCTCAGCAGATTTTCGTGGGGCTACAAAGGCAGGTTTGGGATTTGGGCTCCAAGGCCACTAACATCCCAGAAATGTAGTTTGATTTGCTCCTCCCCTGAGTCCTTCAGGCTCAGCCTTCTCCCTGTTGTGTCCCCAGTGCTGTCTCTCCTCCTGCTCTGAGCACCTTATGCCCTGCTCTGCTCCCAAAATCCAGGGCACAGCTTTTCCCATGCTGCTTATCTCGGGGATTGGAATTCCTGTTATTATTTAACGACCTTTTACTAATCAGACCCATATCTGGTAAGGTTTGGAGTGTTCAGAGTGGATCAGTGCCATAGGTGGGTGAGATAAACTATTGAATATATGGGCTGAAGTGCCAAATGTCATTAAAAATCCACACCTTTGAACTCCACGTGCTCAAGAGTTCCTACCTCACTGTTCTGCACCAACTGCTGAGGCCAGGGGTGTTGAGAGACCCTTCTGGAAGGGTCAGTCAGGCTAGATCCAAAGTGCATGAAAATGTTTTGGAAGGAGTGTTGCACAGCACAACAATCTGATTTATGAATCGGCGGAAATTGAAGCGATAGGCCATATTTTCACTTCGAAATATCATAACTGTCAGAGAACAAAATTGTCTTTTGATTGTAGCAATATGCATCGGAATCACTGGTAGGGAAGTTAATCTCCTCAAGGTTATGAAATATTTTTTTTGGCTGAGGATACATTTCTAAAAGTTGTTGTTTTTGTTTGTTTGGTTTTGGTTTTTTTTTTCCATCTGAATTATTTAAGAGTGAGCCGAAAGGACAGAGACCCAGGTGTTCCTCCAGGAGGAGCAGGAGAAGGGGGCAGGCTGGAGAACAACCTCTGCCTGTTCCCTGCAAATACTTGGATCTGGGAAGTTGTTGATGTGCTTGAGAAGCAGGAGAGGAAAACATGATGTGGTTTGTGCAGACCAGACTGATTTTTGGGTTTTCCTGCAGGATCCCTCTGGTGGATGTGGCACTTTTGGGGCCGTGGGCAGTGCTGGGGATGGTTGGACTCCATGGAGTCCAGGTTGGAGCTTTTCCAACCTCAGGGATTATTCCGTGAGCAGGAAAAATTCCCCTCGGGATGTGGGAAAAGCCTGCAGCACCTTGTTTTGCAGGGCTTTGTGTGCTGGAGGTCCAGCAGAGATGACCCAGCAGCTCCCAGGAATGTGCCAGCAGCCAGGAGAGCACAGGGTTTGTCCCTCACAGCCCCTGGGGCACAGGAAAAGTTTCAATATTCCATTCTGTGCCTTGCTGGCCGAGGCAGAGCTGACTGATTGAGATTCATCGTGGAAGTTGCATTTCCAAGCAGCTTCAGGAGTGCTGCAAGGAGGCAGCTGGGCTGATGGGGAGATTATTCTGTGCTATCAGTGCCCGATGGAGCTAATGAATTAGATCCAACCACCTACGGTTAAATCTGTTTGCTGTGTTCAAAAATGAACAGAAAAATGAGGTTTTTATTAAAAATATCATAACTGGGTTTTTTCCTTCAGCCAGAATACACATGGCATCAATACATCACACATACAGCTGTAAGGGTAATGCTGTTACACCACACATCGACATCTACATTTCACCTGAATAGCAAAGTTAATATTGAAATATTATTTGTACATTTCCACCATTGATGGGGTTTTTTAACAGTCCAACAGGTTGGATACCCAGGAATCCCAGACGGATTCCAGATGTTGACATCAATGCTTGAGCTCTCACACTGCCAATACCAGGAATGTTTCCTTTGGAATCAGCAGTGTTGGAGGAATTGAAGGTTGAGAGAGCAAAGCAAGCAATGCAATGAATTTTTTTATCAGAGGGAATGCAGGGGGAAAGAAGACTTTTGCTAACAGCATCTCAGAAAAGTTTCATTGCTTAAAGTATATTTTGCTGGAATAATCGCTGTGGGTTCCTGGGTTTTAGCAGGTGTATATCTATTTTCCTCAGCCTCAGTGACACAACAGTGACCCAAAGCATTTGGGGATAAACAATTGTTTTCCTAAAGTTCTCCTGTGAGCCTTTAAGGTGTGATCAGACCTATTTGTGTTGTGCTTTATAAAGAAACAGCTGTGTGGGACACTTGTTTCTGTTTGGTTCCGCCATGAGGAGAAAAAGAATTGTTTTGCTGTCGAGGTATTATTTCCTAGGAAGATATTACATTAACACAACAACAGCCACGAATTCCCATTGGTAACCCTCAGCTGGCTCTTTCCAGTGCCTCTGGCAGCTGTGGCCGAGGGAATGTGGAGGAGATGTGAGTGCTTGTGTTAAAAAATAATTTTTATTGTTAATAAAAATCACTTAGTTATCTGCTTAGCTTCTTTATCACTCTGTATTTTAGTCACCCCTGAGTTGCCTCTTAACCAGCTGAACTCCGAGAGATTCCTGTTCCCCTGGGCTCCAGCCAGGTGAGAATTCTTCTGTCTCCCAGTTGTCCTCCTCAGAAACATCTCCTGGCAGTTTCTCCAGGTCTGCAGCCTCGTGTGGTTGGACAGAGGTGACAAATGGGTGACAAATGGGCAGCTGGACATGAGCTGGGGACAAATGCTGTCCTCTCCTCACTGCCCACTCCAGATGAAAAGAGCCTGCCGAAGGTTCTCTATTCAGCAGTGCAGTTTGTTTCATGTGATGCTTGTTTACTGATAAACAGCAGCAGCAAAGCTTCCTCTCTAATTAACTGGACACCAGGAGATTTGCCTTTATCTCTCCCCAGACAGGTAGAGACACCCAGCTCTTCTCCTGCAGGGGAAGGTGTGCAGGTGGGGATGCAGAGCAGCCAGAGAAGCCTCTGACTTATTAAAATTCCAGCTGAGGCCTTGGTGGAACAAGCTTTTGATCAGATGCAATCCATTCTCAAGCTCAGTCTAATATCCCTGGATGGCAGCTTTTTTTTTTTTTTTTTTTAAGTCTCTTTTGGGTTTTTTTTTATCTCATTTTATCAGGGAGTTTTCTCATAAATTTTCTCCTTTCTCCCTGCAGGACCTTCAACATGGAGAGGTTTCGTTACAGTGATGTTCTTAAATACAGAGCCTGGGGAGCAGCAGTGCCAGGTGAGGATTTTTGGGGTGCCAGAGGAGGAATTTTAACTCATTTTGGAGCTCATTCTGCAGGAGTTCTGTCCCTGCTGCCTCTCACGGATACCCTGTGATATTCTGAGTGGATTCAGAGTGGATATTCTGGAGATACAAAACCTTTCCACCTCCCAGAGGTGTCTCCAAACTCTGTTTTTCACTTGTACAGCTTTCCCACCTCCAGCTGCAGTTCAGTCTCAAAAGCAGGATGTGATTTTGCCCCATATTTGAATTTTCCCAACATCCTTTCTGCATGCAGCATATCTGAATTTTCCCAACATCCTGCTCCTCCTGCCCCAGAGGTCCTCCTGCATGCAGAGGGACAAGGCTGTGGTCCATGGACAAGGCAAGTGTGTGGCTGCCATGGAAACAGAGGGAAATTAGGGAATCAATTAAAGCTGAAAAAAGTGCTCTCGCTTTAGGAGACGAAATGCTTCTCTGTATCTTTTCCCTCTCTGTAGCTTCTCCATCTCTGACTCGCAGGTAATTGAAGCTGTAATTTGCTGCTGTGGATCAGGTTAATGAAAAGGTGTAAATGAAGAGAATTCCCCGGTGTGCCCCACAGCCATGGAGAGCTCCAGCTGCTCCAGAAGCTGGTTTTGCACAATCCCTACCTGCTGCCAGAATTCCTGGAAAATCTCTCCTTGAGGGCTGAATTTGGAAATGAACCTGGGAAAAAGGCTCGTTCTCAGGCAGGGAAAGGTCCATCCATGGCCTGTTAATGAATCAGTCTGCAGAACAGTTCGGGATAAAAAAGGGATTTTCTGCTTCTCCGATTTAAAATAAGCAATCAAATCCTCAGTAATGGTGATAATTGGCTGTCAGCAGGCAGTGCTTGGTTCTGAACTGTCTGGATGAGGTGTGGGCAGCACGGGGAGCCCAGGCTGGGCTGAAAAGAAGAGTTTGAATTAATCCAGGACCTGGAATGGCTAAAGACCCTGCAGCTACTGAAGGGCATTTCCAGGGGTAATTGTGGCATTCAAATCTCAGCCAAAATTGCTCCTTTTTGGCTTCTTTATTTGCCATTCAGGGTGGGATTTTCACCTGTCCAGGGAGGTCAAGTTCCACTGAAAATCAATGGGACTTTTACACTTCTAATGACTGAAACACCCTCAGAAATCCCATCTTTAGGGCTCTGGGTGATTCTCTCATTTTCAGAAGCACTCGGGTTTTCCAGCGCCTCACTTTTACCTGAGCCTTTCTAACTCTGCTCCCTTAAAGGTGAGGACAGAGCTGGGGTTAAATTAAATTTTTAAAACACTTGATAAAAACCTAGGGCGCAAAGATGAAGCTTTGTTATTATTCCTCCATCCCTCTTTGTCAAGTTCTCAGTTGCCTATTTGATCTTCAGGATCTAAATAAATCAGCATGTTTGCCTGCCTTGCCCAGTGTCTAATTAAATATGGAGATTGCAGATACGCTTTGAACTGAACAATGAATACTTGATATATTTTCATTGACATCTGGGGTTATAATGAAATTATTTATTACTTCCAAATTAGAAGCATTAGAAAAAAGGCATTGTTTGTGCTTGCTATGAACTGCTTATATTTGTGTCTCATTTTTGTATGTCAACACCTTTCCCCTTTGGTCAGAAACTGCTCTGAGATGGTGATGTTTCTCCTTTTTTGACGGAACCTTTTTCAGAGAGAGCAGTGCCTCAGGGAGAGGCTGAGCTTTAGTCTCTCACATTTCTGGTTCCACTAGCTGAACTCGATCCGAGCCTTGAAATGCCACACTAAAAATAACATTTGGGGCTGCTACAGCTCTTTTCTTGCCTATAGTTTTAACTTTGGCTGAGTTCCATAAACTTAATTTAACATCAGTACCTAATTTGGGGTTTTTTTTCAGGAGTATTTTTTAGATTGTTCCATAGGTTTAGCAAGTGTGTGGAGACCACAAATGAGGTTCTTCCCTCCACGAAGTTGCTGAGCTGGTTATGGTGAAATGATAAACTTGGTCATAAATCATGAATTTTCTTCATGGCAATGAGATCATCAGGGCAGAGGGTTGGAACCAGAAGGTCTTTAACATTCATCTAACCCAAACCTTTCTGTGGTTCTGAGAATAAAAAATATCTAAACACTGATGGTAAAATATGTTTCTCCTGTCCATCTGGAAGAGAGATCCCAGAAGAGATGAGTGTGAGTAAAGACTGGGATGTGGAGTTTGTTTCTTGGGGAAATTCAGGATTGCAGAAGAGGAAGACGAGGCTGTGCTGTGGGAGCAGGAGGAGTCCTTCCCTTGGGGCTCTTCCCATTATTCTGAGGTGTTTTCCCCGCAAAATGAGAACTGGTTTGAGCTAAATATTACGATTACCAGCATTAGAAAAGACTTTGCAGTCAGTTCTCTCCTGACTTCCATGTGTTATTTGCAGTGTTTACTGGGTGGTTGACAGACGAAATTAAGAAAAAGACCTTTTAAATTTAATTAAAACCCATATAAAAAGTGGAGTATATTAGTGGAAAAACAACCCTTGTCATCTTTGCTTTGGGTTTCCCATGATCTGGCATAAAAATAATGTGTAATGTAAATGTTTCTACCTTGGTGTATCTTGTTGAGCCATTTAAAGTTAAGTAATGTTTGCCTGCTTCAAAACTTTAATTAGCATTTAACAAGAAAGCAACAGTCTAGCCAATTAGAGATTTAAGCAATAACACACACTCACTTCCATTTTCTAGCAATTAATTGATAACTAGTTTACTGTGGGCTAATAATTAAATGAGAAAACATTCTGAGCAAATTGAAAGCATTGATGCAAATGAGTTCTGCATTTATTCTTTTCAAATTCACTGACCACAGTATCTAATCTGCCGTGAACAGAGGAAGGCGGAATTATCCCAAATATGTACTCAGGCTGGCTAAACAACCCTCAAAGAGACGTTGGGTGCTTTTGGGGAGCTTGGGTTGCTCTGCTGAGGGAGGAGTCTGGGAGCAGAGCTGGAGTTGGGAGTATGTGGAGGGATGGGCTGGATGGGCAATGGAGGATGGGAACTGGCTCCTTGTGTTTGGGATCAGAGCAGGGGGCTGAAATCCTGGGGTTCTGCACCCCCTGTCTCCCCTGGGTCATTCCCAGCGGGAAGGTCTCAGGTGTGTCTGAATCCAAGTTGTCACCGCTCTGGTGGGAGCAGCAGAGGGAGCTGGCAATGTGGTGTGGAGGGAAGGGCTGGTTGGGCTCTGGGGGATGGGAATTGGCTCCTCTGGTGTTTAGGATCAGAAATGGTGCTGCTGCTGAGGTTCTGCACCCTCTGTCTCCCCTGGGTCGTTCCCAGCGGAAAGGTCTTGCCCCTGTCCGAATCCAGGCGGTCACTGCTTTGGTATGAGCAGCAGAGCTGGAGTTGGGAATGTGGCTGGCTGGACTCTGGCTGCTGGAAATGGGCTCCTCTCCTTGGGATTGGCATCAGAAATGGTGCTGCTGCTGGGCTGGGCACCCCCTGTCTCCCCATGGTCATTCCCAGTGGGAAGGTCTCACCCATGCCCAAATCCAAGTGGTCATCACTCCGGTGGGAGCAGCAGAGCTGGAGTTGGGAGTGCAGCACAGTGGGGTGGGCTGGCTGGGCTCTGGAGAATGGGAATAGCTCCTCTCCTTGTGTTTGGGATCAGAAATAGTGCTGCTGCTGGGGTTCCTCACCCTCTGTCTCCCCAGGGTCACTGCCAGCAGGAAGGTCTCACCCATGCCCAAATCCAAGCTCCGGTGTGAGCAGCAGGTCCAGCTCTTGCTCCTCCCGCCAGCAGCAAGAGCAATGGAATGCTTAACAAAGAAGGATCTGAGTTGGCACAATCACTTGGTGCATTCTGGCTGTGGAAATTGAAGGCATTTTTCTCTGGGATGTAGCGGTGATCACTGGGAATGGCTCCTTAAACCAGGAAATATCCCTGCCTGCCGCACTCGAGCTGCAGCAATCTCCCCGGATGGACGAAAAGGTCTCATTTTGTCTCGCAGTTCACCCATTTTTGAGCTCTTCCTCATCCGGATGGGCAGCGAGGTGGAATTGCCTGAGCTCTATTAAGCTTTAAGCAGGAGCCATCCATCCACCAAACACTCCTCAGAAGGTTGTGTTTCTCCATTCCCCTCCTGCCTGGTGCCACATCTGTGTGCAGGGAATAAACCAGAGCACTCCCACTGCTTCTCCAGCCTTGTGGAGCTGTGAAGCTGGGAGGTGATACCAGCATTTTATGGACTCCCCCCTGCGAGATTCCTGTTTATTTATCTAAACTAAATTAAGAGCTGCTGTTTTTCCAGTGGGAACTCAGTATATGGGACCTCCTGGCAGTACTTGGAGTCAGAATAATTGACATTAGAAAAGACCTTTAATCTGAACAAGTATTGCCCAAAATACTCATTTGTGTTAATATTTTAATGTATTGGGGTTTAACAGATTGTGTTTTCCGTCTCTAGATTGGAACTGATGGAGAAACAGGAATGTCAGCTGTGTCTAATTCCAGGTTTAAGGGTTGTTTCCCTGTGGACAGAGCAGGGAGAAGAGCAGAGAGCAGCCCTGGCAGTGGCCTGGAGTGACCTGGAGGTCTCCAGTGAGTGACCATCCCCTAATTCCTTCCCTCAGGGCGAGCTCCCCCTTCCCTGGCTGTTTGATTCCCACAAATCCCACGCACTGCTTTCCTCTCTCTGCTGTAAATACAATTTCTCCAAAGGCTGTTGCAGCCATCCCTAGACAAGCTGTCCCTTCCCTGTTCTTTAATTACCAGCATTTCCTGGGATCCCCAGTAAGGATCTCTGGCTCTCCCTGAAATGCTTTCTGAGCTGAAAACCAGACAATATTGGAAGTAACTTGGACATTTTGGGATATTTCACGTCAAAGAAATACGGTAGAATTACACAATAAGTATTGATTCCCATTTATCACTGCTTCATAATACTTTTTTATTAAACTTTATTTAATCCTCGCCTTCCAGCTCATTCCGTTGTCTCCGGCTGTGCCAGACTTTGATGATTTATTATGTCCTCTTAATAGATATACATTTGGGCTTACAGAGGGGAGAGCCATATTAGTTCCTTCAATCTTTTCGAGTGCCAGGAGAGGATTACTTTGGGAAACACTTGCTTAAAAAGCCTTCCTAAAGCTCATTTCCAGTTGGAGGTAACTCCAGTGATGGGTTTAAAGCAACTTGAGCCAGGGTTTGAAGAAAAGTTCCTGTTTGGGATTCTGGATAAATGAAAATTTTAGAATATTTTGTTTTCTCTTCCTCCAGAGTGTCACATCCCATAGGATCAGGGGTTACGGGGTTGTTTTACGTGGAAATAAGGGCAAAGCAAACCTCATCCTTGCAGTTTTCCCCTTTCTCCCAGCAGCTGTTGGGAACACAAATATTATCCTGCTGTATATGCACAGCTATAATTTGAAATTATAAATAGTGCCTAATTTTAGTGGTATTTACTCCACAGACATAAATAGAGCTCAAACTAACAGGAAAATAAAAATAAAAGAACACTTCTATCTCATGGAGATGTCAGTGCTAGCTGGAATTTATTTTGATCTGATTAAGTATTGCATATAATTTTTCATCACGCTGTATATTTAACAAAATCAGTTGATGATTTAATATTTGGAAGAAAAACAGTGACAAATATAAATGCTATTAAACAGCAGATAGGCATGGCCAGCCACCAAATGGGTCACTGTTTATAGAAGGTGAATGTCAAAGTAATACAAGTAGTATGGATATTTCAGGAAAAATGTTGGTGGGTTTTTTTTGTTTTTTTGTTTTTTTCCTAATGGGCAGATTGAAAATTCCAAAATGTGGCAAAATTATTATTAGCCATAGTGCTCAAAAAGCAATTTATTCAGGAGACAGAGCTCTTTTTTTGTGGAGTTTCTAGACATTTCTTGCATTCCCATATTACATCTTATGATTTATTCTGATGTCCCTTCACAGCTCTGTGGGATGAAAGGGAGCTGTGACATTGCCAGTGCAGTGGGAAATCCCTCCCAAAATCACCTGTATTGGGTTCATTCATTGCTGTGATCACCCCTGAATGTTTCTCCTCTTTTCTTTCCAACTTGCTCGTTTCTCCTGGAGACAAACCCAGCTCTGATAGTCATCACCCAGAGCGCAGTGTTTCCAAACCCAAACCACGTCCTCCAAATCGTCTCAGGGAGCAACCGAGACAATTTGTTAATGAGCTGATGTCTGGAGTGGCTCCTCATATTGAGTAGCACCCTAGAGCATGGAAATTTTCTTTATTCCCAGCTGTTAATAAGTTATTATTTCCCCATTATCTTCACTATTATTTATTAATGGCCTCGGTCACGCTCCTCATCCCTGTTTCAAGCAGCAATTTTGGGATGTTGATGCTGCCCTGCTTCCCCTCGGTGCCAGCAGTGTTATTCTGCAAAGACACCCAGAGGTGACTCTGCTGCGAGTGGGGAGAGAATCCTGGATTTGATCCCGATCACTTCTTGCTGGTATTTATTTCCTGGGAGGCACAGTCTGATTCACTGGGGGGAGGTTGGAGTTGCTCCTTGAATTCCAGAGAGCTGCTGGAAGCTTGGAATTCCTTGGACAGCTCCTGGCGCTGTCCGTGGTGCTGCTGGGGAGAAGAGGAGCAAGGCTTTTCAAGGCTCCTGGAGAGAGCCGCGCCCTGCAACGGAGCGGGGATGAAACTTGGTTGTATTTTTTGCACTTCTTTTCTGTTTTTTCTCACTCAGGAAAGGTTTGAGCAGCTCCTGTCCCTCTCTGTGTGCTGGTTAAGGTGTGTCGTGCTCCCAGGAGGTTTCAGGTGAACACCTTGGAAAGGCAACACTGGGAGTTGGGAGGATGAGCAGCTTTGCTCCAGCCGGGAGGCTCAGGGGAGTTGCCTGTGGCTCACATGGGGTTTTCACTCCGCTGGCATCACCTTCCTCGCTGTCTCCAGCATTTCTCCCAACTCTCCAGGATTTCTCCTCTCCTTCCAGCAGAGTGCATTGCAGCAGTGCTGTTCAGCTTTCCTAACGCTGCTCTCCTTGTTTTGCTCAGCGCACAGCAGTTGATTTTTTAATTTTTTCCTTATTGTCAGTGGATTTCTCTCAGGGAAATATTCCCCAAACACACCAAGAACCGCAGGGCTGTCGTTTCCACGAGATATGCAAAGCCCCAGCTCCAGCTGAGATGCGATGAACAAAAGCTGCTGCAGCCTCAGACAGAAAGAGGCTCTTCCATTGCACCTGTGGGAATCATTCCTCACGGAGCATTAGCATGTGCCCAGCTGGGCATGGGGACAGGGAGGTGGGGATGGGAAAACGGGGGCAGGATGTGGGGGCTGCTCCTGGGAACCCCTGTGCTTCCCCCGGCTGCTGATGGACAGCTGGCAAATCAGTGTCCCAAACGTGGTGAGTTGCTATTTACAGTTACAAAAATTCCCCACTCTTCTGCCTTCTGCTGGAGATTTGTTTGGTATCTCCAAGCAGTCAGTGGAACTCCTGAGTTTCCAGATCAACAGAGCTCCAGGGGTGGCTGTGCCCTCCTCCCCGGCCTTGGATGCCACCACTCAGCTTTTCCAACCAGAAATATTTGTTTAAATGGTTTGATTTGTCTCTGCTGACTCACAGCTTAATGGGATTTTAAATCTGTTTGTCTCAGTGCCTCGTTGCAGGCTCTGGGTGTTCCCCAGGACAACTCCATCCTCTCCCAGGGCATCCAACCCAAGGGGCAGGTCAAGGTCCCTGGGCATGGGAAGGACCATGGATGGGGGAAGGAGAATGGATGGTTCATGCTCTGCAGGAACTTTGCGACGTACGAGATTTTCTCCCAGGTTTTTTCCACTCGTCTGTACAAGTTTTTTATGGAAGGGAAAAAAACCCAAGTACTTTTTTATGTTCTGTGTTGTTTTTTTTTTTTAAATAACTCGACGCTTGCTGTCTCTTTGCGGTGTTCAAGACCTCATGAATTTTTTAACAAACCCAACTCAAAACACAAACAGAACATGTTTCCACCCGGGAGGATCTGTTACGCCTGTTGTGAGTGTTCTGTGAGCTCCTCGTGGCCACAGCTCCTCCTGCAAGGCTGGAGTGCTCCCTGCAGATCCCTGGGACTTGTCCTTGGTGGTTTGAGCTGTCACAGGAGTGTGGAACCTCTGCCTTTGACCTTGAGAGATGGAAACTCACCGTGAGCCACTCGGGCCGTGCCAACAAAGCTGGGATTTGTTGGGGACACTGAGGGTCCCTCTGAGGGACACCCCAGGCTGTCACCCATGGCCACCCAGCTGGGCCAGCACTGCCGAGCAAACAGGCGTGAGAAATGTTTCCTCCCACTAACCAGTCTTGGTTCTGATAACTCTTTTGGTTGTTTCCTACAAGGAAACTTGTGGCAAATCTGCTCCAAATGTTCTGTGTTATGTGAGGCCCTGGCACAGAGAAGCTGTGGCTGCCCCTGAATCCCTGGCAGTGTCCAAGGCCAGGCTGGACAGGGCTTGGAGCAGCCTGGGACAGTGGAAGTTGTCCCTGCCATGCAGGGGTGGCACTGGATGGGATTTAAGGTCCTTCCTATGATTCGATGTTCTCCAAGGTTGTACATCTAAGGCCTCTCCTTTCCCTAACCTCCATTTGCTGGAGCAGTTCCCAATATTTTTGCCTTATATTAACATTCGTCAGTGGAGAACATTTTCTCTTTTCAGCAGTCTTTCTGATTTTTTTTTTCCATTCCCTTCTGGTCCATTTTGTGAGAAAATTGAAGCACATTGCAGGACAGGTTGTTTTGACAGAAGGGAAATAACCCTTTTCTTTCCTGGTGGAAGCAGCACTGTCCAAATCGGTGAGATTCTTTCCCTCCCAGACATTTCTGCTCTCCTGGAAGAGAAGCTGGGCAGTCATTCCTCTGCCACATGGAAAATGAGAGTTCTGGTGTTGGAGTTTAAAGTGAGAACAGGATGCAAATGCCTACACGCCTTAAAAAAACAGCATTGCAAAATCTGCTGCAAAAAGCACGTTGGGAAAAATTGCCCATGAGCAGGGACAGGCACTTTTAATCTCATTTTCACCATTTTTAGGAAATCGGCTGTTGGATTTAACTGGCTTCTTTGAATATATTTTCTTTTGCCAGAGTCAGGAAGGGTGAGGAGGGAAGGAGAGCAGTGAGTGAGGAGTGCTTGGAAATGAAGCAGTCCAGCCTCTGTTTGGGTCTCTGTCCCTGGGTGTTCATGGATTATCATCTGCTGGTACAGGGAAATCAGAGGGAATGGGCACAGCCTGAGGCTGCCAGAGCTCCAGGAGTGTTTGGACAGGGTGGGATTGTTGGGGTGTCTGTGCAGGGCCAGCAGTTGGATTTGTATTCTGTGGGTCCTTCCAGCTCAGGACATTCTGTGATTCCAAGCCTTTTCCAGGTCTCTCTCCACTGGTAATTTTCTGTAAGAGTAAAATACCACACCAATTCTAGGTGAGGTGACTTTTTTCCGGAATACCCACAAATTTCATACCAGACATGGGGCAAACCTTGTCCCCAGTGTGGCAGCAAGTCCTGTCCCTGTCACGGTGTGTGGCTGTGCCTTTTTGTCACTCCCCAGAGGTGACACAAAGCTGCTCCTCAGTTCTTCCATCCAGGGAGCTCTGCACACCTCGTTCCTCTCCTGCTGGGACTGCACAGCCCCTGGAGCCACAGCCAGGAGCAGCAGGTAGGACTGGAGAGTTCTCATTCTCGAGCAATTTAATCCTACAGGCTAGAAACTCCTTGGTATAGCAAAATCCGGGAAAAATACAGCTTTTATGGCCTCTAAATCAGAGATTCCTGACAAGCTAATAATGGGCTACTGTGCTCTTGGTGACAAGGATTTTGCAGTGGCAGCCTTAGGAATTGCCTTTGTCATTGCTGCTGGCTGGACGTGGACTGGTTTAAATCCTGGATTTAATCCTGGATCCTTCCTGGGCTGGTGCAGGGCAGGAGCAGCAGGAATGCTGGTTAAATCAATCCAACCTCCATGCCTGGACTGGAGTTTGGGGCTGTGGAGCTCTGGACAGGGGAATTACAAGCCAGAACATTGCAAGAATGTTGAGTAGCAGCTCATTACCATGAGGGTTTGTTCTTTATAGTGATGTGATTTCAGTTTTCCTTCCTGCCAGGACTAATTGTCGAATATTTCGACAAACATGTTTGCTCTGCAGAATGGAAAGGGTGAAGATCAGCTCTTCAGGGAGATGTTATATGAGGAAACTGCTTTAACAGACTCCCTTGTACTTTTGAGGCTTCGTAAGGGAAGGCTATGGGTATTTTAGCCTTGATCTTATAAGCTGCTTTTTAGTACTGTTTACAGTGACTTTATTTGTGTGCTGGAAATTATGTGTGCTCAAGTGCTGGACTGAGGCAACAGGACCTTGACAGGGAGAAGGTTCCATTTCCCCAGCACCTTTCAAGTTGTTTTTTTATCAACTTCCAAAGAGAATCTTGGTGAAAATCTCTTGACTCTTCCCTGGCTGGGAGACAAACAAATATATATTTAGAAGATATGATGCAGTCGAAGAGGCTGAAGGGAGGGGAGGTTCAGAATTTGCATTTTGGCCCAGCCTTTGTGTGTGGGAAGGGCCATGTGTGGCTGGTGAGGAGTGAGAGTTCCTCAGGCAGGTGTGTTTTCCAGGCCAGCTTTGGAAAATCTCCCAAGCAAACCCGTTTATCCCAACCCATTGTATTTCTATTTCGACGGGCGTTGCAGGTGACGTCAGGTATACATCAAGTGAATGGCTCAGGAGGAGGAAACTGTCAGGCAGCCATAAATTAAAGAGAGTTATGGTCAAGTTTATGGGTTCTCAACTCTTAATACACCTTGCAGCTTTAGCATAGCAGTTGAGCTCGCAGTGAGACAACAGTTGACAGGATGATATTTTATTTTAAGAAGTTTATATTTTAGGGAGACCATTTGCTGCTTTCTTCCTCTCCTACTTCAGTTTTTGTCTTGGAAACAAATGATTATGGAACTTGGGCCTCCTTGTCACTGTCTGAAGTGCCCCCTCAGGTCACTTTTTTTTTGTTTTCTCTCTTTTTCTGCCCATTTGGGAGTATCTGGTCTGGAAGATGAGGTGTGAGGGCTTTGTGGGTGCTGTGTGGTGCTGGAAGTGGCCTTGCTCTGTCCCATGCACCTGCAGGCTCAGGACATGGAACAACTCAGACCTGAGGTTAAATGTGTGTCCCATGGCATCTTCATGGGATAAATATAAATACCTCAGTGCCTTCATGGTGCACACAAAAAGAGATGTCTATAAATATTTTCATTTTTATGTAGATATAGATGGAGGGAGGTGGTTCTGCTGCACTCCAAGAGCTTCTGAACCTTTCCATCTTTCCAGGGGAGAAGGGGGAGAGCAGGACAGACCTTCTGCCAGGTGATCCCTGCTCTGCTGTGCCTGCAGGTGTGCAGGGCTGGAGCAGCCTGGGGCAGGGAGGGCAGGGATGGAGGGGATGGCACAATGGCAGGGATGGCAGGATGGTGGGGATGGCAGGATGACAGTGTGGCAGGGATGGCAGGGCTGGTGGGGATGACAGGATGGAGGGGATGGCACAATGGCAGGGATGGCAGGATGGCAGGGATGGCAGGGATGACAGGATGGCAGGGATGGCAGGGTAGCAGGGATGGCTCCCAGCCCACCACTGCTCCTGACAGGAGATTTGGCACTCTGCTCTCCACAGCAGCTCCAGCTCCATTTGCCTGTGCTTTCAGCCAGTTCTGAGTCTTTGCAACATCCTGAACAGCAGCAAAACTGACTTTAAAAAGGAGAAAGAAAAAAAAAGAAAAAGGAAAAAAAAGAAGTATGTGGTTATTTACCCCTGATTGTGTCTGGGGCACTGAAGAAGTTCAGCTTTCCTTGTTTTCCTTCAGCCAGGTCACCTCCTTCCCCTGGCAGAGCTGCTGGGATGGGGAGAGAGGCCAAACGTGGGGTGGAAGCTGTGCTGAGGGATGTGCTGCCCCTGAGCTCTGGTGGCTCCTGGGGACACAATTCAGCAGCTGATGGCAGCAGGTCTGTCCATGGCAGATCTGCCAGAAGCAGCCAAAGCCTCTTTGCTGCTGCTTTTCTGTGCCTTTCTGCTCCTCACTGCCAAGAAATGCAGGCCATTTCCACAGAAGGAGTTTTGAGCCATAACAATATCCTGTAGAACAGCAGGCTCTTGAGAGCAGAGAGAAAGCAGCATTTAAAATTAAAAAAAAGAAATTGTATGCAGATAGAACAGTTTATGGTTTTCACATTCATTTTTAACAGAGCAAAAAGAAAACCCCATGAATTCACCTTTCTGTGTATTCCTGCAAATTGGAATGCCTTGTGCTGTGTTTATTTGCAATTCTCCCCACATTTTTGCAGGGTAAATCAGCTTGGATGAAACAAGAACAAACCTCGTTCCTGCCAAACCCTCGGGGACATGAGGACAATTAAACCGAGCTGGATCGTGCAGGATGAGGAGAATTCAGAGGCAGAACTTTCTCTGGTCCTGCTGTGCAGCCCAGCCCAGGGTAAGCTGAATGCTGATGCTGTCCAGCTCTGGTTTGGGATCACACCCTGCTGTCCTCAACACTCAGGGCTGCTCCTCTATCCCTGCTCCCTTCCCTGCCCTGGGTGATGCTGCAGAGGGATTTGGGAGTGGAGGAGCTGCTGCTGCAGGGCTGGGGAGGGAAATTCCTCATGGAGAGACCCCAGAGTGGTGCCACATCCCTGCCCAGCCTCTGGGGCTGCTGGGGCTGAGCTGCCCTATCCAGGATTCCATGAAAGCTCGGGGTAGTTGTGCCCTCGGGCTCATCCCACACAGCTCCTGCTCCTCCGAGCCCTGGCTGCTGCTCTGACCCTTACAGGCTGACCCAGCCCTGCTCTCAGTCCCCTTCCAGCCAAATTTTGTGCTGTAAATGGTGTGTAACTCATTACCCAGAAATACTCCTGCTTTGGGTTTCCTCAGGCTCGAGGAGTTGCCTGATCCCAGCTCAGGTTTCCGAGCTCTGATAAAACCAAGCAGCAGAGAGTTCCTCATCTTTATGATCAGATTTGTCAGCCAAGCCATAACTGAGGGATGCTGCCAGCTCCCAAATCCAGGGGTCCACAAATGGCTTTGCAGTCAGGAATGAGCAGGGAATGTGTGAGAATGTGTCAGTGCAGCTGTGTGGTTTCTACAGAGAAAATCCTGGGTAATGTCTTAATTATCCCATTTTTATCTTCTGTAGCTAATGCCATTCGAAAAAATAAAATCCTATAGGGGGAAAGAGCCTGAAGAGAAGAGTGTGTGAAACACACCCATGTAATGTATGGCACAGCAGCTCAGAGGGGAATGGCCTTGTCTGGGAGCTGGGCATGATAATGGTGATTACCTGGAGAGAGAGGCAGAAGCTACTCCTTTACCCTGTGTTTGCTGCCAGCCCTGTTGGAGGGAGGAGCTGAGCCCTTCCAGGCTTTGCTTTGCTCTTGGGTACAAATAAAAACTGAATTACCAGCAGAGCCTTCCCCAGCAGCTCCCATTTGTGAGGATGTCTTTGCAAAGTCAACAGTAAATCAGTAATTGTGTGTGGGGAAATGGCAGAGACAAGTTCATGTGCATTTGTTACGTAGAGAGACCTCTCCAGGAGCTCCTCTGCTCTGCCATTACTGTAATACATGGTTTATTTTACCAGCTTGTGTATCTCACTGAGAAATGGATCTATCCATTTATGTAGGCATTGTAGTCCTCTTTCCATTCCGGTAATAGCTGCTGTATTTCAGCCATTTATGTGCTGCACTAAACTCTTATTTTTTTGTTCAGAAAATATTTTTGCCTTAAAACACAAGTTGTAGCTGATACAGTTATAGAGACATCCCATTCTCTGGCAACTTTCTTGGAATACAAAGCTCACTTTAGCTGAGGTTTTTGGTGAAGTCTCTAAAGGCAATTAGACAAACAACCCTATAATTTTATTAAGTACTGAGTGCCTGCAGCGGGGGTTAAGTGATTTTTAGCTCTGCCTGGGGTAGCTCTGAACCATAGGTTTGGCTGATTTTCCTGCCTACTCATGTCTGATTCCCGTGGGTTTCTGGTTTTTACCCCAGACCCTTTGGGAGGTTCAGCCCTCTTAGACTGACCACATTTCTCCCCTTGAAATTTTCCATTTCTAATTTTTCCAGGACCATCCCAGCACAACTCTGGGACTTGCCTTGCTCCCGAGACAGGCACAGCTACAGAAAAGTCTCCAGAAACTGAGATAAAGACATACAAAACTAAGGTCAAAAGGATATTGGTAGAAAAGTGGGATGTTTGAGTCCTTAAAGAGAGCCCTGAGAAAAGATGATCTGCCCAAACTCTGTTTGTTGTCTGTCTCGACTCTGCAGCCCTCGGCATGTTGTTGTTTCTGCAGCTCTGAATTATGAATGGCCTTCACTTTCTCTACCTTACAACTCCACAGAAGAGCAGGAGGGATAAAGCAGAAGGAATGTGATCCCCGTGGGAATGGGTAGAATGTCGGAAAGTGTGACAATCAGCAAGGACATTTCTATTGTCGGCACAGAGTTATTTCTGAGGAGACACAGCAAGGTGCAGGCAGGGAATCCAGGCTGCCCAGCTCCCTCTGGATGCATCCATTGCTCCAGGGGATCCCTGGGGCCCTGGGACACCTGCAGAGGCTGTGCAGAGGGTTTGGGTGACCTGGCAGCCAAGGGTGCCCCAACCCCACTGTCTGCAGCACTGATGTCCAGCAGTGTCAGTGCCAATCCCAGGGAACAGCCCTGGGCACTGCCCTCCCTCCAGCTGGGCATGGAGCTCCTGGAGCAGACAATTCCTGATCCCTGGGCTGTTTCCCCATCAGATCCCTGTTTGTGCACTCAGAGCTTTGCACAAGCCCAGCTAGAAGCTGTCAGTCTCTCTGTCAGCCACCAGCACTGTGACTCTGTGCCAGAACACCACCGAGTGTGTCAGGCCTGGTCAACCTCCTGCCTCTCCTTTAATCTCCCCTGAAACAGTTTTGGGATAAAAGATGTGCTTAGGGTGAAAGAAAGATCCCCACCAACACAAAGGCATTAAAACTCCCAAAGCTCGGCAAGAGAAATGCAATCTTTTATCCCAATCGGAGCATTTCAAGGAGTGGAAAAGTGACCAACTTGGGATTCCTTCCAGCTCCATCCCAGGCAGCCTGGAGCCCTTGAGCCACCCTCTGGGATCGGTTGGGTCTGGCTGCCTCACAATGACAGTGGAGGGGCTGCTGCAGGAACTGGAGGCAATTCCCAGGGAATCTCCTGGAAGGCTGCAGCTCCATGCCAGGTGAGCAGGGCTGTGCTGAGATCCTTGGGCTTTGCCCAGCTGCACTCCTGCAGTTCTCTGTGGCTGCAATCGCTGCTGCTTCCTCACCTTGGGGCAAAACCAGAGTTTCTGGGAGGATCCACTCCCCATGGTTGTTGGTTTGGGGTTTTTCCCCTTTCCCAGCGAATCCCAACAGCGTTTTTCCAATTTCCCAATAAATCCCAGCAGCCAACAATCATCTTTGTCCAAAAAGATGGACATCTTTTGTTCAAAAAGGAAATGTGATCCTTGGAGAATGGGGAATGTGGAGTTGGTGGTGTTAGAATTGAACCTGGAAATGAATCTCAGGATCTCCCATCATACCCAGCTGTGCAACAAACCCCTGGAGCTGCAGGAGATGGGGAGAGGGTTGGAATGGTCACCGTGGTAACAGCATGGATTTAGGATTCCACTGAAATAAAAGATGTGTTAAACCCTGGAAATGCATCAGTCTCCTATACCAATATTTAACTAGGGAAATAGATTCCTGCAGGAATGTGTAACTCAGAGCTGTCTGACAACATTTCAGAGCTGAGGGATCCAAAAGCTTCACAAATTGTATTTAAATAGTGGTTTGTTTCTGTAAATTTAACTGATTTGTTTTTCTTTGAAATTAGGGGATGTTCACGAGGCCGTGCACAAAGTAAGCATGAAAATGGTGGATATTGGAGATGAAAATACATGGAGATATTTTCTCAGTGTGGAAGTGATGCCCTGAAAACTATTTTGGAAAATTCCTGCTCTCTCTCCATGGAGAATTTTGGCTGCTGTGCTTAAGGGTAAGTAGAGCCACTTTGCCAGTTCATTCCAAGTTTTAATGTGACAATGAAAAAATGTTTTAAATGATAACATCCTGTGATGGTGCCTCAACTTCATTTGTATTGTTAAAGATTAAAATCTGCATTTTCATGCCAGCAAAGTCTCCACAGGTAAAACTTTAATGCACAACATATGGAATATATATTTTAATAATTCAGTGTAATTGTGATGGAAAAGAAATCACTGCTGCTGGTATTTGAGCCTTAATGAACATTGTGGTGCCTTTAATCATCCTGACCTCGTTGGCATTTCAGAAGGAGGCTCTGCACCTTGTGATTGTGATATTGACATCAAATATTCAGCAAGCAACAGCAGTTCTTCCATATTACAACTTTGGTGTTATTTCAGTACTCATTCATTGTTCTGGAGGTGGAGATGGTTGGACTCATGATCTTAAAGGTCTTTTCCTATCTTGATAATTCCATGATTTATGACAACTTCCAAAGCATTGCCCTGATCTCTTCACTCAGCTCTAACAGTCCCAATGGCATCTGTGGATGAATTTAATTTATATTTAAGAGTGTGGAGTCAAAGAGCAATCAAACAAGTTCTAAATAGTGAACAATTACTCAAGAAATTGGTTAAATAATAATAAATTAAGTCTCTAGTTGTTTTAATCTTATTTTCAGATAGAAACCAGTTGTTCTTTATTCTATGGCTCAAAATCAAATGTGGCTCAAAAAACCTCAAACACTTGGTATAGCAAGAAATATATCTCACTGGTTAAACAAAAATGAAGTTATGATTTGATTTTATTTTGGACTTTGTGTACTGCACTACAGCTGTAAAACTAGGAGCTCCTTAGTATACATTTATACCTCTCCTGTTATCTCTTGGCTTCTGAGATGATTTTGTTATTCAGAACTGTTCCAATCAGTTCCTGATTTTACTGTCAGTCTGAAAAGAGCCTATTTGAACTTACAAAAAAAAAAAAGACTCCAAGGGGGAAAAGAAGAAATAGATTCAAAAATAGATTCCTGCAGAGAGTATAATCAGCAGTAATTTTCTTTTTGCAGAAATACAGCAAAACAGAAACTCTGCTTGTTCTAAGGCAAGGGAAATATTGGAAGATCTCTCTCTAGTGGTAGCAGCCAAATTGCTCTGTAAGAGTGCAGTGAGTCCACAGCAATTTTACATCGAATTCTGTGTTTTCTTCATAACCATTTACCATTTGTTTCCCCCCATGTTCTCAGTCTCAGGGCTTGGTGCAGCAATTCCCCTCAAACAAGAGTGGACTGTGGTGAATGTCAGAGGGAGAGCAGAGCTCCAGGGGAAGGTCTGAGCTGCAGAAGGAGCTCTGCTGGCAGGAGGATCTGACACCCTGGGAGCTTGGGGAACATCAGGGAGATGCTCTGAGCTTTTGCTTGAAGCCATTGCTCTCAGATTGCATTTTATCAATTCATTTGATTGCTTATTAATAATGTGATCTTCCCTTGCAAGCTGGGATCATGAGGTGGTGGATCACGAGCTTTGCTCCAGAGCTGGCTCTTGAGGGAATGTGTTGTGTTTGCTGTGAAATTTGGGGTCCATTTGGGCTCTCTCCCCTCCAAAATGAGGTTCAGGGGGGTCCTGATAGAAAACAGCCAAAGCTCCAACAATCCTAAGTCAAATGGGATTTTAACCATATTTGCTGTGCCAGGCTCCCTCCTTTGGAGGCTTGGATTGCTGAATTTGACCTGGGAATTGTGCCTGGGTGGGTAATGGGAACCACTGTTGGTCACGATGAGTGAAACTGAGAAATCATATTTCTGACATTCCTCAGTCCGTACACAACACTGCTAACGGAAATCTAAAAGAAATCATCAAGAATTCCCAGTGCAGTGAGAGATCTGGAGGAAACTCTGCCCACAGTTCGGCTGGGAGGCCAAAAGAGCTGCAGCTAGAAGAGAAAACCTCTCTCCTAAGCACAGGGTTTTTTCCAGGTATAAATTCTGAATTTAAACTAATATTTAAACCAGGATAGTCCTGGTGAGGAGCGAAGATTTAGATGGAACTAAAAGTTATTGCATTCATCAAACAGGCTCCAGCAGACTTGTTTTTAAAGGCACCAAATATAATTTCCAGAAGTGTTTATTTAATCATATCAACAGGATAAGTGCTTGGGCACTTCTCAAAATACCACTGGGAACTTCGGGAGACATTTAAAGTGTCTGGAGCATGGATATGTGTGTTTTTATGATCATTAGTATTGGATTTCATGCCACAGGAGCTGTTGGCATTGCTAATTTGTCTGTAAAAATGTCACATTGTACCCAGAATATCTCAGATTTGTGTCAGTGTCATTGTGGGCACCTCAGTCTGCAACCTCATTTCAGATTCCCTTTGTCCACTGCCACTCAGCGAAACATCTGCTGCTCATACAAACTGATTTAGTCACTTAATCACCCCGGAGCATTGATCTGTCTATAACCTTTTTTAGAATAAAGATTTCATGTCATTCTTGGAGGCTGAAGCAGATACCTCCAGTCTGGTCTTGCTGCACTTGAGGAAAGCTGTTAGCACATTTTTATCTTTCCAGAGTACTTTTTTAAAAAGAAAGCCAAGCAGAAAAAAAAAAAAAATCTTTCATCTCAGTTGTCTTAACAAGTGTTTTACGTGCTGTTGAATATTTCAGTCAAGAGGAGTCAAATATTATGCTGAAGACATATGATGAAATGCTTTTAAGGTATTAAGTAAAGCAAGATGGCCAAACCCCCCGAGCAGCTCCTGCCCCTTCCAGCCAGCCAGAAGGTGAAATAACAACAAACAATCCCATTTCCCTGCTCTGCCCTGCAGCTTTGGGGTCAGGATGGAGCCCAGCACTGAATCAAAGGCTTGGTGGAAAGCTCCAGTTCATCTCTGGGATCCAGGGCACACTTTTCTGCAGCCTGCGAGAATCACCTGCATCCATCTCTGTCTGGGAATCAGGTTTGGATGGCAGAATTGCTCTGCTGCCCTGGAATTGAGTTAACTTGACAGCCAGAGTCGCATTGTTATTGGCTGAATACCATTAATTTTGATGTGACATATTTCTTGCTAATGGGAACATTCATATTATCTGGATTTCCAAAAGGCAGCAGGGAGGAAAAAAGCTCTCCCACAGCACCATCAATATTGCCAGGGCAGGCAGTGCAGGAGGGAGCGCTCTGCCTTCTGGAGCCTTGCTTTTATTGATTGCTAGAGGTCTTAAAAAACATTTTCACCTTTTTTTCTGCACACTTTTTTCCCTTCAGAGGCTGCAAATGCACATGAAGAGAAAAATTAACATAAATAGGTAAAAAAAATGGCAAAAGCAACTGTATTTCTGTGAGGAATCCTGAAATACCAGAGCCGCTTGGGCAAAGTGAGCACTGTGTAATGGAAAGAGGCAAATGGAGTTTAAAACAGACTAAGGAATAACTGATGGAGAAGTTATTTGGATTTGGAATAGGGTGAAGTCCTGCTTTTCCTTGATTCTTGTGTGCTGGGAAGAATAGAAATAGAAGGGAAAGGCAACTTTAATACTGAAAGAAAGCAAATTTAATGAAAAAGGGGGTAAAAAACCAGCTTGTGCTAGGAAATCCTACAAGGAACAAGTCTGTGGTATTCTCTGTGGTGGGGAGGACTGAGGCTTTTTCTGGATGGAGGTGTTTTATGGGATCAGTAACAGGGTCTGATTTTCAAAGAATGGCTGCACTGCCCCCATATCAACTGGATGTGATTTCCCAGCTCTGGATTAGCTCTGTTTAAAATCAGGTAATTGTAAAGTAGGAAACTTTGGGTGAGAAGAGTAATAAAGTTGTAAACAGGCAAAATGAAGGAGCAAGGTGACTTTGGAGCAGTGTGAGAAGAGTTCTTTCTCTGCTCCCTTCAAAGGAAGTGCTGTATTTTAGTGAAAGGAGTTTATGAAAAGAAGACAAGTTTAAAAGATACCCATAAATACTAAAAGGCAAGGAGACTGATTCTGGAATTATTTTTTGTTATTTTCTCTGTTTATAAAATCAATGTGACTGATCTCTGGATTGATGAGGTTTCATAATGGTGTTAGAAAATAGATGAACAGAACTTCTCTGCCCAGTACATTTTAAATTTGCAACTATTGCTAAACTTACAAATTGAGGCTGACTTGAGAGACCCAGCTCCCTTGAAATAAGCCAGGACAAAAAGTTCACATGATCCAGCCCATCTCACATGAAGTACCTCATTCTGGGCTGATTTCACAAAGCTGAAGGAGGGAATAATTCAGTCCTGTAGGTGAGGTTGGTCAGAGATTTCAGTGTTTTTTCAACCTGTTATTTCTCCCTCAGGTTTTCAGATTTGCAATTACTTGATGACAGTGGGAGAGAGGCACATTTATTGCAGCTCAGCAGCCCCAGGCACAGCCAGGGACTCTGAACTCCATCTCCCCATCTCCCTGGAGCAGCGTGGGAGCTCCCTGTGCCCTGGGAATGAGAGCCTTTGGCAGAGCCACGTGAAATCAAAACACTCCACGCCACGCTGGGGGAGAGGATTGTTATTTTCTGAAAAGAAAACCCATTTCTCAGCAGAATTGAAGGTAATGTGTGACACCAGAAAAGCCATGGGAAGTTCTGTGCTGTGATTTGCTTCCAGAATGAGATTTTCTAGTGAACAACAGGAGATGGCAAAGCTGTGGAGCAAAAGGCTCTTGAGATGGAAATCTCCACAAGTGCCAGGAAAACCACCAGGCAGGTCTGGAAAATCCTGGAGAAGCCCCAAAGCCTGGCAGTAAATCAGCCCCATAGACTGGGATTTCTGCCCTGACTGCCTCTGTCCAGGTCAGGCTTTGAGCTAAGGATCTGTAAATGCTTTATCTAACTTTCTTCCACATGTAAGATACTGTGTGTCTTGAAGGCTCTTTGTAAGAAAAGGAAATGTTGAAATATCCAGGGGTGACCTTCAGCAGTTGAGCCAGAAATGTGTTTAAAATGGCCAGGCAGTGCTGCAGGAGGGTCAGCACTGCTCCAACATCATCTGATCATTTCCTGACCTTTGGCTGCCCCTGCATTCCTCTGTGAAAACATTTATACATTCAGCTTTTCATGATGCCAGGAGAGATCATTGAGTGGATTCTCACAGAAAACAAACTGCCAAATTCATGTGGGGCAGCCCAGGTCTGGGCTTGGTGGGAATTTTGGGAGGTGGGATTGCACTCCTCCTCTGCTCCTAGAGGTTAATCTGTCTTTATTTCCAAGCCAGATTTAAAATAAAGATTTAGGCATTGCAGAACCTCCTCAGGCTGGTCCCACACATGGAATGACTCAGGATACTTCTTCCCTGCAAATCTGTGTGCTGTGAAAGCCTTCTAAGGATTATAATTTATCCTTTGATTTTTTTCTCCAGTGACAGCTTATCTAACTTTGCTTTCATTAAGTAACACGATTCTGTGAAGTGCCTGGGAATATTATTTTTGAGAGACTGCAGGTTAATTATTGAAAATTTCAAAAAGGAAATATTAAGGCAATTATTAAATTAGAGTTGATTATTAATCCCAGAGAGATAATTACCGAGGCCTGAGGCAATTTATCTTCTGTTTGAAATAGATTTTCCCTTGATTAAGTTGTATTTGTCACTTAGTCCCATGGTTGTTACTGCAAAGGACTTTATTATCCTGCAAAGTGGAAAACACTTCTCTGAAGTTGACCTGAAATATTTGGGCAACTTTTGAGCTGAATTCTGGGCAAGGGCACAGCAGCACTGGGGAATAGTCTGTCCTTGCTCCCCTCAAAGGCAAACTGCTTCTGAGTGAATAGGATTTCTACCACAGCAACAAAAAAGAACAATTTAGATATGTAAAAACTACCTAAAATGTAATTTTGTCTCAGAAACCCACAGGTAATAGTGAGCATTAAGTGCACATCTTGAAATGTAATCAAATTATTGTAGTGAGACTTAAAAACTGCAGCAGCAAAAGACAATATAAGTGATGTTTGCCCTGAGGCAGAATTAATATTCTGAGTTTGAGTACTGCAGTGGCTGAAGACATTTTAACCCTTCAATCCCTAAACTGGGAATCTCAGTGCATTAAATGGGTTTGGCTGCTTTATTTTGGATTTTGTGTTGTTAGACTGTGTCACCCTAAATACAGTGGGTCTGGGAATGTTATGGATGTGCTTAAACGTGGGTATAAATCACTTGTGACACAGCTTTGCTGGATATTTGAGTGATAAATCTCAGTTTAATTGCTGTGGTGAAGCACTTTGGAGTGAAGTGGTTACAGGAGGGCAGAGCCTGTGGGTACCTGGGACACCTTTTGTTCTGTGGGATCTTGATGAGGACAAGGAGGAGATTTTCTCTTTAGTATTTCCCTACAAGGTGAAAATGTATCTATGCTTTCCCTAAAAATGAGTTTTTCAGTGCATGAAGCACAGAGAGGATGAATGTTCTCTGGTTCCTCTCCTGAAAGAATCAGCTTGACAGAGGAATCCTGATTCTTGTGCTTAGTCACTTTTCATCCTGGAATTCAAAGAGCATTATTCATAAACCCCTTCTGGAAATTCACCAAAAAATGCTTCATTTTCTCCTCAGCTTAATTTCTTTTGCTGTATGTACAGAAACAGTGAGGATGCTCAGTGTCCATTGTGTCCTGTGCTCCCCATCCCTCCCCAAACCTGAGAGGAGAAACATTCCCTCTGGGATCTGTAAAAAAATGCTGTTTGTTAACTCAGACTGAGCAAATCCAGGTTTCTCTTTATGGACAGCATTTGTAGGAAGTGCTGCAGTGCAGAAATGGGGGCTAAGAAGGGTTAGATGGACAGGTTAGAGGGAAAATATTTCACTAAAGAAAGCAGAATATTGTTTGTGTGGATTCTGCTGTGACTCCATCTCTCAGTGTTGGCAGAGAGCAGCATTCCTGCCAGCAGGACAAGCTGAAATGGCCTCAGGCTGGGCCAGGGGAGGCTCAGGGTGGACAGCAGGAGGAATTTCTCCATGGAGAGGGTGCTCAGGCATTGGAACTGCCCAGGGAGGTTTGCAGTCCCCATCCCTGCAGGTGTCCAAGGAATTCCTGGCTGTGGCACTCAGTGCTCTGGGCTGGGGACAAGGTGTGCATCAGGGACAGCTTGGACTGGATGGCCTTGGAGGTCTTTCCATCCTCAATGATTCTGGGATTTCTAAATTTAAAAAAAAATCTATTAAAAAATCTATTCTAGAGCTTACTTTCCATTCAAGGCCATTTGCCTCTCAGGGCTCTCAGGCTCTCCTTCCTGTGTCTACATTGGGGTAAATCCATCTTTGTTTTCTTTGTGTGATGACAACACCAAACCTCTTCTCCAGGATGGAACAGCCACGGGTTAAGGAAGCTCTCAGAGGTCATTTGGAGCACAGTTTCCCTGACTTTTGCATTTACTGCTGTGCTGCTCCTCCACTCCAAGGCAATTCCACACTTGGCATTCCCACAGCCCAGGAACAGAGCTTATCAAACCTCTCCCTGGCCGTGGGAGGGAGGCAAATATTTATTGTCTCATTTCATGGCTAAGGCACCACGAGCTAAGACAATGCTGTGATAAATGAGCAGCAAAGCTGCCCTGCTGCTCGGCCCAAATCTGGCCAAGCCAAGGAACTGGCCAAACTCCCACTGAGCTCCAGCTGTGCAGAATGTGAGCTCTGCAAAGAGCTTCTTCTCCTCAAGAGATTCTCTTCAGGTGCTTGAAGTCCTCCTTGCGTGGCTCCCAAACAAGATTTGTACAACAACAGAGCTATTTTTTTATAATTCACAGACTTTGAAAACCTGGGGTTTTTTGGGTGGTTTTTTTTTTTTTGGTTTTTTGGTTTTTTTGTTTTTTGCTACTTCTTTCTGCTCTAGGAAGGATTTTATATCTTGGGTATTCCCAGGTGCAGGTACACCTGATACAGTCGGAACCAATGCCTAGAGGAGGGATTTTGCTGCCCTGTGAGGTGATTTTGGGCACGGCAGGAGCAGTCTGTACCTGGTGCGGCAGCAAACACGAGGCTCCCCGGGAGCACCAGGAGAGCTTTTCCCTCTCGGAGATGGCAGCAGCGCTGCTGTTCATAAAGCTGCCCTGCAAAGCTGCTCTGGAGGAAGAGCAGAGCTCTGTTCAGCAGCATTTATTGCCCCAGGCAGCGCTGAGTCCCCAGGGACACTTTGTGCTTCCTGGGGAGACACGCTGAGCCCAAATTGCTGCTGAGCCCCCGTGGGACAGAGAGGCACAATGGGCTGTGCTGGGGCTGCTCTCAGCTGCCAGCTCGTGAAAAATAACAGCACAGCAGCCAGGCTGGGGAAACAAATAGGATGTTATAGAGTTTATTCCTGTGTGCTGCTTCCATCCCATTTGTCAGCATTTCATCCCACCTGCTGCTGCAGAGGATTCTGCTGCTCCGAGATGCCTGCGAGGCGTTGTTGGCATCTCGTACTACACGAGAATATCAATATCTGCTTTGAATAACCTCGATGTATTTTAAACAAGACATTTCCAAATGGTTGCTCTGTAGCTGTGCGTGAGCTCTGTGGAGCTCCAATTAAGAGTCTGTCAGCATTTGCAATGTGATCCATTGTGAAAATTTATTCGGAGTGGAAATTTGGCATGTAATAACCCAGACCTGGAATTCTCTTTTCCCCTTTCTTCCCTTTCTCGCTGGTTTTCTTCCCTTTCTGTGTTGGAACACAATATGTGATGCTGTAAGTGCTCAATAATGGAGATAAAGAATTGCTCTGCATGGGAGGCCAGAGCAAGGCAGAGGAATGGCTGTTCCAGGGGTGCACAAAGTTCTTGGACTCAGTGCAGTGAGGCAACACAAAGGAGGTGTTTGAATATGGAAAGTTTCTTACAAACTAACAAATAATGGCTTTAAGCTGAAGGAGGGCAGATCTAGATGGGATATTGGGAAGGAATTGTTGCTGTGAGGGTTTGAGGCCCTGGCACAGGGTGCCCAGAGAAGCTGTGCTGCCCCTGGATCCCTGGCAGTGTCCAAGGCCAGGCTGGACAGGGCTTGGAGTGACCTGGGACAGTGGAAGGTGTCCCTGCCATGGCAGGGGTGGCACTGGATGGGATTTGAGGTCCTTCCAACCCAAACCATCCTGGGATTCCATGTTTCTAAGTTAGCACATAACATGAGGAGTGGAGGTATCTGCAGCTGCAGTGGAGCATCAGAGGTGATGCATAACTTCTCCAGTGATCAGACTGGGATGGTTCAGTGCACAGACCTCGATGGAAGCACTTGGTGAAGTGCAGCTGAGTTGGATCCCAGCCCTGTCAGGTGCTGTGGCTGTGAGATCCAAACTCAGTGCTATCCCAGGCCTCACTAATCATGATCTGTTGTAAAAAATTAAAAACTGGAGCTGATCTCACTTCAGGTTGTGAACTTTTCCTTCAAGGTGCCCACATGATGCTCCCCTGGGGCTGTCTGGCTGCACAGGAGATTGGATGCAGATGCCAGCATTTTTGGGATGGTTGAATGGCCTCCAATCTGCTGTTTGTGAGGACTCTGCTCCCTTCCAGCTCGTGCTGTGCCAACTCCATTATCCACCTTGGATGGCAGTTTGCAAACTGCAGCCACCCGTTATCCCAAGATGTTGCTGCTGGATTTTTCCAGGTTCTCCTCACTGGTGAGCACTTCTAAAACATCTGCACACAGCAGGAGCAGCTGGCACAGAGTGCTGCCCTGGCAGAGGACATCTGTAATGCTGGCACATCCAACTGGCACAGGAGAGCTGTGCTGAGCTCCTGGATATCATCCAGAAAGGGGAATTTGGAGAAATCACCTCTAAAATTCAGCCAGGGTGCCACAAGGAGAAAGGAAATCCCGAAGAGAGCTGGTCTGCAGCAAGGTAGGATAAACATATTTCAGATAAATGAGGTGTCTAATGGAAATGGAAAGGTGTTGGGGAGAAAGTGTGCAGCTGCACGTGGAGCTGCTGCAGTTGGGTCTCTAAATGGCCTCCAGTGCATCTGCAGTAAATGTTTTATCTGTGTTGTTCTAAGACTGCTGTGAATCTTATTATGCACCTCAGAGCCGAGCTCAGCGCTGAAATTTGCAGCCAAGAGTCTCTGATTTCTTCCACATTCAAAAATTAATTTGATTGAATGCTGTGCTTTTAGATGTGGTAGATCTCTGTGGTTGTGGGAATAATTCTGCAGCAGAGAATGGAATGGGCATGAAATGGGAAACTCGTGCTGGAAAAATACAGTCTGTTCTCTTATACCCCAACTTCGTGTTTGCTGCAATCATGGGTGCATTGAGGTCAGTAAATCCTGACATCAGCACAGGACTGGAGCTGGTGATGTCTGCTGTTAGCACTTCTCATAACTTAAATGATAATTAGCATTTCTTATCAAAATTAGAACAGCTGTGGAGCGGTGGAATATTCATGTTTTTTGCAGGTAATCTTTAATATATCTGAAATATCTCTTCTTGTTTCAGCTCCCTCTATCCAGTCTGTGTGTTTGCTCCTCTGGAGAGCTGAGATGTGCCAAGGCTGCCCAGCACTGTGTGTGCCTGGCTGGTTTGCAGTGCTGAGATCTGGGGGTGCTGGCTGCAAATGCTTTGCCCACCAAAGAGCTTTCTGTGTCACAAAGCTGCTAAAGACAGGCAGCTCCTCTCTTCTGTGGCTCTCCAGTGCCAGCTGAGCAAAATGCTGAGAGAAACAGCTCTGTGCTGCCTGTGCTGCCCCAGAGCAGGGTGATGCTCTCAGCTGGGCTCTGCACAAGGAGCTGCTGCTGACCAGACGTGCTGGGTGGTCACCACCCCAGCCTCAAATTGGCTTTGTGAGTTGTGAAAGAATTCCTTTGTGTTTTCCTTCCTGACACCCTAGATGTGGTGTTTTATTCCATGAGGTAAATGGATCAGTCTGCTGCCTGCAATGGCTCAAAATCCAGTTTCTTTTTCTCCCTCAAGGTAATTTCACAGGGTTTTAAAAATATATTTCATACAAGGGAGCTCTGAATGTCTTGGCTGTTTTCTCTGAGGTTTGCCATGCTGAAAGCTGCCATAGCACCATATCCACACGACCCACTTGGGGACCATTCCCATCCCGGGTTTTTGGGAGGAGGAAGGCAGAGGTCTCATGTGAGCAGGGCAGGTACAACCATGGCACAACCCAGACTGGGCTGGTCTTAGGGGGGCAATTCCTCCTAGAGCTCTTTTATTCTGCAATTCTACTCTTGTGAAACCAAAAACCTTCGTAAAGTAACTTTTAGTCATCTCTCTGTGGGGAAAATGTGCAACAGCAGGTGTTGTACATTTAACTCCGAGAACTGAGTTAAATGTCATGGATTTTGCAGAGAAGACAATGAGATTTTCATGCCGTTTCTTAGTTATTGTTTTTATGATTTAGACTTCAGATTGAATAAAGGAAAATCGTGGAGGAAGATAAGGATGCAGACCTCTAAGGATGTGGTAAACATCTAGAAGAATTTATTGTATCCAATGATTTGAAAATTACTTCGTGCACTAAAAAGGCAAAGGAAAAACAAGTTTGAGACAGAGGCAGTAGAGCATTCACTTACAGAAATCTCTGGGTAATCTACATGCACATGTGTCAATGACCTCAAGGCAAGAAAAGAATTTACTGGTGTTTTTAATCCAGTGTAACCTTCTGCCTCTGAGCTTGGCACTGTTTAAGAAGTCCAAAATCTCATGTTAGAAAATTTCTGTGTCTGTCACAGATGCATTTTTAGGCAGTCTTGACTTCCCTTTTCCTTTTCTTCCTCTCAGGGCACTGAAGGGAAGGTTTTGTCCCTTACAGTTCTTGTGTAGGGCAAGGTTAAATGTGCAAAGATAAATGTGCAGCTTGTTTTGGGCAAACTGAAATGCCGGTGGTGTAAGTAGAAGGAGAATGGAGAAACAAATCAAGCTCAGCCTCTCCTCACAGCGAGAATGCTCAGCAAAAGAACAGCTCAGCCCTCGTGCTGCTCTCGTCTGGAGCCAGAGGTGCTAAATCGTGTCCTTGTCCCCTGCAAGGCCGGGCACAGGGATGGCCAGGCAGAAATACGGCCCAAACAGGCTCATAAATCTCTAATTTGTGTCTCCTGGAGGCATGAGCCTCGCGCTGTAAAATCCCTGTCATGGTCCCAAACATGGGGCTGGAGCGGAGCGAGGCTGGCGCAGCCCTGCGAGGGAACGGCAACCATAAATCTCTGCAGAGACGTCCTAAATATAAAAATCACCTCCCCGAGCTGGGGAGAGGCGCAGCAGGATGGTGTAGGAGCAAATGCTAGGCGTCACTGCAGTGACAGCGGGAAGCAGAGGGCCTGACCTGCCGTGCTTGGGTATTCATCACGGCCTGACGGCGCCGCCGCTTCCATTTCTCATCACCGCCGGCTCTGGCCTTCGTGGGGAAATGCTGCTGAGCATCAAAGGGCTTTGCTGAGCCCAACCGAGCTGCAGGCTGAGCACAGCAGGGGGTTGTGCTGAGGAACTTGGAAATGGAAATTCGCAGCCGTTTGGCTCCAGGGAAGAGGGCAGGTCCTGCCTGCTCCAGGTGAGCTGCACCCCTGTGCCTCTGATTAAGGGGTGAAAACAGAGCGTGGAACACTCCAATCTGCTTTCATGCCAGCTGGAATATCCCTCATGACATCCCCCAGGGAAAAAACACATCCCAGCGCTGCCTTTGAGGCTCCTCTGTTGATCAGCAGGAGATTGAGTTCAGAGATTTATCTGCGGTAACTCCGAGAGCATCAGCACAAGTTGTGCTCCCAGTGCTGTGTCCATCAGGAGAGCCAGGATGTGTGTGTGGAGATGGAGATGGATCCTGATCCGTGTGTTCATCTGATCCCCTTCCTCAGCAAAGGTGAGCCCTGTGTTGGTCACTCAGTGATGTGTGAACAGTTGAGGAGCAGAAAGGCCTTGCAAAGTGAGATCCTTGCTGTCCTTGGGAAATCCTTGCTCAATTCTGTTCCTTTGGCTAACTAGAAAAGCATTCTGGGAATGACTCAGCTGAACTGGAGGTGACAAACAAGTTCCAGAATTGTAAAACAATTATCAGAACAATCAGTGCTCACCGTGGGGCTGTGGTTGGTCACACCTGATGTTCCTGTCCTGGTCTGTGGTGTTGGTTAAACACATTTGTGCATCACAAGGATGGAAACTCAGAACAAACTAACAGTTTAACAGCCCTGGATTTTTGCAATGAAGCATCTTTGCCACACCATGGTGGAGATTGTGTGTTTAACACCACAGTGAACACCTTGCCCAGCACCAACCCCAACCAGCATCCTTTCAGAATAAATCACAGGAGATCTGCAGGGTGGTTGAGCTGCAGCAGCCAGCAGATCCAGACTCCAGCTGGGCACCCTGAGCCTGTCCAGCAGCTTTTGGCTCTCGTTAGCCTGGCTGGCCCCAGGTCAGCTGCCAGCATCTGCAGCACTCGAGCTCTCACTGCCTTCTGTGAAGTGCTCTTAGCTCAGACGGTTTCTGGGGAGAAGCCATTTGGACATCGGTCCTCTGGAGGCAGAAGTTTGCAGTTCTCATCCCTGGAAGATGATGCCAGGAATGCCCAAAGTGAGCTCATTAAATGTTCCTGTTTCTGGTGGGCCCTCAGGAACCCGTGCTTTATGAGCAGCTGGTGGTTCCCAAAATCAGCTGGAAGACTTGGCTAGGTTTGATTGCTTGGCTTCGAGGATATTTAGATCAGACTGATGCACTTTGGTTGCAATCCAGTGCTTTTGGTTTCTCTTGGATTCTTATTTATTTGCTCTTATTAATTTATGTTCCAAAAATCGTAGCCAACATCCCTCTGTGCCTGTGAGTGATCCAGGCTCTGTGCGTGTTGCCCCTACACTGATGTCTGGGTACAGTTCACAGAAATAATCCCAGAACCCCAAACTGCTTTGGGTTGGAAAAGACCTTAAGGATTTATCCCCTGCCATGGCAGGAACACCTTCCACTACCCCAGGCTGCTCCAGACACTGTCCAGCTGGGCCTTGGACATTTCCAGGGGCTGCCACAGTTTCTCTGGGCACCCTGTGCCAGGGCCTCATCACCCTCACAGGGAAGGATTTTTTAATAGAATCCAATATATACTCATTCTCTCTCAGTTTAAAGCCATTACATTTTTTTTTCTTTCCTGATGCCATGTTTCAAAGTATAATCTAAAGCAGCAAAGGTTTTCCATTTGCATTTTGAATATTTGTGGGAGTGCTTATTTTGCCAGAACACAATGTCCCCCTGGAAGCAGCACAGGTGTCTTGGAGAAGAACAGAGAAACCCTCTTGAAGAGCAGTTAGTCCAAGGAGAAGAGGAAACTGTTGCTTCTGCGTAATTCCATTCTTCGCTGTGCTGAATAATGCTTCATTATGAGAGGCTGTCCTGCAGCCCTGGGGGTGGAATGGTATTATCAGCGTAAAGGAGCTATAGAATAACAGCTTACGTTACATTTATATAATTCTTTTCATTTGCAAATGCCTTGCAAACATCAGTTCCTCTTCTCCCGACATCTGGAGTGCAGATAAAGGTTATTGGATCTATAAAGCAGCGGAGGAAGAAAGAAGGAAATGTCGAGCTTTATTTAATATTAAATATAATGTGCACAATCTCTAATCTGCTCCTATGTCTCAGAGCTATTCACATCCAAGATCAGGTTTTATGTCACAGTGGAAGGCTGAGATCAATGATGATACAACAGCAGAGTTTCAAAAGTGCCCAAATGCCTGTGGATCACATGGAATTTCTCCCACCAGGGCACAAACCCCTTTGGAAATGGGGATGTAACTATTGCAGCAGTCGTTAAAAATTTATGTGTAGCCTTCACATTAGGCACATTTCATTTGGAATTCCAGAGGCAAGTTCTGCTTGCACTTAGCAGTGCAGTCCGTGCATGTGCAGCTGTAAATTCAGCTCAACCCAGTGTTTGAGCCCTGAAACTCCTGGAACTCTCTTTGAGCTGTGCTGATTCCCACCCATCCCTGGGAAGCTGTTTTGATGTTGCCTCAGAGCTCCTCTTCGAGGAACCTTTTCAGGAGCTCCTCAGCAGGGAAGGAGTGATCTGAAGGGCTCAGGCCTTACAGCACCGTGTCCCATAATCCTGTCTGGATGCATTTCCCTGAGCAAAGCTCCTCGGGAAGGCTGGGGCTGTGCTGGGTCACAGAGCTCTGGAATAGCAAAGGCCTGGGCAATAAAAGGTCTGAAGCATTTCCTGAGGGGAGAACAGGACTCAGGGCTGGGGATGCTAATGCAGACTCATTTCTGAGCAACTCCCCCTGTGAAGAGAGGAATATTTCCATCAAGTTGCATTCCAAGATGTTACAAATGAATAATATCCCTATTTTATGAGCTGGCTTCCTGGCACTTGGGAATTTCTGTGTTATGAGAAAGGTGCTTTTGTGATACAGCTATTGATGTGTGTATATATATATGTGCATAAATGCATTTTATATATATATATATATATATATGTTGTATACTATCACAAGGTCCTGTAGTGACAGGACAAAGGGGAATAGCCTGAAACTGATGGAGCCACAGGTTTAGATCTTGGTGTCATTCCTGTCTCACTGAGATTTGGTGACTTCTCCTTGTTTAAGCATGAAAAGGGAAGGGACTGGTTGGTGTGTTTCCTCAGGTTTTGTGTACACTGAATTGAGCTGTAGCTCTATGAAACCAGCAATATTTCTGAGCTAACAGCAGGCGTGTTTTTTAGGGACACCATTCTATTTTGCAACTCTCATTACTCTGACACCGATTCTGCAATCAGCAGCCATTAGTAAATATTATTTATTATTAGTATGTATTATTTCTCTAACGCAGGCAGGAATGTTTCCAGGAGAACAGTTCAGCACCATGGAGAGCGCCGGGGTGTCTCGGGTCCGTGAGGCACTCGGCGGTGTCACATCCCCATCTCCAGCAGCCCCGGGTGTCATTTCCCCTCCGATTCATTCTCTAACCCCAGCAGGGTCTCCCAGCCCCTCTGGAGGATGCCTGGCACGGTTTGGAGTGTGCCTTCAGCCCAGCTCACCCCTGAGTCTCGCCCAGGTCCTGGCCGGACGCAGAAAAACCAGATTTCTGCTGTGGCACAGAGCTCAGGGTGCAGAGGAGCAGCCCAGCACAGCCAGACACAGCTTTTCCAGTGCCTGGGAACTTTGTATCTCTCACAGTGTTTGTGCGGCTTTGTTGGACATTTTAACCCATTCTGAGCGTCTCATTCTGTGTTTCCTTCTGTGTTTCCTTCTGTTGACAGCCAAAGTTTCCAGGAATTCCCTTTGCCAATGCCCTGATAATTTGAATGATCTGAATCATCTGAGTAAGCATTTGTTTTGAAAGCCAATATTTAGATACAGAGCTGCTCATTTGCATTTTTTGCCCCCTGAGGCCTCGACTGGGTTTGTTTATCCCAGAACTCAACCCAAACCCTTTGTCCTTGTCCTTTGCCGCTGCTAATCCTCAGCCCTGGGACCCTGCAGCATGCTGGGAATAAACAAACTCAGCAAGCGCAAGCAGTGTTTGCAAGGTGTTCCCTTCTTTATTTAACTTCTGCAGGACATGAAATAAATCTGCAGCTCTTCACTGGCAGAGACCTGTGGGATTTAAAGGTGAGACTGTGACTGCCTGGAGAATAGGAAGCTCCAGAGAGTCCTTGGAGCATTTTCTAGGAGTTCAACTGGCTTTAAAAAAAGAGGGAGATCAAATTTTTTCACAGGCAGAGAGGGCCAGGACAAAGGGGGATGGTTTTAAGCTAAAAGAGGGTGAAAGGGAATGCCAGCAGGTATCAGCATTTGCCCAAAAAAGCTTTATTTCTCAAGAAATAAAGACTGGCAGGAAGCTATTTGGGAGCTCCAATGGAAATCATTATGGGTTAAGAGCGAAATTGTTGCTTGTCAAGATTAATTAGTTAATACAATTCCTAAAAAGACTATTACAGATTCCCTTTTCCTAAGGTTTTCTCTCTCTGATAGTTATACATTAATTTTAATGACTATAATGAGAGTATAATGCAGAAAAATAGTTTTCCCGGTGTGATCTGGAGATGTGATGAATGTTTAAGGTGCTTTTAATTTTTGTCCATTTCAGGTGACATTTTCCATGGATGTTTGCTAAAAAGGCAGAACTCCTATTTAATTTGTATGCTATTAATGTATCAGTGTTTAATGCACTTTGCCTGAACTTCAAAATTTTAATTCAATTTATTTTTGAACCTCATTAAGCAGATAATCTCGGTGTGGTGTGCTACTCCAGGAACACTTTTCTCAGTGCCTAAATGACTAATTTCAACGCTTTTAAAATTCCTATCCAAAAATACATTTAGATTCTCCCGTTTCATAAATAAAACCATGTATTCAAGACCTTCTTTTTCTCAGCATTTTGTGAAGTAAACTTTAAATATTTTCTTTAGTTCCCTATTTTTTTTTGAGTTGCCTGGTGGGAAGATGCAAATGTGGCACATATGAAAGATCTTCCATTTTAATTTAATTGCTAAACATTTTCACTACAGCACAGCCATTATCTGTTTGGCTTTTATTACCTTCTCCAGCAGCTTCCACCAGTGAGTCAGCGAGTCCATAACAACAGCAGGAATTATATCCCTGCCTGTCCCCTGGGTGTGCTCCCAGATCCGTGCTCATGGAGCTGATGGAGAGCTTGAAGTGCCATAAAAGGGGATCTTAGGCAAAGAATTTTTATATTTTTTTGATATTATTTAAAAGAAAATATAAACTTCTTTCAAGTCTTGTGAAAGTGGGAGTGAAGAGTTTGCTCTCTCTACAGAATATAAAAATACTTCCAGCTTCACTTTGGGCTCCTGGCTGGGGGAAGCAGGTGTGAAATGCCTGCATTCTGTTCCCAGCTGGGCAAGGCAGGGATTTAAATATCACAGAATATCCTGAGTTGGAAGTGACCCACAGGGATCATCCAGTTCCCACTCCTGGCCCTGCACAGACACCTTGCAGCTTAAATCCTCTGCCATCAGACAGGAGCAACTGTCTGCATCCAATGTTTGCTGCAAAAGAAATGTGCTCAGAAGCTATTAAAAGGAATTTCCTTTTTTTTTGGAGCAACATTTGGACTTTGGTCCTGCTGCTCTGTTCCTCTTAAAGCCTGAGCTTTGTTTCAGCCTCTGATAAAGAGAGGTGATTGTCCTTAAAGTCTGCAGGCAGCTGAGGCTGTTCTTCCCAAAGCAGTGCAGAGAGCCTGGGTCCCTGTTGTCCTCCCGTTATCACCTAATTAATTAATTGACATATTTATCCTTTTACAGATGCAGAATAAGACAATTTAGATGTAGAAATCCCTTCTGTTCTTTGTCTTGGAGTTGGCTGTGCTGTCTTCAGCTTTCAAGAGGAAAAAGCCCTCAACCCATGGATTTTGTGCCTTTCTAAATCACCTTCGGGTGGTGATTTCCCACCAGAGAATTTCCTCCTTCTCCAAAGGGGTGGCAGCAGGAATTGCTGCTCTGCAGGAAATCTGAGTGAGTACCCAATGATGCACAGCCCTTTTCACGATCTCCTCAGCAAAGTGTTGCACTTTGGGGCAGCAAGTGATGTCTGGGGTTTGCAATATTATTAATATTATTGAGGCCAAGTTGGACAGGGCTTGGAGCAACCTGGTCTGGTGGGAGATGTCCCTGCCCATGGCAGAGGGTTGGAATCAGATGCTCCTTAAAGTCCTTTCCAGCCCAAACCATTCTATTATTCTATTATTACTCTACTATTCTATTGTTCTATTAATGATTCTATTACTCTATTATTCTACTATTTTCCTGTTTTCTCTTCCCACCTTTCTTTATGAAGGGAGACCAATATATAAGCCAATGAATTCCAGGAATAATTTGCAGTTCTGTTTTTTTTCTGTGGTTTTATTTTCCTGCCCTGTCCCTGGGCAGTTGCCAAGCCCTTGGCACATCAGTGCTGCTCTGCAGGAGGTGCTCTTGGGGACAGATGAGCAAGGTGGCTTTTTGGTCTTTGCCCAACCTCAAACACACATTCTTTGACCCCATAAGGAAGTCTCTGGTGAATGAAATGTTTGTTGGGTTTTGTTTCATGTTGGAATTCCCCAACGGCTGGATTTGGGGCACTTTGGAAGGGGTTATTCCAGGGAGGGCTGAGCTTACACAGTTTTTCAGTGTCTCCAGCAGGTGCTCTTATATCAAACCCTGGTGACTTGCACAGCCTTGCAAGGCTTCTGTAAATTACAGCAGCACTGGGAGGAAACTCTGATTCTGGGGTTTTATTGCTGATTTATTGACCTCATCACGAGAGCACGGTGAGGACAATGACTTTCACATGCTGAGTCAAACAAGAAATAACCGAAACTTTGAACTGTTTTGCTCTTTGGCTACTCCTGAAAACCAAAGCACATATTTTGGAGCTGTTTGGGGCTCACATCTCTTATCTGATAGATGTTGTCTGGTGAGGAATAATGTTCTGATTCAATAATGACTGAAAATTCTGGGCTGAGGCCACTCTGAGCCTCTGCTCTCTGCAGGGTTGGGTTGTGATTTGCTTTACTGAGCTGAAGCTGCTCCCACTTGTGCAATCCTCTCCTGGCTTCAGCAGCATCCCTTGTCCCCAGATGCTTCCCCTGACCTTCCAAATATTTCATGGAATATAAAATATGTTTCTATAATGTAGAGCTATTTTAGAAGGTTTATTAACATTTTATATAGTGTACAATGTATGAAAGTAATGGTCCAGTTATTTATGTGACAAGATGTCCCTGAAAATGTTCATATCCATTGTGACTGTTTTAATAAGGCACTAAAAAATCCCATAACCCTCTGCTGCTAAAGCTTCTCTGGGTAACAGTCCTCAATTATATCCATGCTGCAGTTTAATTTAACGTCTGTGTTAAATCTATTTCGTTAAGGCTTTAAGAAATAATCTTAATGCAATTAAAGAGTGACATTAAATCATAGGTGAGTTTTGTTTTTCCACCCTCTCACCATGAGAAGTGCAGTGACACAGCAGTAAGTGATAGGGATGTGCTGCTGTGTCCCTCTGGATTTAATCCCTCTGAGAAGGGTATTTATCCAAAGGAACGAGGAAATTCAGGGTGAGGCTGATTTTGAGCAAGTGTGGCTCAGATTGGTGGAGTCCCCAGCCCTGGAGGTGTCCAAGGAAGGACTGCAGGTGGCACTCAGTGCTCTGGGCAGGTGACAAGGTGGGGACTTGGTCTTGGTCTTTTCCAACCTCAGTGATCCTGAGATTCTGGGATTGTATTCAGGGCATTTCCCCCAGAAACAGAATCAGTGATATCAAAGGTCAGCTTTTTGGCCTGCTGCTCACATTACATTACAAAAATACCACATGATTGTTTTTTAAAAAAGTCTTCCTTCAAGCATCTTTAGCAATTTGGAAGTTGTGTTGTAAAGAACACTTTTCTTCAGGCAGTAATGGGTATGTTTGTTTATTTTATGCATAGTTGGATAAGTACCTTCCACCTGGCCAGAGGAGATAAATGCAGGTGTTTTGTTTGAAAGTCTGAACATATTAACCATGACAAAAGCCACGTGTAAAGCTGAGGAAATAATCTTGAGTTTGTCGTTATAAATGCAGAAAACTGTGAAGGTGCATTTGTTTGACAGCGAGGAAATTAACAAATAAATGAAATGTAGTGGGTAGTGACGGTGGACAATGAGATGATTTCAAAATGCTCTGAAAGAGATTCCTTTAAGTTTAAATTAAATTAGCTTAAATTCCAGATTTAAAAATAAAGCGAGGAANATATTTAAAGCAATGTGGGGGAAAAAGAGAAAAAAGCAATAGCTATTAAGTGCTGTCAGAGAGATGGTGGGTTTGTGTTCAGGAATCAATCTGGATATGGAAGACAAAAATGAGCTCTGAAGTTATTCTCATTAACGGATATTGGCAAAATCTGCAGCAGTTTTATATCCCTGATAAAGGAGAGTAAATGAAACACCTACAGCTCAATTAGCTCACAGAGGTGTCTCCTGCACTGTCGGGGTGAATTGGCTCGGAGGAAAACATTTGCAAAATTATTGATTGGCCTTTTGCCTTTGGTTTCTGGCGTTGTCCCGCTGGTCAGAGTGAACTGGCAGAGCTTCTGCTCCATCTGGGAAGGACTTAGTGAGGAAATAAGAGAGAATTGCTACTTTCTGCTGTCCTCAGGGGAGGAGATTGACATTTCTCCAGCTGTGAGAAAGGAGGAAACACTCCCAGAATGGTTTGGGTTGGAAGGGACATAAAAGCTCATCCCATTCCACACCTTCCACTGTCCCAGGCTGCTCCCAGCCCTGTCCAGCCTGGCCTTGGACACTGCCAGGGATCCAGGGGCACCACAGCTTCTCTGGGAATTCCATCCCAGGGCCTCCCCACCCTCACAGGGAAGGATTCCTTCCCAATCTCCCATCTCTCCCTGCCCTCTGGCAGTCAGAGCCACTCCCAGGAAATCTGAGGATGGGAGTGACAAATGTGGGAGATGGAGATGGGAACAGTGATCCCTGCCGACCCCTGGCCTCCCCATGGTCTGAGAAACCTCTCTCAGGCAGAGCAGGGCAGCACAAACGATCCCACGTCCGGAAGGGACTCTCCACCAATCCTAAGGACATTTTTATCTCCTTGGTGGGCTCTGAGCAGCACAAGAGGATTCTCATTCTACCTGCAGCCCTGGACAAGAAGCTGGAGCAGGAAAAGCAACCAGGCTGCCCTGGTAGTCTTTGTTCTTCCCTGGGTGAGATGTGTTCCTTTTAGTGCTGCCTGGTGCCAGATTGGAAAGCAAAGAGCAGCAGTGGAGTTCCTACAAAAACTCATTTTGGGCCTGGATAATTACCCTCATCCTGGATTTACTCTCCTTTACTGCCATTAGTCAGCCTGCCTAGAAAAGAGCAAAATCAAAGTCCATCTCACCATTCTGGGGCTGTATATAAGCAGTGGAATTAACTGCAGACAGGAGTTTTAGTGTCTGATTCAAATCACTTTTAAAATTTAATGAGCTCGCAGCTGCGCCACCCTTGTGCTTCAGCACTTGTCCCTTCCACAAGTTATTTTTGTCCTCACTGTCTGGGCAGAGAACAGCTGCAGGAGTGGTATTTCTGCACTGAAATACCTGGAAATTAAATTTTAGCAATACTTAACTGAGGCTGTTGGGAGACTGACCCACATTTGTGAAGGTTTCACTGTTTAATAAAGAACTACTGAATTTAGGATCGCACAGTGAATATTATTTTTTTTTCCCCTTGAGGCTGTTTTATGTAATTATATCATAAATTATACTGGTTTTTGGGGCAAAAATCTGATCCTGAAGCAACCCAAGAATGCTTGTTGTAAACAAATACATAATTCCATTCATGGTGGTTAATGGGAGGAACTGAGGTAAGTTCATCATTCTGGTTATTACAGAAAAGGAATGCAGGTAAGAAGGAGTTAAATGAGAAAGGTAGAAGGAGAAATGTTAAATTTAATCAGTTAAGAAAAATTAAAGGCAGGAAAGGGAGTTAATATGAAATGCTGGTTAGTCTAAATTCAATAAATCCTATTCTGAGGGGAAAAGCTGATTCTCTGAATGAGGGGCATGAACTAGAGCAGCTGAATAAGAACTAACTAAGAACCCATTTTCCTGCTTGTAGATTGAGTAAATTCGGCAGTGTTTCTGCAGCTTTACAAGAAATCAGCACAAATGGAGTCAGACAACATCGCAGCCATTTAGAGACCTGGTAATTATGTCATATTATCTGGTTGCATACAAGAATATAATATTTTGAATGTAGTATTTCGATACTGGAATCTGTATAAATCTCTTGTCAATTAACATCTGATTGGCTGCTCTACATAGCAGTAAATTTAGTTATTACTGGATTATTGATGATAGTTCCCCCTTTATTTCAACCATGACATTGACCATAAAGAAAAGCCCAAATCAATGGTTTCAGATGACTCTGAAACGCTTATAGTGCATTTGTTAGGAAGTTTCTGAGACCCTTTTTGTGGGCTTTAATGAGATGTCCTAACCACTAATAAAGTGTGTTTTTCCAGTAGAAATCACTTCAATACCAGCAGCAAAAAAGCAGCAGTGGTAAATATGATCTCTGGTGAAACGCTGGGAAGCTTCTCTTGTTTAAAAGTGTGCAGCAATTGAAAATCAAGTTGTAAATTAATTAGACAACGTCAGCTTTGCCTCATTTCAGTTCTGGAACAAGCACTAAATTGTGGATTTTAACCAAATGCAAGCAGGTAATACCCAACCTGGACATGTTGTTCTTTGGCTCCACAAAACTTCCCTCATTTCCACCTGCAGGTTGTTTTCCTTGGAGCTCTCCCAGTCCCAGCCTGCTGGCTCCGGAAGGGGGGCTGATTGATTTTTATGCTAATCCTAGGTGAAAAGCAGCTGCTGTAGGCACAGCTTGCACAGGGCTAATCCAGCTCATCGGGCTGTAAACAGGCAGATCAAGCCGAGGGGATTGCAGCCTCTAAGGTGCTTAAATCCTGCAAGCTGGGCTTTTCCCTGTGCTCAACCTGGCAGGGATTGGCAGCACTGTGGTCAGGGTGGGCAGGGATCTCCCTAGGGATGGGGAGAAAGGATGGGGAGAAAGACTGGAAAGGCTTTCCCATCCCAGGCTCTTCCAGAGGAGAATTCCAGTGGGGTGGGAGGGAAGCACCTTGTCCTTTGTGTTCCCTGGCTGGCACTGCTGTGAATTCCTGGGTTTTGTGGATGAACCTGCTGTCTCTCTTTCGCCAGCTGCGGTGTTGAACACACAGTCTCCACCATGGTATGGCAAAGATGCTTTGTTGCAAAAATCCAGGTTCTTAAGCTGTTAGTTTGTTCTGAGTTTCCATCCTTGTGATGCACAAATGTGTTTAACCAACACCACAGACCAGACAGGAACATCAGGTGTGACCAACCACAGCCCCACGGTGAGCACTGATTGTTCTGGTAATGGTTTTACAATCATACAACTTGTTTGTCACCTCCAGTTCAGCTGAGTCATTCCCAGAATGCTTTTTTAGTTAGCCAAAGGAACAGAAGTGAGCAAGGATTTCCCAAGGACAGCAAGGATCTCACTTTGCAAGGCCTTTCTGCTCCCCAACACCCAGCGAGAGCAGAGCGATGCTGTAACGAGGGAGGGATTTCCAGCCTGCTCTATCACTTTGTTGTTCCCACAAACAAAAAGGAGCTTGTATAAAAAGGAGCTTGTTCTCTTATTAAATACTCCCAGCCCGAGGGCACAGTTGATACAACATCATTACACCTGCTAGGAATAAGTCAATGCTGTTCCCTTTCGAATGATGGATGGCAGAGGGATGTATGCAGGAAGAAGGGTTGTGCTGTTCATTCACCCACCAGCTAATGATCACGGTTGGATTTTATATATGTATGTATAAATAATACATATATAAATCATTTACATATTTAATGTTTTAGTGGTGGGGCTCTGTGTAGGCTGCTCCAGTGGAAGATTCCCTGCACATGGAAAGGGGTTGGATCTACATGGTCTTTTAGGTGCCTTCCAACCCCATCCTTTGTGTGTTCCACGATTTTCTCTGTACAAATCTCATGGATGTATCCCCACACTCCCTCCTTTCCCTTCCACTTAATTAACTCTGCATTCACTCAACACCTCTAAACTGCCACACAGAGCACTGAACGCAGAATTAACTTCTTTTAGTGCCTATAACAGAATTAAACCCAGTATAAGCAGGGCAGACTTCAGTTATTAATCCTCCCATGAGCAACTATAATTATTTTTGCCAGCACTAATTTCATTTGCATATGTATTGTTAAGTTGCAGATCACAGGGAAGCGAGAGGAGTTTTTGGGTGTTTTGCTGAATGAAGCAGCACTGTCAAAGCACAGAGATTGTGGGGAGTAAAGCACTGATTTAAAGGAGGGGAAAAACCAGCAATGCACTGGCATAAAAAGGCAAATTAACAACTCGGAGTGTTTGTGATCTCTCTTTTTGTGAGAGGTTTTCTGGGAGAGGTTGTTGTCCTACATCTGTCAGGAGTGACTGAATTTGCCAGTGGAGGTGACAGGGTGGTAAGGCTGAACAAACACAGCTCAGTATCTGCTCTCAAACCCAGCAAAAAGAAGCACAGAATGCTTCAGTTAGAGATGGAAAATCAGTTTTGTTGGACTTTTCCTCACATGGTGTGTGCTCAGAGTTCTGAGTTCAGAGTTCAGAGGACAGGAACAACATTTTCATTCAGACCAGGGGATTTGCCCCCGGCTTCCATCCCAGTTTTTGGGAAACTTCAATCTGTGTCACTTTGCTGTGTTTCGCAGCTTGTTGTGGCCTTGGCTGGCAGTGTGGGGTTTGTTGGCACCAACTCCTGTTCCAAGCCAGAAAAAGCACTCACGTAAGTCAGCTCAGATGGTTCTTCCTTTCCCTCCTTTCTCACAACTTATTTTTGGGTGTTAAAGTTGTCACTACCAGTTGGATGGGACAACACAGGCTTTGCATGTTCCTCACGTTGTGGTGGGAGAATTTCCATACTTTTTGCTGGGATTTGCCTGGAGAATTATTCTGTGCCAGCTGAAGGAGGTGAGTTCACTGATGTGTGGCCACCTTTGCCCCTGCAGGCTGTACAGCAAATAATCAGATCCTCCCTTTCCCTGCACTCCTGAAATCCGTGGATTCCCTTCAGTTCCTCCTGATGATATTTATTTTTGGCAAACAGTCTCAGCACGGAGCTCAGTTTTCTGTGCTCAGGGATGACCTCGAGCAGCTCTGAGGGTGGAAAATGTGAGAAAAGAAGCTCCAGCTGGGGTTCACCAATACAACAGTGCTCACCAAACCTCTGCAGGGCACCCTGTGACACTGAGACACTGCAAAAATGGTATAAAATATAAAAATAGGCATTTCAAAAGGGAGAAGCTGCCAAGAGCTCGGGAGGAGAACTGGGGAGCAGCAGTATCTCAAAGCCACAGGTGGGAGATGCACAGAGCTTTTTTCTTGCTCAACAGGCAGAGTGAAATACATTTATTTTATTAGTGGAAAATCTGTTTTTTCAATGTGAGAGCTCAGAAGGCAGAGGGCAAGAAAAGGGAACGGTCAGCTTAAGTTCTTAATGCATAGTGTTTTAAACTCCTTCCTTTTTACAAATGCTTAATTTATCACTAAATGTTCCTTTACTTAGTGCTGCTGAAATGGAGTCAGAAATAAGAAATCCTCAAAGAGCTTGGTGCATACAGTCATAAATGTTCCCCACGTTCTAGAGAAGCCCTGCACTTTAACTAAATACCTCACTTCGATACTCATAAATTCCATTTAAAATTAAAACAAGGACCACCTTATTTTTGTCCCTAAATAGTCTCAAACTCTAGAACTCTAAATAGTTTCTAGATCTCCTGTATTTGAAGTCTCCCATCGCTGTGGAATTGATGAAAGCACAATTAAACTGTTTGAGGGCTCAGACACAGAGCTGCTCTGGGACCCAAAGGTTGGGGTGGAAACAGCTGGTGATTCGAAGGGAAAAGGGGAGAGGAGGGCTGGGCAAGGGAAAGAAATTAAAATAATATTGTGCAAAAAGATCTGCATTACTTTCAGGTGATGTTTGCCAAGCCTGGGTTTGGTTCTGGATGGTTTTCCTTGCGATTTCAGCTGCTGCTTCTGAGCAAACATCCAACGGTTCTGCTGCTCCATCCCTCATGGATGTAAAGCTGATCTCCCACATTTCATACCCAGAGCTCCTTGCTAAGTGGAGAATTATTCTCAGGCTGAGGAATTAATAGCAAAGTTTCCCTGACAGAAAGAACCAGGCATTCATCCCACAGCAATTGTTCCCAGAACTGGCAAATACAAATTAAAGCACTTTGCTGCTGCATTTGTTTATTTGTGAAGGTCTTTATTTATAACATTTGCTGTTGAGGTTTGAAATCTCAGCCTTGTACAGAGTTGCACACAAATTACACATGAAAACAAAATGTGTCTGGAGACAAGAATAAACATCATCACCGAGAGAAATGATTGTTTTCAGAAATATATCCAACCATTTTCTTGTATCAAAACTGATTTTTCCTCCTCAGGACCTTTGTCAGACTAAGTAAAAAGATATTCTGGCGTTAACTCTGTTGTGCTGAGTTTTTTTCCTGTTTTTCAGGGAAGGACGAGGTGCACCCTGAACATCTCTGGAGATGCTACACTCGTCGAGGGCCAGAGCTGGAGTGTGAAGCACATCCTCCCTGGCTGACAGGGCACAGGGCCACTCTCACCACTAATAAAGGGTTCTTTTGAAAACTCTCCAGCACAGGTGAAGGGCAAAAATGATCTTCAAGTGCTCAGAAATTCCACTCCTGGGGTCTTAACTCAGCTGAGACCAAGAGCTCCTCGTTTCTCCGCAGTAAGTGGGAGTTGCTCCATCCCACCACTTTTAATGACCTCAGAATAAAAGGAAAGTTATTTCAAAGTAAGAAAAACATTTTCCCCTGTGCAAAAATTCCTCCCAAGCTCTTGTTGGTGGTTTGGATGAGCAGTGTCTGCACAGCAAAGCTCACTGAGGTGAGGGGAGAGGGGAAGAGCTTTGAACTGGAAATAGCTGAGCTTTGGTATCAAACCTGCTGTTGTCTTCTGTTAACTCCAGTGTGTGCTGTTATGTAATGGCCAGGCTTGGAGGGGCACTGGAAATAGAAAAAGACATCTGAAACCAGCAAAACTTAGAGGTAATCCTGCATTGAAATGGTAGCAGATAAACACTGTGCAGTCCACGGCCAGGAGGAGATCCCTGAGCCAGGGGCTGAGCTGCTCCTAAACAGGTTAAAATTGATCAGCTGACAGGAATTGAACATTTTCCTTCTCTGTCCTTCAGTGATAGAGCTATTAGTTTAATTTTGGACCTGAAGTAACAATTAAACAAGCTTTTGTAGTTTCTGCAAGAGTCGGCTTTTCAAGCCATTTTAAATAATGTTTGTTTAAAAGTACAAAAGCCTGGCAAGGATCTGGTAAAGGTGGTTACATTTAGTTGTTTTCTTAGCTCGAGGTGTAGAGGCAGCAGAGAAAACCTGTGTGCCCTGGTAAGGCTGATCTAAGGCAGCAGAAATCTGAATTTAGCTGCCACACAGATGACATGCACACCCAGCTCTTCCTTCCCCAGTGCTCCTTCCCATCTGTTCCTGAGGAAAGGAAAGGCACAGCAGCTGCTGGTTTGGGTTTGGTGCTGTTCTGTTCAGATGAGAGAACATCTCTATCAAAACAGACAAATTCCTTTTTCTTTTTGAACATTTAGAATTTAAGGTGGGGTTAGAGGTAGGATTTCCTCCCTGCAGGGCTGGAGGTGTGGCAGCAGGATCTGCACAGAGCTTCCAGCAGCCCTAGCTGGCAATTCTTGATGGAGATCCAGGTTTAGGTACATCTTGGCCACATCTGGCCACATCTGCTCAGGCCTGTGGAGCATCAGTTGGTCATGGGTTTGGCAAAAAGCCAAACCAGCCCCAAATCCAGGGATTTCTGCAGGCCAGGGTGGCACTGCAGCACCGAGCTGCTCCTGTCCCCTGCCAAACTTCAACGAGGGCATAGGGAGAGAAGATCTGAGGAGACACTTGGGAATATCTCACCGAAATCCTTCTCTCCTGATGCCCAAATTTCCAATTCTGGTTATGCAGCCCAGGGAAAATCACAGCCTGTATATGAACAGAAAGTAAGCAAAACTTGGTATTTCTAAACTGAGAAAATGAGATCTGAAAATCCTGGAAATGATCCATACGCTCAGAAAATCCAGAGCTCCATTTCTGTATTTTTTCTGATTGTTGCTGCACTTTCAGATGCTCTCATTTCACACGTGGAAATTGGTGATGAAGAGATTAAGGGATTTCCCACCACCTGTGGAGTTTTTAGAAAGAGCAGATGCTGGTAATTCTGGAAATGGAATTCTAGCTTGGAATTTAGGCTTCTTTTATTTGCACTTTTCTGAGAAATGAAATATATGTGACTCCTAATGATCTAAGTTATTAGAGAGAAAAAGAAAGCTTTAAGGGATGTGGCCCCAAGACTGTGTCCTATTAATTGTAAATGTAAAATAATTTCTGTGATGACAATGGAAAACTGCACAGTAATTACAGTGGCCCAAGAGAAGAAATTACTGTGAAGTCTCAAGTTACCAAACAGCTCCAACCTTTTTTTTAATATCACAGAAATGCTTAGACTTCACGCAAGAAAAGCAAAATACCCCAAGGTAGTCTAATTTCATCTCCCAGCAAACAGAAATCTTTTTTTCTGTGCATGCAAATCATGTTTTTATTACAGCAAAGAGCAATGTGTGCTTTATTTTTTTTTTCCTTTGAGCACATTGGAAACACAGCTGATGTAATTGGACAATTGATGTAATTGCAAATGCAATTGCAGTAATTGCACATGCAAATCAGGGATTATTCTCAGAGTGATAAAACTTCGGGGAGCAGGTAGAGTGTACTCCTGCATTGCTTGGCACATAATTGTATGGGTATTTTGCAGCAAGGTTTTAATGCAGCTCCTACCTCCTTATTTATTTGGGAACAGCTCCGTTCCCTAAGTATGAAATATCCTTCACACAGTGAGCAATAAAAATAATGGGTTCCCCATAATACTCAGGGCTGGGAACGCATTATTTCTAAACTGTGGTGCCTTTTACTTTATGGAGAGTGAAAGAAACACTTAGTGCAGATAAAACCTCATTTAAGCTCCACAGGCACCGGGAGCACTGGGAATGTTTGGCTGTTCTGATGGCAGCGCAAAGGGAATGTGGCAGGAATAGTTTTAGATGTTTTTTTAAACCTGTTGTTGCTAATGATAACGTTTCGAATGTAATAACTTTGCCTTCCACTCCTTATCTTCGCAGTTTCCTCGGCGTCAGGAGCTGCTGCTCTGTGGTGAAATCCTCGGCTGTGGGTGAGGAGATGCTGAGAGTTTGTGCAGCACGAGTGTTTTGTGGCTCTGCTGCCGAGCTGCTGGAGTTCGGGATGGAGCTGTGCACGCTCAGGTCATTCCTTGGGGTTGGATAATAGCTCTTTGCCTTGTTTTGTCTCCTTTTTTTACCCCTGACTGCGGTGGAGGCACCAGCAGTGTGTTCCAACAGCACCAGGCTTGAAGGGAGCAGGCAGAGCCAGACCCAGGTAAAATGAGCTGAACACATTGAATTTGTTACTTTTATTGTCTTCTATTCCAGAGCAGGAGTGCCACGAGCTCTGCATCTGCTATGAAAGGAAACTCTGAGTTCATGAGGCAGATAAAACCCCAGGCTGGGATATCCCTGGTGGTAAAATCCAGTGGCACTGGAGAAATAAAGCACAAATCGCAGTGCTGCCCTGTGTGACATCTGAGAGGTTTGTGTTAGGGACAGAGACATCCAGGTTTGTGTGGCAGAAGGGCAGGGAGGGAAAAGCACCTGAGGGAAAGCAGGGCTTTGCTCCCAGCTGTGTGATCAACAGAGGTCAATTCCAGTGGACAGGAAATGCTTGTTCATACAGAGAAATAGCTCCTCCAGCATGGATTTAAAGACAGATGGATCCCTAGGAAGAGCTGCAATGCTTTATTTCCAACTGTTTGCTGGGCCAGGAAAGAGGCAGGAAAATATACTTTCCCATTCATGTAATTATGAATGAATGAATGAATGAATGAATGAATGAAATGAATATAATTATGAAGGAATGACTTTTTCAGATGAAGCCATCGTTTTTATCCTGGTGTGGTCACTGCATCCAGAATAGCTCCAGGACTGACCCAGGGGCGATGTGAGACCATTTTTTTCCTCACTGTGAGGCCAACTCCTGTATTTGTCCATGTTCCACCTCAAACTGCATGTTCCTCATCACTCTCTGACATTGGAGTGACTCTTGGGAGAACAAAAAAAAAGGAATTTGATTCCCAAAGGCTGTGCTTGCTCATGAATCCCTCTGTATATGGGGTGGTGTCTGTGGGGAAAACCACAGGAATTACAAAGTATTGGTGACCTCACGCTGCCACAGCCTGGGTTACTCAGATTTTGTCTCGATGCACTCTGGCAGCTCTTGCTCCAAACAAGAGCTCTGCAAACACAGAGGTGCCCAGAGGTTTGCCCTGCACTGACCCAGGGCACCTCCGTGATCTCAGGGCAAAGAACCGTGGAAATTCCCTGTCCAGCTGTCCAGCAGTTCTGGGTTTCAGCAGTGCTCTGGGGTGTCTGGACAAGGGAAGGGTTGTGTCTGCAGGAAGAATTCAATTTGAGAACAGCATTATTTGCAGGTTCTCGCTCTGTTTATGCTCCCTGGGAAGGCACTGCTGTGTTTTGTTGAGCAAACACTTCTGTTAGATGGGAACTTGATCTTCACATGACATTTGGAGCTTGATAGGAAGAGCCTCTGGATTAATCTGGTCTGCTGAGAGATGGGGATTTATTTTATTTATCAAATTCAAGTACTATTTTGGGGCTAGTTCTTCAGCTGACGTGCTCCAGTGTGGAATAGTGTTGGATCTGGTGGAGAAATTCTAATGCAAGGAAAGGCTTCATGCTTCTCTCACTTTACCTTCTCTCATTTTCTGTCTTTTTTTCTTTTTATTTCAGTAGAAAGACATAGTTTTTCACCTTGGTTTGTGTTTAATTTCAGAGCGAGAGCTTTCACTGCTCACCACTGCTGCCCATGGCTTGGCAATGACATTCCTCTGCTCCAGGGCACTTTCCCACTCCTGCTGGGCAGGTGACACGCAATTCCATGGAATATCTGAATGGCAGGATGGGTTGGGTTGGCACAGACCTTAGAGATGATCTGCCACGGACAGGGACACCTTCCCTAGAGCAGGTGACAGGATGGGAAAACAGAAATCAGTGACAACGATCTGTCACCTTGAGGGACAGCTGGGGAGTTTTGGCCAGTTGAAAAAATTCAGAATTTAAACGATGCAGTTCCAAGTGAACAGAGCTGTGTGTAACAGCAGTGGATAAAACATGATTTGCAGAAAGTGGAGCTCTTTAAAGGGGAAGGTGATTCCAGCCCTGTGTGGGACAGAGCTGCTCCTGTGCCACAACTCCAGGGTGCTTCCTGCAGGTTCTCCCTCCAGAGGCTGAGCTGATGCTCCAGGAAGGTCTACTGGCAAAACCCAAATCGAAGCCTTGTATTAAAACCAATCCCCCATATGGTGGCAGCCTTTTGAAAGAGATGGGGAAAAACTCCTTCCAAGGAATTAATGTTTGTTTTAATGCAGTCAGGAAGGAAAACAGATAACGTGGAATGGCTCTTCTCAATTCCATGGGGAAAATGGGCATCTCTGAAGCATTTCCACAGAAACCTGAGGGAGGGCGAGGCTTCCTAATTCCTTGCTAGCAAGATTATTTCAATTCTTGACCTTCTATCAGGACAGGAGTTGTTTTAATGATTTCCATCACTTCTCGAGTGCTTGTAATAGTCATAGTCTTGGACAAATATAATTTATACCTTTGTATAGTATTCTTTTATATTTTCATAGAATAAAATTACATTTGAGGATTAAAAAAGAGGTGACATTTGAAATGGGAAGTGCAGACCTGCAGTTTCAATGCACTTGGAGATGTAAGGACACAGACCCATAAATACATAATGAAAATCAACCGAACACATCTGCATGCACAGACATAAAAAACATTAGCTTCATTAGCAAGGTGGAGACTTTGGGTGGGATTCCCTCTGGAGAGCTGCCAGTAGAACTAAATATAATCACTGTTATAAATATAGGTCCCAATATAATAAATCCAGGTCCCACTCCTGTTATCTGTGCTGTTGTTAATGCCTCAGCAGAGGCTGCAGAGTGACTGTTGGAAGAGTTTGTTCCTCTTCCCTGAGCCATTGCTGCTTATATTCAGCAAATTCCCAAACTGGGTGTTCAGCAGGGTCCTCCCTGCTCCCAGGAGCTGCTCAAGAGCGATGAGCCCTGCGCTGGCAGGAGCTCTGGGCAGGGAAACAGAGCTGGGAGGGCAGCAGGGAAAATCCATTTGCCGGAGATTTAAATCCTGTAAATCAGGGCTGTGAACTGGAAAGCACGCCGGGGAGAGTGGGGCTAATTCCTTTAACTGCCCATTAGGCTTGGCGGTGCCTCCTGCAGGGCTCTGATTGCTGAGGTTTGCTGGGGCTTTCCAGAGGGCTGCTTGGCAGCTCTGCTCCCATGGAGGAAAGGCTTCCATTCCCTTTGAAGGGACTCAGTGCCAGGAAGATCTTTTTCCCCTTTTCCCTTAATTCCATGGCTGCTGCCCAGCAGCTTCCCTCACCTCTGATGAGCAGAGATGTTGGGAGGCAGGAGAAGTCCCAGCACCAGGGCAGAGTGACACTTTGCCTCCCAGCTGTGGCAGGAGGAGCAGCCTTTCCGTGCTGTGGCACCAGCAGGGTTTTTGAGGGCAGGTTTGAAATTGTGCTGGCCGTTGGCAGTGTTTTGTCTTTCTCAGTGCCCACAGTGAGGCTGTGCTGCCCTGAAATGACCTGATTGCTCCAGCAATCTTTCAACCCCAGGGAAAATGAAAAAGGAGGGAGAGAGGAATGCGCTGGTGATCTCAGGGGTGAGGAGCTCTGAGGGCACCTGCAGCAGCAGCTCCCCCAGCCTGGCACTCTGCTGCTGCAGGAGGGAGCAGCTTCTTCCCAACGGGGCTGGGAGGGCAGGGCAGGGTGGAAAACAGGATTCTTACAAGAGCACGGAGTGACAGGAGAGGGGGAAATGGTTTTGAGCTGAAAGAGTAGATTTCGACTGAATGTTGGGAAGGAATTCCTGCCTGTGAGGGTGGGCAGGCCCTGGCACAGGGTGCCCAGAGAAGCTGTGGCTGCCCCTGCATCCCTGGCAGTGTCCAAGGCCAGGCTGGAGACAGTGGAAGGTGTCCCTGCCATGGCAAGGGTGGAACTCGAGCTTTATGGTCCCTTCCAACCCAAACTGTTTGGGATTCCATGAATATCCTGAATTGAAAGGAACTCCCAGGGATCATCAAGCCCAGCTTGGCCCTGCACAGCCAGCAGGGATGTCCCCAGCAGGTAATGATTCTTGTTCTGGACCCCTCTCTGTGCTCAGCCCAAAGCCCCTCTGTGCCACCAGAAGGGATTTGGTTTCGTGGCCTCTTCCCACCCTTAGCTCATGGAAATGCAGGCTCTGTGCTGACTGGTGGCTCCGAGAGTCACAGCCTGCTTATTGTTTTAGAAATAAAGATATTAGCATGCAAATGACGCTGGGAGGTGTTTCTTCTCATTAGAGAATGGAGATCATTTGATCAAAGATGCAGAGAGCTTCATCTGTAAAAGGCTCCAGCAAATCTGTCTTGTCTGCACGGCTCTGGCACCACGAGAGCTTAGGGAAAGCTCAGGAGACAAATGGTTTATGACACTCGGGTTACCTTTGCTGTGCGAGGTGGGCGTGAAATGCTTTATGGGGAGACAAAAAAGATGATGGGCAATTAACTACAAACTCATGCAGCAGGTTTATCATATGCTCAGCTCATCCATCTGTGTCTCAGTCTCCAGCAGACTCATGAGTTTCATCAAGAAAACCATTTTCAAACTGGCAGAGCAAAACAGATCGGTTTTGCCTCCGAGCTCCATCGAGGTTTGCAGCACTTTTATCATATGTTTATGGTTTACAGATGCAAAATACACATGTAGGAGGAAAGAGGGGGGCAGATGCTTTTCCCCTTGCAGGGGGCACGTTTTGAAATATTTCTGAGCCAGGGAGCAGCTCTGCAAGTGCTCGTGTGCGTGAGAATGGTTTTATTCAGATGGAGGCGATAGAATCCTTTGGGATGAGATGCTGAACGTGGTGTGTAACTGCATTGAAATTCCAGCCGCTGTCCTGTGGTACTGAAAGGATGGCTCAGGGAATTAGGAGAGGAAGGAAGAGCTGCTGGTTAAGGACTGAATCGCTGTGGAAAATGCTGGTGCTGGTATTGCCTGTGCTGCAGACGGCCTGTGAGACCCTGGGTCAACCACTTGGGTCAACCACTTGGTCTGGATGCAACTCAGTTTTGGTCTGTAAAGTCATGGAATCCTGGAATGGTTTGGGTGGGAAGGACCTTAAAGGCCATCCAGTGCCACCCCTGCCATGGCAGGGACACCTTCCACTCTCCCAGGCTGCTCCAAGCCCTGTCCAGCCTGGCTTTGGACACTGCCAGGGATCCAGGGGCAGCCACAGCTTCTCTGGGAATTCCATCCCAGGGGTGGCCCACCCTGCCAGGGAACAATTCCTTCCCAATCTCCCATCTCTCCCTGCCCTCTGCAGTGTGAAGCCATTCCCTGTGTCCTGTCACGCCATGCTCATGTAAAAGTCTCTCTTCATCTTTTGTTGACTCCCTTCAGGTCAGAACAGTTGTTGGTTTTTTGATCTGTTTGTTCCAAATCAGTTAATACTTCACAATTGCCCCTCACATTATTATGTCAATGAATATCTTGTTGGAGATATATAAGTACTAATCTTACATAAATAATTTTTTCCTTAATTTCTTGGATGCAGCCTCTCCAGATTGCTTAAAAAAGGCAATTGATTTTCAGAATCAAAGGTAATTATTTTTATCCTCTGGATCTTCAAGGGCCTCTTCGCTTTCCAGCCTCTAAATGGAGCTGCTCCACAAAAAGCACAGAGCTCCTCCCTGGAGAGCAGGCTGGGGAGGAATCAATACGGTGGGAGCTCAGCACCAATCAGTTCCAGTGCCACAAAGCCCCTGTTTGCACCCTGCATTAGGGGAGGCTGCTGAGCTGGGGTCACACGGCAATAATGCTAATGAGTTTGACAAAGAATGAAGTGTTGCAGATCCTCGGGGTGCCAGGGGGTCACTGCTGTGCTGCACCAACCTCTCCCTGGGTGCTTCCAGCTGTACTTCTCCATGCCATGCTCCACTTTCCTTACAGGAGGATCACTTGAACAAAGCAGTGCCCTAATTTTGTATTAATTTGCCAAATAGGTGGACCTTTTTTATTGCTTTAGAATGGTGCTGTGGATGGAACACAGTGCTGCTCTGAGGCTTCAGCAGGTGAAATGCTGCCTCTAAATTCCCTCCCTTGCCACTCCACACTGCTGGTGAAACAGAGCTCCTGGAGAAAGATATTGGCCTGGTGGACTTTGCTGACAGTCCATAAATCGCAGTTTTGGCAGCCCAAAGAGGTGCCATGAAGAGCAGATTAGAAGAGATTAGTTCTGCCAAGTGGCTTGAAGAGAGAATTTACAGCTCCCCTCTGTGGGAATCAGGGGCTCAGAGGTCAGGAGGATCCTTCTGCTCCTCTCACACCAACAGCAAATCTGCTGGACTGGAGAAGGGGAAAGGAAGGATCAGGACAGGCTAGGGGTTATTTTCCCATCTCTGTGTTATTTTAGGAAGAGGTTCATTTCTGATTTTTCTTGCAATGTTGGCCCGTGATGGAACCAATCACTGCTGGGATGGTTTGGTTGGGTTGGGCTGGGCTGGGTGGGACATTACAGCTGATTCTATTCCAGCTGCCCTGGTAAGGACACCTCTGTCCCTTGGAATGTCACCTGTGGCAGTGATTGATCCCTCAGGACACTCCTGGGCTGCCCAGGAGAGCAGGGCAGGGCTGTGGAGGCAGAGGAGGAGCAGAGCTCACCAACAAGCCCCAGAAGTTCAGGGATCACTCATCAACTGGGTTTAGCTTCAAACATCCCCAAATCAGTGGTGCAGGTGGTTGTTGTGGTGCACTGGAATTTGCACACCAAAAAAGGTTTTGGAAAATTCACATTCACTCCGGGAACGATAATGGGGTGTCATCCCTGGATTTCTGTTGGCTCGTAAAAGCTTCCTAAACTCGGTTTTCATGGCTCAAAGCTTCCCTGGATTCAAACAGGAGCACCTGGGGAGATGGGGAAATGGGATAAAATAGCCAGGAATTCTGAAGGACTAAGGGAATGGAGATTTTTTACTGGAGAGTCCAAGAGGGAGCAAGGAGTATCACAATTTGCCATGCTGAAACGCTTTTGGGTCTGGCAGAGCAGAGATGCTTCCAGCCCTGGGCTTGGCGAGGGAGTGAAGAGCCATTAACCCAGAGCATTCCAGCCCAGGTAAGACAAAATGTGCTTTCATTCCCTCCCTGCTCCACAGAAAGGCAGGAAAAGCTCGGCATTTGATGCTCAGGTTTTGATCATGCCTTGCATGCTGCACCAGCAACCTGAGCTGTTTGCCTGCATTTCTAAATAGTGAAATAAATGTATCTGCTGTAATTTAACCTGAATTTTGCATAGGTAAAATGCCTTCCATCCCATTTTTTTTCCTCCCTCATTTTCAACAACAATTTCCCATTTTCCAATCTGAATGCAGGTGTTTTATAAGTCCTTATAACATGATCCTGCAAATCTGTCAGTGTAATGAGTTCTCTGCAATCTGGGAGGAACCACTGTGGGTCTTATTTTGATCATGGAATGCAGCAGAGAGAAAACCCTGCTGGAAAAAGGCACTGGGAGCCTGTGGGAGAGCACCTTCCCCATTTTCCTCTTTCCCTCCAATATTTTTCTTTAAGCCCTTTGGAAAATCCTGTTTTACATTATTTAACAAAGGGATGCAAGGGGAGAGCATGGAAGTTTAAATGCTCGTAGTTAATAAACAAACAAACATAAAATCAGAATTTAAATAGAAATATCATTGTGTCACTTATTTTAAAAAGCCAGTTTATTTCTACAGTTAATTTGAAATACTTTGAGATTGTTTTCCTTTCATATTTTCCATTTCTAGTCTATCACATCCATGAGAACGATTTGATAACCTGAATTTCCCAGTGGAGGAGCTGGCCTGGAGAGCACAAGTTCATCCAGAGGTGTCTATTTTACTTGATGGGACATTTGCTCCCTCCCAGAGACTGAATGTTCTGTCCCCATTTGATTCACTCAAGAATATGAAAATCAAAATAAGCAGGGAGAGGGGAGCTGTGATGATAAAATATGAGGTATTTGTTAATGTGCGTCATGCAGATGTTCAGAGCCTTCAAATGGAGCCCTAAAATTTGTCTTAATGCTCCAGTGAGTGCTCCCTAAGTCCTGAGGAATAACAACCTCTGCAAAGCCAGCGACACCAAATAATTTGGGAAAGGTTCCCTCCATCCAGGCAGGGCTGGCTGTGCACAGAAATCTGACATTTTGGTGCAAACTCAGTGCTGCGGGGCTGAGATTTTATTTTGTGCATCACTTGGTGCCTGCTGGGGGACATTGGGGTGTTCTGGGCATCACTGCCACCCAGCTGGGAACACTGGTTTTATCTGGAATGGCCTCGTGCCCAGTGACACCAGTACAGGGCAACTGGGAGTGGGGCTGCTCCAATTGTTTAAAATTCAAAATAAGTGATCAGCCCATTCTCAAGTGGTCAGGTGAATATATTTTAAATAATTAATTGCTGGTTAATTGCCATGCAGGTTCATTCCCTGAACAATAAAATTCCTGGGTATTTTCGTTGCCACAAGAAGCAAGTGAATTTTTGTGAGTATTTGTGTCTGGGCTGACAATCCTGAGGCAGCTGCACAGCTTCTGCCTGTACGAATCTCAAAGAGGTGCTCATCTATTTTTTAAAACATGAGCTGGCAGTGGTTCAGTGGAGGAATCGAATTGAATGAAAATCATGAAATGAGGCTTTGGGAAGCTTAATTAAAATAACTGCTGATATAAAGTGGTAAAGGATAAGATGTGTACATCATAATAATAATAGAAAAAATTAGGAGTCTGTAAAAGAAACTTTTCAACCTGCTGGCCACTGGCTTTTCCATGTGGAAAAAATTTTCATTTCTGGAAATTTGTCACTGAGTGTTTGACCTTTGCTAGCCACGTTGAAATCACTCTCAACGAGCTTCTCCAAGAGGTGGCAAATCCCTTGTTATTTCCAACTTCTCCTGAATCCAGGAATTGCTTCCCAGGGAAACTCTGCTGACACCTGAGGAGCTTCTGGATGGAGGACACCACCGTGGAGCTGCAGGCCAGGAGCTGTGCTGGGTGTGAGCTCAGGGAAAATCCAGATTTTTGTCCAGGATGGAGCCTTGGCCGTGGGGAGGAGCTCTGCTCTGCCTGGGGAACAGTGAGACAAGAGAGCGCTGGCATTTCAAAGCCAATTCTGGTTGTTTTTCAAACCTGAACTGTGCTTTTGTACGTACTTGGGTATTTGAAAAGCCTAAATTAACATTCAGAGAGCTGTTGGCAATTCGGGGGCCAGATTTTGCTCTTATTTCCCTTTGTGCGAAGCAGGAATGTGTAAGGAGAAATTGGCAGCGCACCCAGGACAGATTTGAGCTTGTTTAAACTCCGTTTCTGGAATTGCTTTGCTCTTCTCCAGGCTGTGTCAGCTTCCAAATCGGTGCTTCATTTGGGGAGGGATGGCTCCTGTGGGCCTCGAGCTGAGCTCATCCCCAGCCCTGCTCCTGGCTATTGCCATGGTGAAATCCTCGCTGCTCTCGCCCAGGCCAGCCCTGCATCACTGCCATCGAGCTGCTGCTCAATGCTCCTCGCTGCTGCCAGCTGGGATGGATTCAAGGCATTGCTGTGCTGCTGCCAGCTTCCCGAGCTGGGCTGAGGGCACAGAAAATCCTTGGGTGAGCTGGGCAAGGCAGGGCTGGCAGTGCTTGCTGTGCGGAGCCTTGGGGAGCTCTTCCTGGGGTTGGGCTTGTTCATTTTGTGTTTGAGCTCTTCTTGGGTTGGGTTTGCTCATTCTGTGAGCTCTTCCTGGGTTGGGTTTGCTCATTCTGTGAGCTCTTCCTGGGTTGGGTTTGCTCATTTTGTGTTTGAGCTCTTCTTGGGTTGGGTTTGCTCATTCTGTGAGCTCTTCCTTGGTTGGGGTTGCTCATTCTGTGTTTGAGCTCTTCCTGGGTTGGGTTTGCTCATTCTGTGTTTGAGCTCTTCTTGGGTTGGGTTTGCTCATTCTGTGTTTGAGCTCTTCCTGGGTTGGGTTTGTTCATAATGTGTTTGAGCTCTTCCTGAGGTGAGATTGTCCATTCTTGTGTTTGAGCTTTTCCTGGGGTGGGTTTGCTCATTCTGTGTTTGGCCTCGGAAAGCAGAGAGAGGTTTTAGAAGCAGAAAAAAATCACTGCAGCACAAAGGAAATGGTGGAAGATTCCAGAACTTTCATTCCTGGCAGTGTCCAAAGCCAGGTTGGACAGGGCTTGGAGCACCTGGGACAGTGGAAGGTGTCCCTGCCATGGCAGGGGTGGCACTGGGTGGGCTTTAAGGTCCACCAAATAAAAAGCATTTGTTTCCCCCTATGCCGGCAGCTGACTGCTGTTGGTGAAAATATCAACGTGTTTTGTTTGAATTTAAATATGACTTTGGAATTGTGGGCAGGGTTTGAGCTCCCTGACTTGGCTCATGAAGTAACTGAAGCTCTGCTTCTCATTTGTGTGATGTTTAACTGAGGAGTGAGTGGAGGGATTTCGTTGCCCTCTTAACTCAGGCTGCCTTCCATTTGCAGGTTTTTCCCCAGGAATTGCCCATCTTGAAAAAAATAGACAAGGAGCAATGCAAAGCAAGGGACAAGGAGCAACACAAAAACAATAGACAAGGAGCAATGTCATTGCAATGGGAATAAATAGGAAATGGTGGCATGGAAAGTGGCTTCCCATTAGCTGCCTGTGATGTCAGCCAGACTTGGGACTTTTCAAAGGAGTGCCTTGAAAAGAACAACTTGCACCAGAAAATATGACCAGAAAAATGGATCAAAGAAGAAAATGTAATTGCTGGGATTTAACTGAGCAGAGAGACCTTCTGGGAGAGAGAAATGTGAGCTGGAACGTGAAGGAGAAGCCAGGAATTAGTCTCAGGGAAGTTTTAATCCTTTTGTGGATGTATTTTCTCCCTGGCTTCCTGCAAAGCCAAGGTTGATGCTCTGGCAGGTGGGCAGAATGAAATTCCTGCAGAGCTGAGCATTCCCAGTGCCCACCCTGCAGGGGGCTGAACACTCCTGGGTTACTCCTGGGCTACTCCTGGGTTACTTCTGGGTCACTCCTGGGTCATTCCTGGGTCACTCCTGGGTTACTCCTGGGTCACTCCTGGGTCACCTCTGGGTCATTCCTGGGTAATTCCTGGGTCACCCCTGGGTCACCCCTGGGTCACCTCTGTGTCACTCCTGGGTCACCCCTGGGTCACCCCTGGGTCACACACATTTCAAGGGATGGGGAAAGTCCTGTCATGTTCCCTGCCCAAACCCCAGGCTGGGAACAACTCCTCTGGGGCTCCTGATGGAAACATCTGCAGGAGTTCATTCCAGCATCTGTCTAAATGCTCACAGAGCATTAAGGCTGGAAAAGCCTTCCCTGATATCCATTGGCCGTACAGAAAAAATAAACTGGGGATCTTTGGGGGTTTTATATTCTTATATTTTTTGCCCCTTTATTGTGCTCTGTCCTTGCAAACCAGAGTTGGATATTGTCCTGTTGCAAAATTTACTTTTTTCTCAGAGACTCCCGTGAAGCATTTCCCTTCATGCAGACTCAGGGCTCAGCTTTGAGAGCTGGGGGAGCTCCTGACGTGAGCCCTAAATGGGGAATTAGTGCAGCAAATGGATCATTCTTTGTTTTAATCCTAACAGAGATTTTAGCTCCTCTGCTCTGTCATAAAGTGCAGTGGTTGAGTTCTGCTCTTTCCTATCACTTTAATTAATTCTGAATCAAATGCTGCCGTGTTTGTGACTGGAGCAGCTTTCACTGGAGGAAGGAGGTTGGGGAAATATTACCGTTCAAGCCGTTTAGGATTAAAATGGGATGAATAACTTTTATGAGAGAAGAATAATACGTTTAATTTTGAATTTGTTATTCCTTCGTGCAGCCTGCTCTGCTTTCCTCCCGGGTTTTGTGGGATGGGGAGACAAGAAATGCTGCAATATCTGTTATGATTAATGCCGTGGAGGAACCTAATGGTTATGGAATTACTGCATGTTGGAAGAGTCTGACATGGCAGATAATTTTTCCTGCTCCCCCTGCCCTGGCAAGGCAAGATTTAGACTTGCTGATGCTCCCGAGGAGTTCTCCCAGCCCTGCTGCAGAGCTGAGCCCAGAGATGGTGGGGATAAGGTAAATAACCTCTCTGGCCACGGGCAGCTTATCTAAATGAAAACCCAGCTCAAAGCCCCTTGGAATCTCTGCCATCGCTCCTGCAAAAAGCCCATATTTAAAAAAGAAAATGAAATGTCGGCGTTTTCAATTTAAAGTGGGTGCAAGTTTTTTCAGTTCCAAAAAATATAAAAATTAGATGATAGATTGGG